>JAJOZX010000354.1:390000-555000 GCA_023014485.1 Bathynomus jamesi | reverse complement strand
GATTCTGAATAAAGTCTAAAAGCTCACTTAGTTTACAAATTTTCTTCAATGCATCAACGTGGGCTCTGTTCACAAGATGCATTAAGTCCCATCGAAATTTGAAATTTTCTCCAAACAACTTTTCATTTCGTTTTTAAATGGCTCGTTGTTCTTACAAAAAGCCCCATCTCCAACCATTCCAGATACCTTGGATTTAATTGCTTCTTCAGATAGTTTCAAGTGATTAGGAGACTTCAACACATCAAAATTTCATTGGCCAAATAAACTCCTGATTTGCTGCGTACTAAATTTATCCCAGCAAGTTTTACAGTCTTATCTTCTTCACTCATAACTAATACAACTAGCATGCTTAATCCCAAAATTGTTCCAATGTCAGCTGTTATTGTTACTGAAGTTTGTTCTAAGAACCACTTTACAGTTGTTCTTTAAGTTGATTATCTAATAGCTCACAAATTGTCTCGCACGCATGTGTGCTATGATTCAAATTTCCAACCTCACAACCTGACCTATGTAATACAGCTAGAAGTACTGGATATAGAGCCCATGCAGTGTTTGTTTTCATTATGTAGTATAAGATGTTGCCACATAAGTCTTCTATGCGTTTAGTAGTGTTCCGAGATGATGTTTTCATCACTTCATAAACAGCAGCTCTTTGGTGATGCTGAAGTTTAATTAAATGTCTCTTCAGGTGGGTTTTCAGATTTCTAAACCATCTCTCTTGATTTTCTCCTTGTTTGCATACATAGGTTAAATCTTTAACATTGAAGTAACCTTTTATGTTAGAATGTTTGTCTGAAGCACATGCTTTGGGGTCTGTGCAAGCTATGCAATATAATGTAAACATTTTATCATCAGAAGCATCATCATATCTTCTTGATTATCATCATCTTCATCCTCAACAGCTATATCTACATCAGGCATATTAGTGTCACTCTTTGCAATGTTTTCCATTATATCACTTGGTACTGAAATGAATCATCAGCATGCCCTAGATCCTTCTTTTCCACCAATTTGAATGTAGATTTGATCAATCATTGTTCAGGATTTCTTGTATTGATTTACACTTGCTTAAATGGGCTATGGAAATGTCAAATTTGTTGCTTTTTGCTTTATTAGATTGGATGCAACACTTGAACTTGAAGGCATATTTTGACTCTTCTCTTTATTAACCACAACAGCTTGGTGAGTTTCTTTTGTTAGGCGCAAAATTGCATTCAATGTCTTCTGGATTTGGGAATTTTCAAATTCCTCTAAAGCAGTTTTGTTAGTCTGATGCGCAGATTCCTCACTTACCTTTTGTTTCTTAGGTGGAGGAGAAGCACTTTCTTCAGTCTGTGAAACATCTAGTGAAAAAGTTTCATTTTCTAGATTAGCAGTTGATGAAGTTGGTTCATTTTTCTGAGGTCTAGCACTAGCACATTTGTGAACAAACTAAATGACTGCTTTGCCGTATCTCTTTGCTGCACTTCATCCTGGTATTTCTTTACTGCAATATCTAAGCTGTGGGCCCAAACTCTGGGACCTCTTGTATTGTAACAAATATTTTTTTTGGAATTAAAATGTTCCTCCCAGTTTTGCTTCTTTGAATATTTGTTCTTGCATTGACCACAAAAGTAACCCCTTTTAACACCCTCACTTTTCTCTCCAACTTCATCAATATTAGGATCCATTATTGATTATTGACTACTACCTGAAAAAATACAAAATAAGTAAAAGTTGGTAAATATAGTATGTAAAAGTGAGTAAAGTAATAAATATAGTACAATGAAAGTAAGTAAAAGTAAGTGCTTTAAACTTAGTAAAAGTAAGGAAGAGTAAGTAAAAGTAGGTAAGTTAAAGTAAGTAAAGTAAGTTTAACTTAACTAAACTTTTCAATTCTAGAGTCATGGTGGATTACTTAAACCGCACAAGTAATTATCTGGCCAATTTATCAAACCTGGCCGAGATCAATGGAACATAGTCCAATCCTGATAATTTTATATTAAAAAAATATACGTTTTAATAAAATTTTAATTATCAAAACATTGAAGCTTAACAAAAAATAAAAATAATTGTTAAATATGGAATTACCAACTAAACTTAAAATAACTAAATTTGTAATTTAAAAAAATTGGTTTGTACAAGAACGTATACGCAAAAAAATTGCATAACGTCTAGCGGATGAACAAAACCCAAACCCAAATTTACTTTTTCTCATGGTCAAATTTACTGGAGCAATGCTCCCAAGATCCCAGGAATCTGGAGTCATGCTATAGCATCCCGCCTCATTTGCGGGATTTGGTGAAGGAGGGAATTGCTGTCTGATCTTCTTCTGCCCTCGTAGCCAACCACGCATGGCTGGTCAGGGACTTTGCGCAGAAATCTGTCAAGCTGGTTCTTGAAATTATTCAGGTCGGTGTGCTGGAGATTCCTCACTTCTTTTGGTAGGACATTGAAAAGCTTTGGGCCACGTATTCTGAGGGTATTTTTCATCCTCGTTTTCATGGCCCCTTGTCCCACAGCAGCTGGGACAGTACAAAATCTGTCTCTTCTCTCATTCCAGTTTGTTTCTATTTCATTTCTGAGGTTAGGGACAGAGCCCTCAAGTATTTTCCATATGAATATTATTGTGTAGGGCTCGCGCCTTCTTTCGAGAGAGTAGAGTTCCAGGGATTGTAGTCGAGACTAGTAGTCTTCACCTTCCGTTTCCTCTATCTTAGACGTAAAAGTCCTTTGTATAGCTTCAATGTTCGCAATGTCTCTTTTTGTGTGTGGGCTTGTGAGTACTGAGCAATACTCAATTATTGGTAGGACTAGACTCTTCCAGAATTTGAGCATGATGTTTGCTTTTCTGGTACGGAATCTCCTCCAGATGATTCCCATTATTTTTTAGCCGCTGTGATTTTGATTTTATAGTGCTCTCTGAATTCTGCATCCGACGACATTATTACTCCAAGATCCCTGACTTGTGGATTTGGTGTTATCTGTTTGGCTTGCATAGTTTTGTACCCTTTTTTCTGTAGCTCTTTGTTATTACCACATCTTAGAAGTTGGAATTTTTCTTCGTTGAACTTCATATTGTTATCTTGTGCCCACTGGAATAATGTTTCAATGTCGTTTTGTAATTTTCTTATGTCATCTTCGTTCAGTATTTCCTTGCATATCTTTGTGTCATCTGCGAAGCATGATACAATACTGTCCTTAATATCTGCATCAATATCTGCAATCATTATTATGAACAGCAAGGGAGCTCGTACTGTCCCTTGTGGGACAGAGCTCACGACTTCCGAGACTTCCGATTTAACTCCATTTACCACCACTCTGCGTTCTTTGCGTCAAGAAATTAAATATCCACCTTCCTAGCTTTCCAGTAATTCCCGTATTCTTAAGTTTGTGTGCTATGATTCCATGGTCACATTTATCGAAGGCTTTAGCAAAGTTCGTATATATTACATCACTGTTTAGTCCTCGACACAATGTTTCTAATATTTTCTCCTGGTGGTCTAGTGGCTGTGACACAGTGTGACAGGCATGATCTTCCCGCCCTGAAGTCATGTTGATTTGGGTTGTATAAGTCTTTTTCTTGTAGGTAGTTTTGCCTCTAATTATGCGTTCAAAACACTTTATAAGGTGTGAGGCGAGAGCCACTGGCCGATAATTTTTGGGCATTGCTCTGTTACCACTTTTAAATAGGGGGGCAATGTTCGCGTTCTTTAAGGGGAGTGGAATTTACCGCAATGTTCGCGTTCTTTAAGGGGAGTGGAATTTACCCTGTGTCGAGTGATTTCCTCCATAGTAAGTATAGCGGTTTTGCAATACTCTCTTTGCATTTATTTAGAAATGTGGCACTCCATGTGTCTGGCCCTGGCGCTGAATTGTCTCGCATCTGTGATAAGGCCGTAATTACATCTCCTTCCGTGAACTCGAAGTCCATTAATAGGTTTGTGCCGGAATTTGTGCTTGGTTGATCTGTATCTATGTCGAAAAATTCGGGAGTATTGTGGTTGCGGCCCGTGACACCACTGTGTGGTGGTTGTATTATTGATGGGTGGTGTGCGTAATGTTGTGGTGCATATGTTTGCGGCGTTCTCTCTCTTCTTGTTAGAAGGGCAAGCTGCTTTTATTATTCTCATTTCTCTTAAAAAATATGTTTCATTACTCTTGTTATTACTTCTATGTCGAATATGATCCATTCTTTCCCGTTCTCTTCTTTACGTACCCTTTATGTGAAAATACGGGCACGCTATGTTCGGGCATTTTTTCTCAGTAATTGACTGTCTGCGCATACGAGGGTGAAAAAAGTTGCAGTTTGGTCCGTACCTGCACTTCCCATTCCTCATCATATAGAAGCATTTTGTGGGGTGGTTGTATATATGCAATTTGAGCCATACAGTATTTGCACGCACCTATTTTATAATATTCGCATATGGCCCGTCGTTTAAATTCCCTCCGAGTCTTATGTGATTCGATTTCCTTCTTCCGCTCCGCCACCACTTCTTCCCTACTCAGTGGGGTTGTTTTCTTCGGCGTGTATTTCGTATCTCCCTCTTTTGCCATGGGTATCTCTTTATCTGAGGCTGCTTTCGCCCCTCCCTGTAGTGTGTTTTCTTTTTCGTTTCGGTTGTGCAGGCGTTTTTGTTTCCTGTTTTTCTGTCTGTAAAACTGCTGTACTTGATTCTTCTATTTCAACATTTTGTATTCCCCTCTGTACTAATTTTCTCTTGTTTTCCATGCACTTGACGCACAAGAAACCATAAAAGCCTATGAGTTTATTTATTCTATTTACCATTTTCCTGTCTTTTCTAAGTTCATGCATTCGTAGTGCTTAAAGGTATTGCACGAATGCAATATATATATATATATATATATATATATATCTATATATATATATATATATATATATATATATATATATATATATATAAAATTTATCAACATTTAGGACTATGTCAACAGATTAAATTCAGGCTTGTAAAAAGTTTTGGCTATTCTACACAGTTTGGGTATGAGCAGGGTCCAGTACTATTACTAAGTATATATTATGAGAGAGAGAGAGAGAGGAGAGAGAGAGAGAGAGAGAGAGAGAGAGAGAGAGAGAGAGAGAGAGGAGGAGAGAGAGAGAGAGAGAGAGAATTGCCGTACGTACACCTTTGGTTCGTCCGTTGATCGATCTCGAGATTGGCCAAAACGAGGCGTACAAAATTTAATAAAGGTTATAGGAAGACATAAAGGGAAAAATAAAGCGCCTTTTCGGATCCTCTCTCCGCCAGCCATCCAAGGACGAACGAGGATTCGTCTCCGATATTGAGCGTTCAAACGGAACTCGAATCGCCTTTATTATAAAAGTTTTATTGTTTAGTCACCTTATACGACTGTGTGTATATATATATATATATATATATATATATATATATATATATATATATATGCTAAAAGTTACGTTCGCTCCTAATTCCGTGGTATCTTTCGTATCATTTTCCTCTGACACGGAAAATAGCTACTACTTTGTTGTAGGAGGTGTTTTTTGAGTCTAACTTAGGTTTGGTTAGGTTCAGATAGGTTAACTTAACCTAACAATCAAACCAAATTGAAAATAAACTGAAACAAAATTGGGTGAGGTAGCGTGAAGTTGTAGTAATTTGATTTCGATTTTTTTTTAGTTAAAATCTTAACGCGATTGAAATTCGAAAAAATAATCATTATACACGGTAAAAAAGCGCATTCTATAAACTTCTAAATGGAACTTCTTCCTACCTTAACGCAAACGTAAGTGATTAAAGATTTGAAAAAATAAAAAGACATCACATGGAAGAGCTAATGTAATTTCAATGACCACCAGCGAAAGTGTAGGAACAATTTGACGATTTAGGAATATATATATATATATATATAGAAAGAGACACACACACACACACACACACTTTAATGATAAGAACAGTTTTGGAATATGGTTAAATACTCTAAGCATTACTAATACTAAGTAAGTAAATCTTCCAACTTCTTCACGCAAATCTTCGATTGTGAACAGTGAAAACGTCTACAAAACCTCGCCTCCTATGATGACTTGATACAAATTATATGAGAAGAATTACTTGGCTGCTACCTCACAAGATGATCGGATCGTAGTACACCATGTGTGAGCGTGTTGTTGATTTGCATAAAGCATTGGCAAGGTCTACAATACTTCATTATTAGTAACATATTTAGTCCATATTTCGAAATTGTGTTTACGATTACAAATGTCATTAAAAATGTGGATGTCTATTTATTTCTGTCCAATTATATATATATATATATATATATATATATTATATATATATATATATATATATATATATATATATATATATATATATATATATATATCTATATATATATATATATATATATATATATATATATATATATATTATACCCCGTTATTCATAACTTCGATATTCGTAGTTTCGCTTATGTAATATATTTTTTACACCAAATTCCGCTATTCGCAAACCCAGCTCCGTTATTCGCAATGCCAGATAAGAGAAAAAATAATTCACAATTCCGCCTGCTACCACCGCCATGCAGAAGAGCTCACAAATGAAGACCTGATTGAGCAAGAGCGTGCTGTGGAGGAAAGTGAACCAGCTGCGGTAACACCGGAGGCGAAATAGTTGACTGTTGAAAGACATTGGGGAAATTCTGAATGCTTTCGATGCTGCGTTAGAGCTTGTGTTTGAGAAGGACCCCCAATGTTGAAAGAAGCTCTAGTGTCAGAAATAACGTCAAAGAAAATATCCGATGCTATTTAAGGACGCGTAGACAATTTCTTAGTTTGAAATACGTATGGTCAATTTCTCTTTTAACACACGGAATACGTTCCTTCAAAATTTCCCTGGCAAAATTCGGAAACGGTGTATGGTCCTTCCTGAAGGTAAACGGTATCAAGGACTTCGGGCACACTTGCTCCACTAAACACTCTTGCAGGAACTTGAGTTGCAGCTTCTTGGTCTTCACAGCCACTAGTGTTTTTTCATATAGACGATAGGAAGATATAAGTTGGGGAAAGGTAACTAAGAAGAAGGCGAATAGATGGCGTCTGATCGTGGGATCCATAATAAATGCAAAAAAACTTCACTTTTTTCTACGTGAAGGTCAAATATGAAAATAAAACCCACTCTAATAGACAGAGTTTATTTCCACGACAGTTTTCGACGCCCACTGGCATCCTCCTCGGGTGGATACAGAAACACGAATGAACCAAAACAAAGGGAAAAACAGTCCAGGGACCGACCGTTAAGAAATTCGCACCTAGGTTAGATCCCATTCTCCCGACACCGAAGGGCATTTTCATTAAGTACATTCGCGCAAATTTAAAACTATCTTCCTGTTCTAAACATACAGATTCTATTATATTTTTCTTACATAATTATTGAATTTATTATTAATTTTATTACATTTAATATTGCATAATTATTTATTACAGAAATTATAAATTTATTATTACATTGGTTATTACATTATTGTTTATTATACAGAACTTATAAACCGAAAAACGAATGAAAAAAGCCGATTAGGAAACAATCCAGAGAAATTCGCACCTAGGTTAGATACCGTTCTCCCGACACTGGAAGGGCATTTTATTACAGGGTCCGCTTATAAGTACATTCCCACAAATTAAAACTATCTTCTTGTTCTATACATACAGATTCTAATATTTTGACATAATTACTGCATTTATTATTACATTTACATTTTTTTAACATTTATTATTATTACCTTACCCTAATTATTAAATTTAATAATATTACCTTTATTATTACATCTGTTGCATTTATATTTATTTCCACATTTATTACTTCCATTATTACATTTACTAAAGGCGAGTAAGGAAACATTCCAATCCAGAGACATTTAAGAAATTCACACTTAGGTTCGAACACGTTCCCACGACTCCGTAAGGATTTTTTGACCAAGAATCTCATTAAAGGGTCTAACTTATAAGTACCTTCGCACAAATTAAAATTATCTACTTTTTCTATACACACATATTCTATTATTTTTCTTTTGACATAATTATTACATTTATAAAGTACCTTACTTGATTCCCAATCTATAGCATGATTATTTTGGCTGGCGTGATAAAAAATGGCATTATTAGTATTACAACTTCTGAAGGCATATTTGTGTTCTTTAATACGGGTTTCAATATTTCTTCCAGTTTCTCCCACGTATACTAAATCACAACTTTTACAGGGAATGCTGTAGACACAGGCTTGTTCATCTTTTGCCACGTTATTCCTAACCAATTTACTTTTCACGGTAGACGAATATTTGAACGCCAAAGCAAACTTAAAATCTTTCGTCAACGGTTTTACTCTTTCTAAGCCGGCAATGTAAGGCAAACTCACATATTGTTTTTGGTTAACTGAAGGTTCCCGAGGGGCATAAAAAGATTTTCTGGCTTTAAAATACACCTTTCTGATAAACCACTCGGGATATTTTAAATCCTTAAAAATGTTCCAAATCTTTGAATTTTCCGGGTCCAGCAAATGTGGGCTACAAATCCTGAGTGCTCTTTGAAACATGGAAGAAATAATTGAGCTTTTTAACCCCTTCATCATGATATGAAAAATAATGAATGTACGAATTACAATGAGTAGGTTTTCTATAAACCGTGAAATTGGGCTTTCCGCTTTCGTTAATGACCAAAACATCTAGTATACGTGGGAGAAACTGGAAGAAATATTGAAACCCGTATTAAAGAACACAAATATGCCTTCAGAAGTTGTAATACTAATAATGCCATTTTTTATCACGCCAGCCAAAATAATCATGCTATAGATTGGGAATCAAGTAAGGTACTTTATAAATGTAATAATTATGTCAAAAGAAAAATAATAGAATCTGTGTGTATAGAAAAAGTAGATAATTTTAATTTGTGCGAAGGTACTTATAAGTTAGACCCTTTAATGAGATTCTTGGTCAAAAAATCCCTTACGGAGTCGTGGGAACGTGTTCGAACCTAAGTGTGAATTTCTTAAATGTCTCTGGGATTGGAATGTTTCCTTACTCGCCTTTAGTAAATGTAATAATGGAAATAATAAATGTGGAAATAAATATAAATGCAACAGATGTAATAATAAAGGTAATATTATAAATTTAATAATTAGGGTAAAGGTAATAATAATAAATGTTAAAAAATGTAAATGTAATAATAAATGCAGTAATTATGTCAAAATATTAGAATCTGTATGTATAGAACAAGAAGATAGTTTTAATTTGTGGGAATGTACTTATAAGCGGACCCTGTAATAAAATGCCCTTCCAGTGTCGGGAGAACGGTATCTAACCTAGGTGCGAATTTCTCTGGATTGTTTCCTAATCGGCTTTTTCATTCGTTTTTCGGTTTATAAGTTCTGTATAATAAACAATAATGTAATGACCAATGTAATAATAAATTTATAATTTCTGTAATAAATAATTATGCAATATTAAATGTAATAAAATTAATAATAAATTCAATAATTATGTAAGAAAAATATAATAGAATCTGTATGTTTAGAACAGGAAGATAGTTTTAAATTTGCGCGAATGTACTTAATGAAAATGCCTTCCGGTGTCGGGAGAATGGGATCTAACCTAGGTGCGAATTTCTTAACGGTCGGTCCCTGGACTGTTTTTCCCTCTTGTTTTGGTTCATTCGTGTTTCTGTATCCACCCGAGGAGGATGCCAGTGGGCGTCGAAACTGTCGTGGAAATAACTCTGTCTATTAGAGTGGGTTTTTATTTTCATATTTTGACCTTCACGTAGAAAAAAGTGAAGTTTTTTTGCATTTATTATGGATCCCACGATCAGACGCCATCTATTCGCCTTCTTCTTAGTTACCTTTCCCCAACTTATATCTTCCTATCGTCTATATGAAAAACACTAGTGGCTGTGAAGACCAAGAAGCTGCAACTCAAGTTCCTGCAAGAGTGTTTAGTGGAGCAAGTGTGCCCGAAGTCCTTGATACCGTTTACCTTCAGGAAGGACCATACACCGTTTCCGAATTTTGCCAGGGAAATTTTGAAGGAACGTATTCCGTGTGTTAAAAGAGAAATTGACCATACGTATTTCAAACTAAGAAATTGTCTACGCGTCCTTAAATCGCATGTGTCGTGTGAACTACTTGTGGCGCTGTTTGAAAATCCGATGCTATGTTGAACTTTATAAGAGTAAAAAAGCCAAAGCAACGCAGTGAACACTGACGCAATTTTTCAAGCCAATCCAGAAAACACCACCACCGGAACCACAACCATCAACCAGCAACTCCAGCATCCACCCAGCGTTCGCTACGTTCAAGCCGAAGCCAAAGCCAGGCACACCACAGCCAGAATCCCTGCCTCCCTCACCACAGTGTCTTCTTGTTGAAATTGGTGAAGAGTGTGTTGAAGTACAGTGGCGAGGCAGATGATCGTGCCCCTCTACATGAGTAACCCCTCGTCACGCTCCGTTTTCTTCCAGCCTCGAGGAGGAAATAAAAGTACAGTACAGGTATGTTTATTCTTTTATTGATGTTATTTATAACTTACTATGCTAATACAGGTCTGTACTTATGTTTTATACTCGCTTTTATGTATCGTATGGGAACATATCCAAACATCTTGCCTTCTGAAAAATGGCCACCGGAACGCATCTCCCCATAAAACGTATTTATATGGGGAAAAATGATTCGTTATTCGCAATTTCGCTATTCGTAATGAGTCTGAGGAGCATAACTTGCGAAAACCGAGGTATACCTGTGTATATATATATATATATATATATTATATGTATGTGTGTGTGTGTTTTATTCAAAGCAGGCTAATAGATTTCTGTTTTGTCCTATACGGACATGAGCCCTTTACTGCCTTTGGTCCACATAAGTGAACAATTTTACGTCTGCCATGTTGTTAGTCCTACATATTAATGTCTGACACCTGACTGGTTGACTTTATTGTATCGACAAGTACGTCTTGTTCACATATATAATCAAAATGCATACCACTGAAACAATAGAGGACGGTAATTTTTTTCTCATTGCGACCCTCATATGAACACTTCCCAGCATGCCCGTTGTCCACATACGCGTATGTGGTCACTTTGTAAGAATACTTGAAATGTAAACATAAGAAAACCTTCACCAAAATTGTGTAAATAAGTTTAAATCATTTTATTTCTATTAATATATATCAAATTCAGAACCAGGAAAATGTACCTCAGACACTAAAAGGTTAATTTGTTAACTCGAGTGATGTATTTAAGTTTAAAGTTTAGGTTAATACAATACATTCGATGCCACTTGAGGGAATTCAGACTTATAAGTTGATGTGGCCATAAACCTCGTAAGTATCAAAAGTTATCAAAAGTGCTCAAAACCTCACGTTTGCGATTGTTTGAAACTTAATTGTTACGATGAGAAAGAAACAAAAATGGAGTAGATTTTTTTTTTTACGATGGAAGAAGGGGCCAAGGGGGCAAATGCCCGCAAAAGCCCTCCCCCCCCTCACAGAAGAAAAGAGCCAGTAGTCCCCTCCCCAGGGGACTCCGAGGCTCTTGAAGTTGATGCTATTTTTTTTTTTGTTTAATTTTGAAAAGATTATGTAGTGTGTAAGATGCGGGTATATGTATTGAGGAATAAGGAGAGAAGTGTGTGTGTGTGTGTGTGTGTGTTTGAGAGCATGCTGGACTGCTTACAGGGTAGATGAGACACGGCAAAAGATCAGCTAAGGAGGACAGTGCCAGCACTCCTTCTCTTCTGTCTAACGCCCCTCCCCCGGAGTACTTCCCTGGTCGACTGGTGTCTACAAGTTCCTCGTCAGGAGGAGATTCTAGACAAATAAACAAATAATTATATATATATATATATATATATATATATATATATATATATATGTGTGTACTATTATCCGTTAACGTAAACATGAAATAAAACCCTTACACTTGTATAGGTGAGTCGTATGAGCTATCGAAATATTTCCATCACCATTCCTTCGCTCGTGATTGTGAGCTATTACTTAAAAAACTGTCTTTCATACTTGTCGAAATCATAATTGCGTCCATCCCTCAATTCTCTCCTCTTTTCTTTCAGGTTTTGAACTTCAAAATTTGTTTCGTCTCTCTTATATCGATTTGGTTCTGAATAAAATATCAGTGATATGAGCCGTGACGCCTTAATTCAAAGTTTCCCCTCAAAAAGAGGGGAAATTTATACTAAAAATAAAGGACACCCTTTTTTTTTTATTATTTATTATTACACCTTTTCAAATTAATTAATGTCTTACGGAAGTTAATTATAATTATTTATAGTGACTTCCAATCACTACTTTAATTTCCGTTCTATATTAAATTTCCTTCTTTAAGAGAACTTCCCTCCCCCCCTTGTTTTCCCGAGCTCGCTCAAAACGGGGCGGGGGGAGGCATGCGGGGGATGAGATATAAAATAAGGGGAAATAAGGGTAATGATATTCATGCACGGCAAATTGAGTAAGTCCAATTTTGATCTATGGGCTCATTACTGCGGTTTTTGGACTTCACCTCAAAATTCTTAAAATTAATGGACGCAGATTTTTCCCTCGAGAATAAGGGAATATTTTCACGAAGTCGCTCTCATCAACTGTTTCGTGGGAAAATTTTAAGAATTGTGAGAAAAAATAAAATGATGGGTTATATATATATATATATATATATATATATATATTATATATATATATATATATATAAACGTGTGTGTTGAGTGTACACACACGCATAACCACGTATTTTGGCATGTCCTGAGTCCCTGCGTCCACAAATGTGGACATTTTCCTCACTAAAAATTACTCTGAGAACTCGGGAGGATATACAAAATTTATCCCTAACCAGGATTCGAACCTGGGCTCTCTGACGTGGAGACCGTAGACGTTGACCATTAGGCTACGACAAAAAAGTTAACACCAGTCTGGACGCGAAAGCGTTGTGTGTTTCCTCGAGTGATGAAATGTCGCCAGAGTGTTATATATGTGTGTGTAGTAGTTAAAGGAGCTTTCTGCATGCACACTTGCATAAAGGGGAGTCTGCACCAGTGCGTCCGAAAACTTTCTACTCAAAGGAAATTACATTGATGGATCAGTTAATCAATTAAACGTGCTTTAAACTGAATGGGAAACATTTTTAAACATTTTGGGTAGAGACTTTTCAGACGTGTGTAGACACACACACACACACACACACATATATATTATATATATATATATATATATAATGGGATTGAACTCAAAATGGTCCCCTGAGGCTCTTTCATGATACACACAGACCGTGCATGGAACGAGGAACTCTTCTGGGAAAATTAAATCCACTATAGTTCGAATAAGTAATGACAAATACTATAGTTTTTCTTTTGCATGATGTTAGGCAACGGGTCACTATAAGCTATATTTTTGAGGCCTCTTTGCGAGTGACCCGTTGCCCACGTCGGGCTAACATCATGAAAAAGAAAAAAACTATAGTGTTTGTCATTACTTATTCGAACTATAGTGGATTTAATTTCCCCAGAAGAGTTTCCTCGTTCCATGCACGGTCTGTGTGTATCATGAAAAAACCTCAGGGAACCATTCTAAGTTCAATCCCATATATATATATATATATATATATATATATATATATTATATATATATATATATATATATATTATTATATAATATATATATATATATATATACACACAACGAAGTTCGGTTCTTCTGAATCAGACTCAGAAGATGTTTGGAAGTTGTTTTGAAAAGAAAATTTAACTTTGATATAAAGAAACATTTTAATTAATTTTTATCTTTATCCAAACATTTGCCGACGACGAAATGTGTCCGTCGCGCGTCGGTCCCGAAGTTCAGCTGTTGACGAGTCTGGGGTCCCAAATGAAGACAACTTTAAAAGTTACACCTTTCTGGCCCCATCGCCTGTGTGTGTGTGTGTGTGTGTGTGTGTGTAATTTCGTTTCCTTAAAGCGAAGCGAAGACACTGTGATCGGGGGTTCGTCTCCCGATGATGCTGGTTAATAATAATAATAATAATATTAATCCAGAAGGTAGCGCGATGGGGCGCATTAGTTGGCCTGAGCGCTGTGCCAGTTTCTGGTGCTCTCATTATTATTCTTTTCGTAAGATTAACATCTTCCCAAATTTATTAATAGTAAATTAAAAGAAGGGGGATATATAATTAAATGCGGTATATGTGGATGTTCCAAAAGACACGAATATATTATATACAGGGTGGCCCAAAATTTTCCAATAATTTGAGTTACTTTTGGGTCACCCTGTACGCGATTTAAATTCGTTTGATGACAGTTAAAAATGATCATACTGAACAGTACTTTATGGGCCATATATATATATATATATATATATATATATATATATATACATTCAACTGCAAAGAACACGCAGTATAAATAACGTAAAGAACGACGCTTGTATAGGAGATATTCCGCGCAAGACGAGAAAGAGAAAACAACAAATGAAAAAATGAAGTACCACCTGGGAAGCGAACCCATGGTGTAGTGGTTATCGCGTCTGACCGGCAATCGGAAGATCCCGGTTCGTTTCCCAGGTGGTACTTCATTTTTTCATTTGTTGTTTTCTCTTTCTCGTCTTGCGCGGAATATCTCCTATACAAGCGTCGTTCTTTACGTTATATATATATATATATAAATGAGGTTAATGAGGTGTATATATATATATATATATATATACATACAGTACTGTGCAAAAGTCAGAGATCACTGTCGATCTGATAACTATTAGATAATCTGTTGTATGAAAATTGGTTTTGATACTAAAATACATATTAACTAGAACCTCTTGTTCCTATTAATGTATAACTAAGTTATTACTTAAGTGTATAAATTTGTATAAGCTGGATGACCCTCTAGTCTGTATAAATTGGACTTGAGGTTGATTCATTATATTACTTATAACGCATGTGTTTAAAGATCTAGCGAACTATTACTGATGGATCTGCAGTAAATGCTCCTAAGCTATTGTTATATCAATATTTACAATTAAAAGTATTGACATATTCACTTAAATTCTGCAAAACAAATTTAGCCAAAACGTTTCTCATTATAATCCTAATTCATGCTGTTTTTTTCTTTCACAGGCTTAAGAAATGACAAAAAGTACAATTTCTGATGAGATTAGATATAAAATAATACATTTGCATGGTGAGGGACTGAGTCAAGGAAAAATAAGTGAATCTACAGGCGTTTCCAAAACTGGTGTACAAAAAATCTTGGCTCGTCACAGATCAAATGGGACCCCAGCTGATCGTCCTAGATCAGGGAGGCCCCTCTAAGCTTTCTCCATCTGATCTACAATATCTAAAGATTACTTCCCTTCGAGACAGACGCAAATTCAGCACTTCACTCGCAGCGGATCTCGAAAAACCAATTTTCATACAACAGATTATCTAATAGTTATCAGATCGACAGTGGTCTCTGACTTTTGCACAGTACTGTATATATATATATATATAATATATATATATATATATATATATATATAATTATATACAGGGTGGGCGGAAAGTAGCTCACTATTTTGGATTGGTAAAAAAATACGTATATTATCCATTTATTTCAGAAGAAATAATATGAAAAGGTAGGCATACATGGTAGGTTTTCTCTAAAATTCAATGTGGGCTCCAACTCTTTCCACCAGCTTCTGGAGCCGCCCAGGAATGGCGTCCACTGACTTTAGCAGGAACTCCGGCGGGATGGAGGACATGACTTCCCGAATTCGGTCCTCCAGTTCTTCCAATGTCCTCGGTTTGGTGCGGTAGACTTCTTCCTTTACCCACCCCCAAAGAAAGAAGTCGCACGGTGTCAAGTCGGGGCTCCTGGCTGGCCATTGATGTGGACCACGACGACCCATCCAACGCCCAGGGAAGTGGGCATCCAGCCACTCACGGACAACAAGAGCGAAGTGCGGAGGGGCGCCATCTTGCATAAATATCAGATCGTCGATGTTCTCCCATGTGCTGACAACCGCCAGACCTCGTTTCGCAACATAGCAAGGTACCGCTCAGCATTCATGGTGTTGCGCAGAAGGAACGGGCCCACAACCTGATCTGAGGTCATACCACACCACACCGTTACACTGAACCGATTCTGCCGTTTTTCAGCGGTAACCGTGCGACTTCTTTCTTTAGGGGGTGTAAAGGAAGAAGTCTACCGCACCAAACCGAGGACATTGGAAGAACTGGAGGACCGAATTCGGGAAGTCATGTCCTCCATCCCGCCGGAGTTCCTGCTAAAGTCAGTGGACGCCATTCCTGGGCGGCTCCAGAAGCTGGTGGAAAAGTTGGAGCCCATTGAATTTTAGAGAAAACCTACCATGTATGCCTACCTTTTTATATTATTTCTTCTGAAATAAATGGATAATATACGTATTTTTTTACCAATCCAAAATAGGGAGCTACTTTCCGCCCACCCTGTATATATATATATATATATATATATATATATATATATATGTAAAGGTTTAAAAAGAATGGAAAAAAGTGTCATTTATTTGAATGATGAAATGTCACATTTAATGACACCTTTAATTAAAAACAATCACGTACCAGATCTTGCGAGCGATCTCTCCTCTAAAGCTTCTTCCCTCGGCAAGCAAGCAGTCCCTTCTTTCCATCTGAGAACCGCGGAACACATCCTTCCTTCCTTCCTGTCTCCGCAACGGGGAAACATATTCAATATTAATTGTGATTTGAGATTCGCCCGTCATGTTCCCGACCGCAGCTCTAATGAAATAGTTTGGAAATGTCTTCCTGTGAATATCCGCTCGAGATTGTGGAAGAGCCGCGGAGGAAGGCAATTGAAAAGCGGTCGAATTCGGCAAGGATTTCATTCGTTTAATTGCGTGTAAGCAATATGGCGGATGGTCAGTCGGAGAAATGGAATTATTTAGTTAGAAAAGACTCGTGCAGGAGGTCAAATATTAGCATATAAAACGGTAGAAGTTTATGAAAATTGAACCTTTAAGAACGATATATATATATATATATATATATATATATATATATATATATATATATATAATTTTTTTATTTATTTTTTTTTATTATTTTTTTTTTTTTACTGTAATACGTATTAAAAAGGTGTTTACATTACCTGTAATTACGATTTTACTTCGGAATTAAGGTATGTTAGCGACTGAGTTTTTAATTCGTGAACAGTTCAAGAATAAAAAAAAAAATTGGTAAATTATTTATTTATTAATTGAAAGTAAAAAAATCGTTTAAAAATTTTGAACGTAAAATATTTCCTTTTTGAAGAAAGCAAAAATAAAAAGAATTTCAGTCTTAGTTTTGATAAAACAAAAAAATGAAAGCAAATGCTTCGTCACACACACACACACACACACACATATATATATATAAGAAAATTTATTTTAAATAAAATTTGCAAAAGTAATACATTAGAACTAAAACAAATGTTCAAATTGATGTCTTGTTTTGGGACCTTTTTTTTTGTTGCAAGTAAAAAACACGCAATGGCTAATATGGAAGTGAGTTACACTCGTGAGGAAAAGTCCTCCGGAGGCCTTTTCCTCTTGAGTGTTACCAGCAACAAAAAAAAAAAGGTCCCAAAACAAGACATCAATTTGAACATTTGTTTTAGTTCTAATGTATTACTTTTGCAAATTTAATTTAAAATAAATTTTCCTATGAAACCGAACTTATGCGACACCCTGTATATACACACACATAACAGTGCAAATTCCTCCAACATTTTCGTCGGTGGTCGTTGAAGTTACATTTACTCCAACGTGTTACATCTTTTTAATCACTTCCGCTTTCATTAAAGTAGGTATGAGTGTCATTGAAAATGATAACCTGACTAATGTCTGTTACTGTCTGTAACGTTTATGATCGTTTGAAACCTAATTGTTACCATGGGAAAGAAACGCAAGTGGAGTCCAATTTTATGTACCATTATCCGTCAACAGGAATTAAGGCAAATTATTATTATTGAAGTAGGTACGGGTATCATTAACAAATTTCGAGAATGCACTCTTTTTATCGTGTATAATGATCATTTTCTTTCGAATTTCACTCGCGTTAGGATTTTAATTAAAAAACTCAAAATCAGATTACTACTACTACATGCTGCTACCTCAGGATTCTACACACCCAGTTTGTTTTGTTTTGTTTTAGGTTAGATTACCCTAACCTAACCTAAATTGGACCAAAAAAGAAAACTCCTACAATAAAGTATTAGCTATTTTGCTTGTAGGAGGAAACGATAGCACCGAATAGGAGCGAACGTAACTCGTGTGTATATATATATAATTATATTATATATGAAAAATCATTCATATCAGAGTAGTTAATTGTACCGAGAAAAAAGAAAATCCATCTTACCTTTTACAGGTACATTTAGTGCCACGTATAACGAGTGTGTTGAGGGAATGTGTTATATCTGATGCGTCTCATTTACAAGCGACCTTCAACTTTAATAAAACACATTTCGAACACTCGCACCATTTAAATATAGAACAATGAAATATGATTGGGAAGTGTATTTATAGCTCCCGTAACGGTGTTGGACGACCATTGAAAAGGTGTCAACAACTTGTCCACGGCACAGAATATTGCCTGTTTTAATAAATGGGCCGCGCTCTCGCGACGTCTCAGAGCTGAAAGATGCTGTCCAATTATATCCAGCAGCGTGTGGAGGGAGAGCGAGGAACCTAAAGTGCCTCGCTCGGTGTGTGCCATTCTGATGGAGCCAGCGATGGTGCCAACAAAGATACGTTGATCGAAAATGGGAGGTGGATCTGATAATGCGAGCAAACAAAATGAACTCAAAGGAAACGAACACCAACAGACAAGTCAAAATTCAAATCAAAACTTACTTTGCTCATAAACAAAATGACACACACACACACACACCACACACACACACACACACACAGACCGTGCATGGAACAAGAAACTCTTCTGGGAAAATTAAATCCACTCTTGTCCGAATAAGTAATAATAAATGACAAATACTATAGTTTTTTCTTTTTCATGATGTTAGCCCGACGTGGGTAACGGGTCACTCGCAAAGAGGCCCCAAAAATGGAAGTAGGAACATTGCCAGCCGGAAAATTTCCAGCCGGAAAATTGCCAGTGGGGAAAATTGCCAGTGGGGAAAATTGCCAGTGGGGAAAATTGCCAGTGAGAATATTGCCAGCCGGAATATTGCCAGTGAGAAAAAACTAAAATTCACAAAAAAGGATTTATTTATTAAAATATTATTATTTAAAATTTTAAAATGCTAAAACTTGTTAAGGAAAGGAAAGCCTCAAAAAGTATGAAGATTATAAGCAATAGATCGAAGAAATGTCAATTTATCTTCATTATACTGACGGATGACTTTCTCCAATCTGTCATTGATATTTTTGTACTTTTTGCAGTCTCTCTCTCTTCCCCTCTTTCGAAGTGCAATTTCTTGGTCTGAGCTAAAGCCTTTTCGTTAAAGCTAACGAAAATATCACGACTTAACCTAACCAATCGTCAAGGGCGTACAGAGGACCAAACCTGGCATTCAATGAACCTAACCGGGTATTCAATAATTTTACCATAGGTTTCGATATATATATATATATATATATATATATAATATAGTTTAATCGCGGTGCTGGGGCCTTCGGGCCCAGTAATTTTAATTATTTTATTTATGTATTAACACCCAGGTGCACAACCTGGGGACCTAATCAATATGTGTGTGAAGGTTCATGTTTGTAACTGCTTCCATTTTGGAGTTATGGCTGGAACACACACACACGCACACACCACACACACACACACACACACGTCCTTTTTCTCAATTACTTTATTTCTTACTTTCTAAATTTTTACATATTTTTGTCACTGGCAATATTCCGACTGGGAATTTTCCGTACACGCAAAAAATATAGCTTCTCTTACCAGCTATCTGCAAAGCAGATAGGATCCAGCTTTGGGACAGGATCTAGGGGTACAGCTACACCTCGCCTACTATATCCAGAACCTCAATATAAGCAAAAGACTCGTAAGTCGTTGCATTCGCGTCGGATTGAATACATCAAAGAAAAAGGGGTAACTATTGTACTTTTAGCTAAAAACCAAAACTTAAACCTCAACTAGCAAAATTGAGCGTCCACTTTTCAAGGCACATAACATGTCCGTAACATGTCCGTTTCATGATGCGATTGAACTCAGAATAGTTCCCTGAGGTTTTTTCATGATGCGATTGAACTCAGAATGGGCCCCTGAGGTTTTTTCATGATACGAGTGCGAGTGACCCGTTACCCACCTCGGGTTAACATCATGAAAAAGAAAAAAAACTATAGTGTTTGTCATTTATCATTACTTAAACCTCAGGTGACCATTCTGAGTTCAATCCCGTGTGTGTATGTATGTATGTATGTATGTGTGTGTTAAGTGAGCGTGTAAAATCGGATATCCGGAGCGCGAAGACATTTTGGATCGCTTCGAATCAGTATTCGAAGATTTTGGATTGTATTCAAATTCGACTTTGCATAAAGTCGAGGATTACTGATTCACATTTTAGGATTCAGTTTGGTTTTAGTCGAAACATCTTTTTCTTCTTCTTTATTCGACGATCTGTTAACGAGAAATAACAAAAACATTTACGATAATAATGATGATAATAATAATAATAATAACGATAAATTTTATTGGTAGAAAAAAGCTTTTCTCGAAACTTACAAAAATAAAGCCTTTTTAGAGTGATCAAAACTAATTGGACGGAAGTGTTAATCATTTCGAAATAAGTAGATGTCGCAGTGGCTGGTTGGTTGGTTGGTTCGTTGACTGATTCTTTGACTGCGGAAGTTGAATTAAAAAAATACCACCAACATATCTTCATTTTGACTGCGAATGTTTGAATCTTTTAAGATTGCAAAAGTTGAATCAAAGACTCGTTCAGTATGAAGAGATTGCAACAGTAGAACCGAACCTATTTGTTGAAAGCTGAAATAGTGAACAAAGATTTGCATCGTATCGTACGAGAGAAGAAACGGAACTTATGAGCAAAAATTAACATTGAATTTCAGTAACTATCTTTTAGATCCGAGTTAACTTTAAGATTAGAAAGTTCTTTTCAACGTTTTCAAGTGGAAGGGAACACTAGTTTTGGTATGAACTTCCATTTTATGTGCGTGGTGCTATATTTAATAATATATATATATATATATATATATATATATATATATATATATATATATAATATATAATATATATATATAATATATATACATATATATATATATATATATATAATATATATATATATATATATATTTATTTATATATTATAATATATGTAATATAAAATTTCACCCTTATAGCATTAGTTTTAGTGCTTACCGCATGAACGGGCCACGTCGCTACATCGTTTCCCGTTAGATCGGCGAGGTCGAGTCACGTTGGGTCTCTTCAGTAGTTGGGTGTATAACCGTTTTTTGCTTTCAGATGATGTAGTGACCCGTAGATGGTTCGGATCCCACGTGAAGATGTAGGTCCTCTCCTTTACGTGAACTTTGCTACTGGGTATAGATAACTTTATTAACCCATTAGTACTCATTGGTAGAATTTCCTACAGCCAAAATTGTTTGTCATTGTTGCATCACTTTTTCTTGTATTCACATCTTCGGTATGAGTCATTGATATGACGCAATCTTTTAGATTCATACCGAAGATCACGTGAATGCAAGAAAAAGTGATGCAATAATGACAAACAATTTTGGCGGTAGGAAATTCTACCACTGGGCATTAATGGATTAATTTAAGAAAATTTGGGGCATGGTTCTTAAATTTCCTGCGTATCTTTGCCAAATATAAATAATTCCTACGTAATGTTTAATTTGGGAGAAGATTTATTATCAAATACGGCTAATACCTTCTCGTAAGTACCTTTTGACGCTATGCCTAAGTATTGGATACCTCCTATATTTCCTGACCGGTAATGCGGAGTAGTGTGGCACTCCGTTTTTGAACCGTTGTTGCTCTTCTCCTTGTGGCGGAGAAAGAAGAGGAACGTCGCCATTATCCATTATCTTACTTTTCTCCAGTGGAGGTGACATCCTCGGAAATTAAGAAAACCGAAGAGCTTCCGTAGTTCGATTGCTTGGTTGCGGACTGTTTTCGGGTTTCAGAGGTCCGGGTTCGACTCCAATCTTCGACACGGTTGGAGATGCACTTTGTCGAAAGTTCACGCCGATGTACGTCTTCGCCATGTGAGGAAATAAAAGTTCCATACGTTACTCGTTACCGCGGCGGCTGGAAGGGCCGCTGTAACAATTTTTATTTGTTCATTATACGTATATTCGCCTTTCAACGCCGCCGGAATATTGTACAAGGTGTTCCATAAGTCCCTTTACCCCATGTTTTATATATATATATATATATATATATATATATATATATATATAAAGGGAGTTATGGAACACCCTGTATACAACACTAGAACATACCTGCAGACTATATCCGATGATTAGTTGTCACAACACTGTAGGGTCTGCATAAACTATAAATTATAATTTATATAAAAGTAGTATTCTGTTATGATTTACATTTATCCGATGATGATTGAGAGATGATCATTCCATTTTTGGTCGTTAATTTCTTGCTGATTGCCTCGAAGGATAAAATAACTTTTAACACGTCCCGATTTTACTTTTTATCACTTGCAGTAACGAAAGTAAATGGCTTTTCACTGTTTCCCTCGATACCCATGAAATGTAAAACGTATTGATTAAATTAGTAGTAACGGGAAAACACCCCCATTTTAACGCGAATGCAGTTGATTTTGTGGGTTTTTTAGATTGGTGGAAATGAACGCGAATGAAGAATCTTTGAAAAATCATTCGAGTTAATAAATATGTAATTAAAATATAGGGTGTTCGAGGTCGACCCTAGAAATATGGAAATTGGCGGAATTTGTAGCAAATAGGTAGGAATTATTATGACAAACTTCAAATACCAAATTCCGCCAGTGTCCATATTTCTAGGGTCGACCTGAAACACCTTGTAGATTACAAAATGTGGAAAGGTTTCTGTAATAAAAGGACGAATGCTACAAGCATTAATGAAGTAAAACTATGAATCGTGTGGGCAGGAGAGGTTGTGGATATCAGAAATGGCAAATGACGTACATGGAGTGAAGGAAATTTTGGTCATTTGGTTGAAAATTGAGATAACGTAAGTGTTTATCTCTTGAAAATAAACGTAAGCGTTTATCTCTCGAAAATAAACGTAAGCGTTTATATCTCGAAAATAAACGTAAGCGTTTATCTCTCGAAAATAAACTTAAGCGTTTATCTCTCGAAAATAAACGTAAGCGTTTATCTCTCGAAAATAAACGTAAGCGTTTCTCTCGAAAATAAACGTAAGCGTTTATCTCTCGAAAATAAACGTAAGTGTTTATCTCTCGAAAATAAACGTAAGCGTTTATCTCTCGAAAATAAACGTAAGCGTTTATCTCTCGAAAATAAACGTAAGCGTTTATCTCTCGAAAATAAACGTAAGCGTTTATCTCTCGAAAATAAACGTAAGCGTTTATCTCTCGAAAATAAACGTAAGCGTTTATCTCTCGAAAATAAACGTAAGCGTTTATCTCTCGAAAATAAACGTAAGCGTTTATCTCTCGAAAATAAACGTAAGCGTTTATCTCTCGAAAATAAACGTAAGCGTTTATCTCTCGAAAATAAACGTAAGCGTTTATCTCTCGAAAATAAACGTAAGCGTTTATCTCTCGAAAATAAACGTAAGCGTTTATCTCTCGAAAATAAACGTAAGCGTTTATCTCTCGAAAATAAACGTAAGCGTTTATCTCTCGAAAATAAACGTAAGCGTTTATCTCTCGAAAATAAACGTAAGCGTTTATCTCTCGAAAATAAACGTAAGCGTTTATCTCTCGAAAATAAACGTAAGCGTTTATCTCTCGAAAATAAACGTAAGCGTTTCTCTCGAAAATAAACGTAAGCGTTTATCTCTCGAAAATAAACGTAAGCGTTTATCTCTCGAAAATAAACGTAAGCGTTTATCTCTCGAAAATAAACGTAAGCGTTTATCTCTCGAAAATAAACGTAAGCGTTTATCTCTCGAAAATAAACGTAAGCGTTTATCTCTCGAAAATAAACGTAAGCGTTTATCTCTCGAAAATAAACGTAAGCGTTTATCTCTCGAAAATAAACGTAAGCGTTTATCTCTCGAAAATAAACGTAAGCGTTTATCTCTCGAAAATAAACGTAAGCGTTTATCTCTCGAAAATAAACGTAAGCGTTTATCTCTCGAAAATAAACGTAAGCGTTTATCTCTCGAAAATAAACGTAAGCGTTTATCTCTCGAAAATAAACGTAAGCGTTTATCTCTCGAAAATAAACGTAAGCGTTTATCTCTCGAAAATAACGTAAGCGTTTATCTCTCGAAAATAAACGTAAGCGTTTATCTCTCGAAAATAAACGTAAGCGTTTATCTCTCGAAAATAAACGTAAGCGTTTATCTCTCGAAAATAAACGTAAGCGTTTATCTCGAAAATAAACGTAAGCGTTTATCTCTCGAAAATAAACGAAAGCGTTTATCTCTCGAAAATAAACGTAAGCGTTTATCTCTCGAAAATAAACGTAAGCGTTTATCTCTCGAAAACAAACGTAAGCGTTTATCTCTCGAAAATAAACGTAAGCGTTTATCTCTCGAAAATAAACGTAAGCGTTTATCTCTCGAAAATAAACGTAAGCGTTTATCTCTCGAAAATAAACGTAAGCGTTTATCTCTCGAAAATAAACGTAAGCGTTTATCTCTCGAAAATAAACGTAAGCGTTTATCTCTCGAAAATAAACGTAAGCGTTTATCTCTCGAAAATAAACGTAAGCGTTTATCTCTCGAAAATAAACGTAAGCGTTTATCTCTCGAAAATAAACGTAAGCGTTTATCTCTTGAAAATAAACGTAAGCGTTTTGAGATTTTTCTTTTTAAAGATCTTTACTTGAAATAATCTTTCTTGTCTTCCTCAAGTAGGCCTATTATTGGCCTATAGTAAAAAAATAAGAGCATCGTTTGTTGATAAAGTGTTTGGCGAGACACACTAATAATATTATTTGTGCATTTGAGGAAGAGATTAATTAAGGTAAATGAATCAGTCTTGAGGCAAAAAGTATAATGAAACGTTTATTCAATCTCGTATACCGGAGATTTCTTTATACCCCCACTTGGATCGATGTAGACGACTGAGTTTAAACTTACGTAAATGAATAAATATAAAGAAAGTAAATGAATTTTATATATATTATATACAGGGAGTAACGAAAGTTCGTTACCATAGAAAGTTATTTTTTATATGTTATGAAGTTAATAAATGTTGAAATTGGACGCCATTCATTGACACATGTTAATTCCATCACGTAAGCTAGAATATTTAAAGTCGGTTGTTTACCAGACAACATCACGAACTATTCAACAGTTAAAAGACAACATGTAACAACAATTTAACAAGGTTGTCGTACGTAACGTTCAATGTTACCTTACGTGATCGAATTAACAATGTGTCAACACCTGAATGGCATCCAATTTCAACATTTATTGTCTTCTTAAACAAATAAAAAATAGTCCATGGTAACGAAATTTTATTTATATAGATAGATAGATAGATATAGATAGATAGATAGATATAGATAGATAGATAGTTAAAGTGGAAGTATGAAGAGTTAATATAATATAATAATGCAACTGGACCGGTCCGAACTGCCATCTCTCATTCTTTGCTAGTATATTAAAGCGTGAATTTTAGCCAAACTGCTTTACTTGCTTCAATATTTAATATGAAGGACGCCCGAATAATAACACGTTTCTAGTAAAATTTGTAATTTACCTTTGGGAAATTTAGATTCCGAACCAGTTCCAGGATTTCAGGTTGCATCTTGCGCGGAACGTTCTTCTATACAAGCGTCGTTCTTTATGTTAATTATACTGGTGTTGTTTGCAGTTGAAATATATATATATATATATATATATATATATATATATATATATATATATATATGGGACAGGGGGCCATGAAAATGGAGATGGAAAAAGAGAGAAGCCGAACTTCTATTTCTGCGTGATAGTGTAAGCATGAGAGTTTGACTTTTTTCTCTTTTAATCCTTTTTTTTTTTAGCTAACCTGGAGTGGGCCATGGGGTTTCTGTTGGCCCGATACTTCGGTAGAGCTGTAAATATTTTGTATAGAATCAAAACCATATGTTCGAGGTTTTTGTGACGGTACCGAATGGTTGATATCCGATCAGTGCAAATATATTATAATGTTAGTTTATATAACGGTACTATCTAGTATAGGTACTATCTAGTACTATCTAGTATGTGTGCATAGCATAATTGTAAAGCTAGTTTTTCTATTCTCCTCTTTCCTATAAAACTTCCTTTGCTGCTCTTCCAGGGTCAAGGTCCTTTCTTCAACCTTTTTCCGTACCCGCCTCTAGCGAGGAGGGAACGGAGGGTGGGGAGAGAGCCTTATGCTTTTGTATCCAGTATTCTCTCTCTCTCTCTCTCTCTCTCTCTCTCTCTCTCTCTCTCTCTGTGTCAATAACGAATTAATAGAATTAATACTAAAAATATCCGTATGTAGAAAAAAAAAAAAAAAAATCTTTAAAACCAAGATTACTTACTGACTTCTCGACGCGAAACTTTCACTTGAAAGGTTTTCGACAAATTGTATCCCTTTTTATTTGTTTTGTAAACACAATGTTTAACGAAGAACCCAAATTATAGTTCATGTCACAGACGCTATTTGTAGAGTGGCGCAAAATGGCGGACAAGATAAACACTCGAAGTGTGTGTTCACTTTTCATTTAAATGGAAAATATATTTCGTATTCCATATCCACACGCGCATCGATTCGGTATGTCTATCTATCTATCTATCTATTTGTCTGTCTGTGTGTCTATCTATACGCTTTAATCAGCGTTCAGGACACAGATTGTGAAATAGATTAGTTTTAGAAAGTAAGGGATTCGCTCGTTTTACAAAGCACCGCTCCGCCAAAACACCCATTCAGGGTACGAGCAGCTCGCAGTATTATTATTAAGTGTGTATAGGGTCAGCGTACACACACACACACACACACACACACTCACACACTCCTCTCCATTATGATAAAAGATGTTACAACAATTAATAAAAGTCCTCGTTTAACTCAGTCTTAGACAAAGTATCCGACCCGCGGGCCAAATCCGGCCCGAATTTGGATACTTCTGCCTTAAAATCGAACTTTTTATTTAATGCAGCTGGTATATGTAAAGTAATCTCATTTAAAGTTAGACGTAAAAAAATCAAGAACTTGCTAGAGTTGCTTAAAAGTTTGAACACACACACACACACACACACACACACACACACACACACACACACACACACACACACACACTCTCTCACTCTCTCTCTCTCATATATATATATATATATATAAATAAATATAATTCTCTTATCTAAATCCATGAGATAAAAATTAGAAAATGGTTGAAGTTATAATTTTCGTAACGTAGTTGTAGAATCTTTTCATCGGAGGCAAAACCCGGAAATTGAGTCCGGCTCTACGGAAATTCATTTCCGGCGATTTTTTTCTTTTTTTTTTCTTTTTTTTCTTTTTTTAACTTGAAGAGAGTTCAATAATTATTGCGTTTAAAATTCCAATTCTTCTTCGTACGACGAAGGAGTGAAGTGATGAAGTAATAGAATTCGTGTATGATTCCTCCTCCTCCTCCTCCTCCTGCTTGACTCCATTCCGACGCAGCAGTAGGTCCCGAGTTTCGTGCGGTTGACCGACGACAGATAAAAGCGGTACTTCAAGGTCGATTTCCTTGAAAGTGGCGCAAATTGACTGCATGTATATATCTCTCTCTCTCTCTCTCTCTCTCTCTCTCTCTCTCTCTCAGAACATTTTTCCTACATCAAGTTCAAACAATAATAAAAATGCTTGTTGTCCTTCAACTTTCTTCGTAGCATCCTCGGTAAAGGCCATTGGCGAGCGGGGGAGACCTACCTACAGCTTTACGTGGATCCGAACCATCTACCGGTCGCTAAATATCTGAACGCGGAGGTCTGTCGCGCATCCAACTACTACTGAACAAACTCAACCCCACTTTACCTCGCTAATCTAATACTAGGAAGCTGCGTAGCGACGTGGCCATGACTCGCGTAACGTAGCCATGACTCGCTTAACGTAGCCCAGAAACAGTACCGAGAAACGGGTTCCAGTATCGTTAACATTCACTCAACTTTATTACGTTTGTGTATTACTAACTTCGAACTTCAATTAACACGTAAAATATCCTCCTCATTTCCGCGCCCTCGTTAAATTCCGGTTATCAATAAATTCAAAATTCGTTCATCCTGTCCGGAAGGATATTAATTTATGCGTATGAAGGATAATAGATCGATTCTGGGGTGAATCCCCGTTTTAAGCGGGATTATCGTCGGGAGTCAAATGCTAACATATCAGAAAATAAAGGTTATGACCCATAAAATATGGAAATTTTATTTATTCATAATGAATATTCATATCCTTTGATATATCATTATAGTTAAAAGTATTAACTCGATAAATCCGGTTTCATGGAATTTAAATTAGCTGTTTTATCACAAAACTTTTTATTAAGTCTATTTACATGTGAATGACCTATTTGGTAAAACGTAATGTAAATTGTATATTTATATATACAGGGTGAGTCAAAAGTTTCCATACATAGGCAAAATGGTCACTTTATTATGCAATCACTTGTAAGTCACAAAATATGCTCTATGTGGGCACCATTACACTGAATGGACATACGGATGCGTTCCTCCCAGTCATGACAAACGCGCGTTAACACGTCTGGTGTTATGCGTGCACACGCATCACGAATGCGTTCCTTTAGGTGGTCTGTGTTTTGTATTTTCACCTGGTACACCATGGCCTTCAAGTGCCCCCACAAGTAAAAATCAAGGGGGGTGAGGTCTGGGGACCTCGGAGGCCACTCCACGGGACCACGGCGGCCAATCCAGTGACCTGGAAACTGCTGATCCAGCCGCTGGCGCACGCAGATACCGTAATGGGGTGGCGCCCCGTCTTGCTGAAAGTACGCTGGAAATCCCCGTCCTCGTTCAGCAGGGACGGCATGACTGTGTCTTGCAACATGTTTAGATACATTTCGGCATTCAGATTGGTGTCAATGAAAAAAGGGCCAACAATTGTGTTGCCCCATATCCCGCACCACACCATCACTTTTCCAACGTCTTGCGTCTTTGAGGGACTCATCCAGTGCGGGTTGTCATCACTCCAATAACGTACGTTTTGACGATTAACCTCTCCATGAACATAAAAGTTGGCTTCATCTGAAAACAGGATGCCAGCCGAGAACTCCGTGTCTTCGTCCACTTTTGTTCTTGCCCATTCACAGAATTCCAGCCGCTTGTCCGGGTCGTCTTCGCTAAGATACTGCAACATTTGCATTTTGTATGGATGCCATCTGTGTTCTTTCATAATGCGGACGATACTCCTTTGGCTGACACCGCATTCTGCAGACATCCGTCGAGTGCTTTTTTGGGGACTCGTTGCGAACGCTGCCAGCACCATGGTCGCTGTTCCTTCATCGGTGGCTGTTCGTGAACGGCCACTTCTCGGTTGGTCTGCAACACTTCCAGTCTTCTTGAACTTCTCAATGAGTTTGGCAACGGTGTCGTGTGTGATGTGCGTGCCGGGGGCGTGTCTCTTGTTAAAATCCTGGGCAACCTCGCGACAGCTTCCTGATCCTGCCAGAAGAATGATCTCTATACGCTCTTCTTGGGACAAAGGCATCTCAGCACATCACCTGCAAAAAAAATAAAAAATAAATAATCATTTATTTATCATGACCATTTTGCCTATGTATGGAGACTTTTGACTCACCCTGTATATACATACATGCATGCATACATACACACAGTATTTGGGTGAATGGACACTTTTGTTTTCGTTCTTAAATAATATCAAATTGGAAGTGAATAATTTTTCGGCAATTTAATGTGTTTGAATCGAAGTTATTAAGTCTAAGTACATTCCCGGTGATAATTTATAATGTGAAAGTAACGTATAACGTAGTCAGTATGTTATAAGTTACTTTCACTTAATTATTATGGCCCGCGGACTTTTCTAGAAATAACGCTTTAAACTACAGTATATGTTTCTTATAAAAAAATAAAGTAATAAATATTATTTTCTTTTTGATGGAAGATATAATGTTAATCCAAACATTAACTAATCTTTTGGAAATTGCTTTGTAAGAAACATTTCCCCAATCTTCGTGATTTCACCCTTTAGATTTTCTCGATGTTTGGAAGCACTTACATTTGCGAAAGTGCATTTTCTACAGGGTGTTCAAAAAGTCGCACTACAGTTGGAAAATAAACTTCAGACCATTACCGCGTTATGGTAATGGTTATTTGGCGCTGGCCAAGTGTAGTGTGACCTTGTGAACACCATGTATTTTAAAGCGTGTGAAGTCCAAGACCCGCAACCGATTGGAAAATCCTTCTCTTGAGGCCTGTCTTAGACTTTCAACAACCGACATTGACGATGATATTCAGTCACTGGTTCAAGCGAAACCACTCCTTCAGATTTCTTACTAATTTCTCTTAATCCAAAAATTACAATACGCATTCTAATTTTTAAACTAATAGAAAACTTCTTGAGACTATGTCTTTTTCTTAATATGTGGCCTTAATAAACAACATAACTATGAGAAGTACAGCTCTAAGAAAAATTATTGCTTTTATCAGAAAAAGCCATAATGAAATGTGTGACCCGTTTGTGATATTAAGCAAAATTATGTGGCCCTCTGTCCTCGAGAGGTTGGACCACCCTGACATAGTATAATTATTATTAATTAATTATTAATTAAATAAATAAATATAAAAATATATCAGAATTAGAAAAAATCAGCGAACTTAAAGCATTCAGAGCAGTTCAACTCGTGAACGAGGGCTGAGAAACGAGGAAGAAAGCCTTAATACTCGATACAACTCAGTTTCACGAAAAGGAGGAAAGTGACTAGTTGCCAGGATCAGTCGAGAATAGGAAAAAGGAAGAAAAGAAAAAATAGCAAATACGACTAAACAGAACAAATGTGAAAAGTCTAAAATCAGGAAGTTGAACAAGAAAAGATTATGCCTCAGGAATTGTGCCGTTGCTTACGTCTCCAACTGCGAAACGGAAACTGACGGAACTTCTGGTTTGAAATGTATTCTATGAAACGCGTTTAAACATTACGAATGCATCAATCTTGGAAGAAAGAATAGGAAAGTAATGAAGAGAACAAACAATAAAATCATTGTAAGGTTAAGTTTGTATCAAGAGCGTGAAAATGAATAGGAAAGTCGTACAAACTAGGCTGGAAAATGGTGAAAAAGAAACGGAAATATATCAAAACTTGGTTGAGGGAAGAAATTTCACTGATACACCAACGGAACACCGCGATCAGACGGAATACGTCGAAAATAACTTAATGAGAACAACGCATTAGAGGAAAGAGTAGAAAAATAATTAAGCGAAGAAATACGCAGGATGCAAGATGCCAACATTATGAATAAGAACGAAAGTATACCAAAGATTGGAAAACCGTGGAGTAAAGAAGAAGTATTACTGGAACAAAAGAAAGAGATTGAATCACAAATTCCAAATGAGGAAGTCGGAAAACATCAAAGACTCCAAAAGACGGGTAATATGCAAATAATACAAAGCAAATTCGTGTAAATATGGCTTCAAATGCATATGTAACCACCCTAAAGACTATTTCTACATGATGGGGAATGGAACTTGTCGATATGGAAAGAACTGCCACTATTATTTCCACCCTCCTACGTGCAGACAGTCAGTCAGGGAGAAAAAAAGTCTAAATATGGAATGTCAATATTTTCACATAACAGCTGAAACTCTAAATTAAAAAAAATGACAACAGTGCCAGGACCGTAACTACCTATGAGGTCACCGAGGTCCGGACCTCGGTAATGTAATTATTCCTAAAAAAAAAAGAGACTGAACCGTTCTCCGTGTATGAAACGCATATTACCGCTTTTCTTTTGAAAAGAGGGAGCGTCGAGCGTTTTGTGTTTTGTGTATAGCTTGGGTTGTGTTTGTAGATGTCATTTTGGTCTGAATTTTGCTCGTCCCGCCGCGCTCGAAAAAAATCTGGACCTCACTAATTTCTAAGCCCTAGTTACGGCCCTGAACAGTGCCACTGATGTACTTTTTTTTTTAGAAGAAGAAATGAGAACGATAAAATAACAATGTCCCTTTTAATGAGAAAAGATCGAACTTCGCAGATATACAGTATGTACTCCAGCGATACATACACCACCCTCCCATCCGGCACCACTCACCGTCAATTCAACAACCGCAGTGGCACCAATGGCCGCATCCCCCAGTATTTTCAAGCGCAACGGCCCACCCAGTAACACCGAAACAGGAACCGTTAAAATCGACCAGAAAACGACCAGAAAACGACCATTATCCAATTTACACCAGAGTACCAAGATTATTAACTCCCGTAAATTTATTATCCACAAATATACAAAGCTTGTACACTGAGCATGCAGACTGCAAATTATAATACCTGCAAAATTTAGCTTTGGAAACCAACAGATTTCATATGCCTAACTGAAACACAATTGCATAAATACGAAAAAGGCTGTGAAAATTGTATCGAAGACACTCAAATAGCAATAAAGGACTACAAAATCTAAAGAGCGGATAAATTTGCTAGAAAACGAGGAGGCTGTTACATTTATAGGAAAAAAACATGCACATGTGAAGTAAAGGTAAGCAGATCAAACAGCACAGTCGAAATTCTAATTTTTTTAAGTAAATTAACTGAACCTAATCATTACGAACGTGGACAGATCACCAAACACCACAAACAGTGAATTTCAATTCGTTACAAATGAAATGGAAAACACTTTAGAAATTACTTAAAAACCCCAGCACCAAATTTTTAATTTGTGGAGATTTTAACTTTCCATTCATAAGATGGAATTAAAATGACGAAGTTATGTACCAGTATATTGAGAAGTTTCATGGTAACATTACAGTGAAGAGAGTAGAATCCAGGCAGTAATGGTATTAGATATTATGGAAAATTATGTACTTGCCCAGGAAATCTGTGAAGCGACGAGAAAAGAGAACGTTTTGGATTTAATTTTTACAAATAACAGCGACAGAAGAATAAATAAAAAGGTAACGCACACGGATTTATCTGACCACAATCTAATCGATACGCAATTAAAGTTAGAAACCAAGGGACCTAAAACGCATCCCAGAGAGTCAGAAGGAATATTTGAATGTTTAAATATGAATTCAGAGAAAATAGATTTGGAGAGTGTGAATGAAGATTTAAAGAAAGTAAATTGGGAATTGCTACTTCACAAAAAGACTCCAGAAGAGATAATATCTATAATAGAAAACGAAACTAAAGCCCGAATTATTGGTGAATAATGTTTCGAAGAGACAAAAAAAAAACGTAGCAAACTCGAGAGAAAACTCAGAACATGATTTAGGTTTTAGACAACGGAAATAAACCGTAAAAATCCACGGATGCAGAACTCGAACGAGGAGACTAGAGCTCGAGAAAAATATATGCGAAATAAAAATGGAACTAAAGCAAACATTCATCTACAAGACAAACGAGGAGGAAACGAAGGTAGCAGAAAACAAAAAAAATAACCCCCGAATACCTCGACACGTTTAGTAAAGAAAAAGGTAATGTAAGAGGGTATTGATCCGTTAAAAGATGGAGCGACCGAATACACAAATGACCCAGGAAAAATGAGCGAGTTGCTTAAGGAACAATTTGACTCTGTTTACCATCCTTAAGTCCGAGAAGAATATAAAAAATCCAGGTGAATTCTTTGATACACCATAGATACAAATCAGCCAAGAACATATTCGGATACGAATGTATTGATGGATTTAGATTTCTGGGAAGGAGACATAATTAAGGCTGTATCACAAGTACGAGAAAATCCGGCACCGGGGTCAGACACATGGAGTACCCTGTTTCTGGAGAAATGTAGAGAGAGTATTGCCAAACCACTATACCTACTATAAAGAAAACCACTCGACACGGGACAAATTCCACTTCCATTGAAGAACGCGAACATTGCCCTCTTGTTTAAAAGAGGTAATAGAGAAATGACTAAGAACTATCGACCAGTAGCTCTCATCTCCCACGTTATAGAGTGCTTTGAACGTGTAATTGGAGGCAAAATTACTTCCTACTTACAAGAAACTAATTTATTTAGTCAGAACCAGCCTGGCTTCAGGGCTGGAAGATCATGCCCATCAGTTATTAGATACCAAGAGAAAGTATTGGACACATTTTGTCGAAGTCAAAAAATAAATTTAATATACTGTAGTGTATACTGATTACGCTAAAGTCTTCGGTAAAGAGGAGGACATTTAATTTTTTGACCAAACGATACAAACTGGTGGTAAATGGATTCAAATCTGAAGTCCCAGAAGTCCCAGAAGTCGTCAGCTCTGTCCTTCACGATACAGTATTAGCTGTTTATAATATTGATTGCAGACGTTGGTGCAGATATTGATGACAGTATCGTCTCGTATTTCGCGATGACACAAAGATATGCGAAGAAATACCAAATGAAGGTGACGTAGAAAAATTACAATATGACATTGAAACATTATTGAAGTAGGCGGGAGACAACAATATGAAGCTTAACAAAAAAAATTCCAACTTATAAAATATGGTAACAAAATTGAACTACAAAATAAAGGATACAAAACACAAGATAAACAAATAAAAACGAAACCCACAAGTCAGGAATCGTAGAATAATAATGTCACCAGATGCAGAATTCAGAGAACACTATAACATCAAAATTACAACAGCTAGAAAACTAAATCGAATTATTTTTCCACAGCAGAAAGCAAACATTGCGTTAAAATTATGGAAGAGTCTAGTCCTACCAATAACTGAGTATTGCGCAGTACTCACAACCTCATACAGAAAACGAGATATTGCAAACATAGAAGCCATACAAAGGTCTTTTATGTCTAAGATGGAGGAACTGAAATATGAGGACTACGGGTCTTGACTACAATCTCTTAAAGTTTACTCTCTGAAACAAAAACGTTACTGATACACAATAGGTTACATTTGAAAAATAGTCGAGGGTTATGTCCCAAATTTTAGAAATGAAATAGTAACGCACTAGAATGAGAGAAGAGGTGGGACATTAGGCCATGAAAATGAGGATGGAAAATACCCTCAGAATACGAGGCCCAAAACTATTTAAAGTGCTGCCAAAAAAATAAAAAATGCGGAATCTCCAGCACACTAACCTGAATAATTTAAAGAACCAGCTGAACAAGTTCTTGTGCAAAGTCCCAGACCAGCCATGCGTACCTGTAGCTGGCTACGAGGGCAAAAGGAGAGCGGAAATCGATTCTCTCCTCCACCAAATCCCGCAAATGAGACTGGATACTGCATTGGGATCGTCCTGTAGTCGATCCTGAACCGTCGTTCGAAACCATCATGAAGAATGATAAAATAAAGTTCTGCTCACTTCATGCTAGGTAAGAAGTCTGGTATGACGTCACGTCGTAACCAATGCAAATGTGAGAAAAGGTAGTTGAGGTTTTGCGTGTGCTTCTGAAAACTATATTCTATTTAGCAACAGTTAATTGAGGTGAAGAATTGCATGTACCACGAATTATAAATCTTCTCCATTTTATTAGCTCAGTTAACCCTTTGATTGCGCAATCAAACACATTTTTTGTTCACCCTGTGCGCAAAAAAACACCGAAAATCAATTTACTATTTTTTTATCTTTTTTATTATAGAGAAAAAATTAACAATTTCAAGTATTTATTTGTTTTTTGTGTGAGATAATATATAATAGTGAAAATGGCGAATTTGAAATTTGAAATTGAGGCGGGAAAGGGCCGTGCCACGAACGTGGCGATGCGCAGTCACCAAAGGTAAGCCACAAAAATGGCGTTGCGCAATGAAAGGGTTAATGATGTGAGAAAATAATTACAATTTTCGGCTGTCTCAGAAAATTGTGATCGCTTTTATTTCCAGATTACTGCTTAAATAATACTCTGTCGTTATATGTTTGTTAAATATATTCATACAATCAGAGTTGGGCACGTTACTTTCTATAAGTAACGGCGTTATCGCTACCGTTACAGTGATAAAAAGTAACGTCGTTACCGCTTCAGTTACTTCTGTGAAAAAGTAACGCGTTACCGCTACCGCTACCGTTACTTTTGAGAAAAGACTAAAGAGTAAAAAAGCCTTAATAATACCAAATTTATATTCTATATGACAAAAAAATCCAAACATGAACTCCAATCAAAAAATGGCCTGTCCAAAAAAAAACTAATCTTGCAGATTTTTTAGGATCGTGTTGTTCGATTTCAGGAACACTAGTTTTTCAAAATTGGCATCTGACAGTTCTCCTCGTTTGGAGGAGCCAACAGCTAATTAACAGCTAATAAATGATGTTAGTCAAGTGATTAGTTTGAAAGTAATGAGTAGCGAGTAACTTGAAATCGCTCTAAAAAGTAGTGCCGTTACCATTTTCGTTACATCTCAAAAGTAACGGCGTTACCGCTACAGCTACTAAAAAGCAACATCGTTACGTAACGGCGTTACTCCCAACACTGCGTATAACAAGGAGCGCTACTTTTAAGGGGGAATTTATTTTTTCTGTTCTTCTCAGTGCTCTCCATTGGACGGAGGACGTTAAAAGGTTCCCAACTAACCAAATCGTTGGCTATCACTGCAGACGGACGAATTGTCCATGTTCCATTTGTCTTGGAGTGTGATCCTTTTTCATTTGTTAATAGATTTGTATAAATGTTCGTCCAATAGCTGTGTCAATTGTATACTGTAGTTTTATTTAGAAAAATAGATGCTGTCGATAATAAAAAATTGATTTATTTAAGTGCTTCATTTCTGTGTATCTTTGATTGATTGGTAATTGCGATGACCTTGAATTCTCTTCTGAAATTAAGTTGTTAACAGTTTCTCTCGTTGTGTCTTATCAGTCCACCGAAAATAATAATAATATTAATTGTACTGCAGTGCAACGTTTCTACATGTTTATACACGTGTTGTTTAGTTGTCGGTGAAGGAATTCAAAAGTGTGACTTTTGATTAGTTACTAAAATAGGTAAATATTAAGTTTCGCGGAGATCACTTATTTTTTGATAAAGTCAAAATTTGTTACAAAGATCCTGATTGGCTGAAATTGTCACGTGGTAAATGACTAACCAATCTAAAACGACAACCTAACCCGGTGTAATCTAGTCTCCGCAAAACTTTTATAATGACCCTGAAATATTTGGTTCTGAATAATAATAATAATATATACTTTTTAGTTTAAACAAACGTATATACCATGAAGGAAAGTGTCAATTTAGAGCGGGTTGAAGGTGTATTTATATAATATAGCATCTATTAATGATGGAAAATAAACGCATCAAGAGGTTATCTTTCCGCCGCAATCGGCTTTGTCGGAAAAGGAGACCTTCTCTCGTTTTACTATTTTTGTGTACTTAAAGTGAAAAAGTTTGTAGGCATTGGAATAAGACAGAAACTGTAGCTACGTTTGTTAATAACCTCGATGTTAACCGGTTAAACCATACCTCGGATACTGGTGTACGGTGTACCTTAGTACCCCAGGTATTGCTAGCGTAACTTTTATAGTGAGTATGGGTAGGGATTAAGGGCTAAAGTGATGAAAATTAAAGGAAGACGAATATGTGAACAAACAAAGATTGTTGAGTGATTAATAACTGATCAGTGTCCAAGTGTAAGGTAAGTAATCTTGTCCTTACCAGTAGGCACACCTAAAGCAAAAGCACCCCCTGTGTAATTTCTTTATTTATGGTCAGATTTTTATGAAATTTTCGGTGCTGGTTAAGTATGCGGTCTACCTACGATTGGTTAGGTTTAATCATGATATTTTCGTTAAAACTAACGAAAATATTATGATTAAACCTAACCAATCGTCAAGGGCGATTGACAATGGGATGTAAACAAACAATTAATAAACAAGATAAGAAGCTATAATTAAAAGGTAGACCGCCGAATCGTAGGTAGACCGCACACTTAACCAGCACCAAATTTTCAATATAGAGGTTTTCAAATACTGATAAATACTGTAGGTCAAAATTTTAATTTTTTTTTTAATTTTGAAATTTTTTTGTTAGTTTTTATAAATTAATATACTTCCAAAAGGATATGCACCCTCATGTTATTTCCATGTCCGCCATTGAAGGCCCGGTTAGGTCAACTGTATACCCGGTTAGGTCAACTGCATGCCCGGTTAGGTTAACTGTATGCCCGGTTAGGTTAACTGTATGCCCGGTTAGGTTAACTGTATGCCCTTGACAATTGGTTAGGTTAAGTCGTGTTATTTTTGTTAAAACTAACGAAAATACCACAACTTAACCTAACCAATTGTCAAGAGCATACAGTTGACCTAACCGGGCCTTCAATGGCGGGCATCGGAATAATATTGTATCCCCGATTTTTTTTTTTTTTTTTTTTTTTTAAGGAAATTTTTTTTTTAAATGGCGTGCGTTATTCAGATGTCCGCCTTTTTTTTAATTGAATTGAATAACCTTTATTAATAATAAAATAAATACATTCTTTTCAATTTACAATGACATGAATAGTTGTGAAGCTCGACTATTTATTTTATTTAATTTGGCCCTTAAGCTTTAGGCTTTACTGGGCTCTTGTTAAAAATAAACAGCTCGTTATTAATTAATAATAATAAATAAATAAGCATTATTAGTAGTTAAAACATGTATTAATCTTAAATTATCACTACTGACATGACAAATACAAGGTCACCATTGAAGGCACTAAACCAATACCATACAAAGAAACCAATATTATACATGAGAGATAAGAACTGAACAATCTCAAGAAATGTGTTTTTAATACTAGATTACACGCGAGAAATTAATAATTAGTAAACAATATTCATGGACATTAATCCTAGATTTTTGTTAGTATGCCATTATTAATCTAGATTTCAACTTGGTTTTAAAAAAACTTTACATTCACAATATTTTTTATATCGGCATTTAAGTCATTCCATAGTTTCAATCCAATGAAAATGGGTAGTTTTTGAGATGAAGACAATCTAAATTGAGGTATAACGAGCTTTGATCTCTTTCTGGTCTGATACGAGTGGATTTCTTGATGAGTTACAAAATATCTATTTACCCATTGCAAATTAATGATTTTGTTCTTACACTCGTAAATAAAAATAAAATGTGCCAGTTTGGTTACATCGTTGAGTTTTAGTAGGTTTAGCTCTTTAAATAATGCACTAGAGTGATCAAGGAAATCAGCATCAGATAACCTTATTGCTCGTTTTTGGATGACAAAGATACTATTTAATGCGTTGTTAGCGGAGTTTCCCCGAACAAGGGCGCAGTATGTTATATAAGGAAGAACAAGAGTATGATAAAGAGTCAATAAAACTTGTTTAGGGACTACATTTCTAAATTTAAACATTATAGCAACGCTCCTTGAAATCTTTTTCGCGATATAATTTACATGATCACTCCATTGCAAATTCTTATCTAGCATTACACCAAGAAATTTTGTTACAGTACACTCCTTTATAGCGATTTCATTAACATTAAGTTCATCAAGATATACATTTCTTTTATTAGTAAAAATCATGAAATTTGTTTTACTGGTATTTAGGAAGAGTTTATTGGTGGTCAACCATTTCATTACACTGATGAATTCTGAATTAAATATATTCTTAGCTGAATTAACATCTTTGCAAGAAAAAGAGACAGTTGTATCATCTGCAAACATTATGAAAACCTCTCTCAATTGAAAATTTCATAAAAATCTGACCATAAATAAAAAATTACACGGGGGGTGCTTTTGCTTTAGATGCGTCCAATGCGGCCCATTACACTAACTCCTAGAATATTAATCAGCACCATCGGGGGTCGAACTCCCAACCTCAATCTTCACTTCGTTTATAGGAAGCGGTGTTACCCACTGATCCACGGGTGCTTCTCGTTACCAGTAATAGTCTTTGATCTTGATGCAATGACTCGTAGTTTGAGTATTTTTCGGGAGGGGGGGGATTGTAATTGAAGGTTAGAACAATTTTTTTTTTTTTTTTTTTTTAACCCATCCAAAAGACGATCGAGATACGAAGCGGGTTGAACTTCGATGTAACGTGTCAGAAGTTCCATAATGTTATTAACGAAACAAAGAAAGAAATAATTGGCGAGATCCTATTTTGGCGTCCCAAATTATTTAACAATTACAAATTAAACAAATAGCGTCCCAAATACGAGCAATTGGCGAATGTGTATATTTAGTCGTTTTCTGACATGTACGATAGTGCGGTATTCTGTGTGATACACTTGTCTATGTATTAAAAATAAATGCTCACATTTTTGGTAAAAGTTGCTTAAAATTAATCGAAACCTACGTGAAAAAATTATTGACTACCCGTGTAAGGTCAACTGTACGCCCTTGACGATTGGTTGGGTTAAGTCGTGATATTTTCGTTTAAACTAACGAAAATATCACGACGTAACCTAACCAATCGTCAAGGGCGTACAGTTGACCTAACCGGGCATTCAGTTGACCTAAATGGACATTCCAGCCATGTTTTCTCATAGGAAATCAACAAAAATGATTTATCAAAACAAAGCTAATGCTGTTAAATAATTTGGGACGCTATTCGTTTTTGGTTGGTTGAATAATTTGGGACACCAAAATAGGATATTGCCAAATAATTTTGTGTTAAGTGACGTATCTCAGTAAAGAAAGACGCATAAGCGATGAAATTATTCAGCGTTTCAAACAAAAGAGGAATATTATATTTAGGTTAGGTTGTTTCGAACCGCGTAACAAATGAGGGGTCGCGCGTCTTAAGATACCTAAGCGCCACCACAGGCGAAAACGTGTTTTTGATGGATATCACTATTTTCACCCTTCCTCTATCGCGTGGTTGAAAACCTTATGAAGCGAACTACTTTTTTCACCTCTATCGCCAGCCAAAAGTTCACCCAAAGTTTGGTTATAATAAGAAAATCAAAAAATTAAAAAAAAAAATATATATATAAAATATGAAAATCTATTCCAAAAACTCATCAACATCTTCATTAGCATACTTAGAACTCTAATTTAGCCAAAAATGAACGTTCTAGCTCAATTAATAACAGATACTATTGCCAGAATATTGCTGAACTTCGGAGGCGATTTCTGGCGAATTTTAATTTTGGCGGTTAGGTACTGTAAGACGCGGGACCTCTCAAATACGTTCAAATAGATATAGAATATCAGTACATGAGAGAGAGGCGATAAAACTTTTGCGAGTGGGTGATGCTCGCCACCAAGAACAGTTAGCGTAACACGAGTAGTAATCGTTTTGGTAAATGAGAAGTGCTTTGCGGGTGGTCTCGCAGATGCTTCGATTATTCGTAATAAATTCAATGATTTATTTACTTTTTCTGATGAAAAATATGAAATCATTGCCTTAAATGAGACTTTTATGAAAACAGATGATTGAAGTTGTTATTGAATATGATATTCTGGGGTATAATTTATTCTTAAACCATTGGGGCATAAATGGGATGTCAGAGTTGCACTATAAATTGTGAACTTGATTCATTTCTCTCTTTTTCAGGTAAAAGTAGAGGATAAACTCTACGATTGTTTATGTCACAGTGGTTCTCAAACTTTTTCTTCTTCCGTACCCCTTGAATTCTTTCATGGGATTTTCTGGATTTTGGAGAGATAGAGGATTTTTACTTTCTTTACGACCGTGTGACTCGTGGCCGTTTGTTAATCGTATATAAAATTAAAAGGGTTATATTTGTAGGACCCCTTCGCGTACCCCCTAAGGTTCCCTCGCGTAACCCTGGGGGTACGCCATACCCCAGTTTGAGAACCATTGGTTTATGGGGTTGGTAAGATTAAAAAGAAAGTATATAGTATTGCTCAGGGTTGTCTGTAAAGCTCCAAGTAAAGGTGTAGATAATGATTTAATATACTGAGGTAGGCCTTAAGGTAAACAGATTTAAATGTATAATTTTGGGAGACTTAATGGTTCAAAACTTTTAACTCGATGCTCAAAAGTCCGAGTTTCGTGTTCTCTTACCAACTGTAGTCTTTTAGTAAGCTTAGAATTAGACAAAAAAAAAAAAGACTTTTGCTTTGTATCTTTTTGAGTCCATCTTTGGCAAGTCTTCTTGTAACTATTTCAGGTTACAGAACAGTTCCATTGTTGGTTGGTTGCAGGTCATGACGAAGGTCTCACTTTATTTTGCTGTTTCCGAGGCAGGAGCGTTTAAATGGCTGTCTTTTTATTGCTCGTTGTTAACTTTCTCCGATTACTCATTGATTTATGAGCATGAGATTTTTCTTCTTGGAATCTCTTCCGTGTCTTTTGAACTTCCCATCCGGAGTATTTCAGCCTTTTGGCAGTATCACATTGGGGAAGTCTCCGAAAGAAGGGGAGCTGTATCTGGGCTCTTTCCTCTGTGGTGGTCACTTTATTTTTGGCATTTTAATATGACTTATTAAAACTTAAAATTTGTATTAAAGAAAGGTGCTTTGTTATCTTAACACTAAACATGGAAAAGCGAGTGACGCATTCAAACCTTCGCATGTCTTGTCTCATGACCTCGTAAAAGATTATATTTCAATTACAGACATATGTTTTTCTTCAATTATACATAAATACAGCACCACCATTAACCTCACTTGTATATCTTCTCGATATTACCTAATTTTAGTAGATGCTTATATTCACACACACACACACACACACAGAGGGTGTACCATAAGTTCGGTCTCAAGAAAATTTATTTTAAATTAAATTTACAAAAGTAATACATTGGAACTGAAACAAATGTTCAAATTAATGTTTGGTTTTGGGATCTCTTTTGTGTTATAAGTAGAATAACACGCAGTGGTTAATATGGAAGTAAGTTACACTCCTGAGGAAGGTAAAGGCCTCCGGAGGCTTTTTCCAGGGGAGTGTAACTCACTTTGTACAAGTATTCTTGTGACCGCGATGCGATTCCTCAGACTCGCCTCGCGGTTGCTGCAGTGTGCACGGCTGCCATTCTGTCAATGTAAAATCGCAGGCGACTAGAGTCGTCACGACCCAAGTCGTCAGTCGTGAGTCGCAAGACGATCTTGCATACGGCCGTCCTTGAACTGAGTGCAAACGCTGAGAGGACACAGCTGAAAATATTTGCTTTCATGTCAAAATATGCAAGAAATAAATACCTTTACATAAATTATTTCAATTTTCAACAAAATGACGAAAATTTTCTTCACTCCTTGTACGTCATTCGCAGTTTCTGAAGCCCACAACCGCTTTTTCCCACGCATGATTCATAGTTTTACTTCCTTAACACTTCTTCTGGCATTCGTCCTTTTATTAGAAACATTTTCATGTTTTGTACCTGTTTTAATTACATATTTATTCCGTCAAGTGTCATTTCCAAAGATTCTTCATTCGCGTTCGTTTCAACCATTAAATTTAGAATCTTCTTGTTAATACTCACTTAATCAATACAGAGCTAATCATCTGATACCAACAAGGGTGTGTTTCGATTTAACCTTCGACACGTATTCACGATTACTTCCCATTCCCGGTCTACGAGTGAGAATGCACAAAGTGAGAAATTCAGATTTGCAAAGTCTTCATTTAAGAAAGAATGTCACTCGCATTCGTGATAAAGGCGCCAAATGAGAAAAAAAACTAATATTTGCTAACCTAAATGAACTTAATCTAACCAAACCAGGACGAAAGTGTTAATCTAACCAAACCAGGACGAAAGTGGGAAAGTCGCGTGGATAAGAACGACACGAAATGGGAATAGATCAATTTGAGAGTTTCACTCGCCGATTTCTAAGTTTTGACAGAAAAATAATATAATTTACATTCAGTGGGATACCGCATTCACACCTACAAAACTACTTTTTGTAGTTCTACTTTCAGTAATTTTCTTCTCTTTACATTTACTTTCGTATGGAGACTTTTCGTGGCTTTTCATTTGCTCTCTTACTGCATAGTATATGTATCATTTGTGGTGATAATGCGCGAGCTTTCCAATAGTATGGACGCAAAAACATCGAGAGGGGGAAAGGGTAGTACTAGCACTGGCACTCACGGGATCGGTTAAGATGTCACTGAAAATTACATTTTTATGAAATGAAAATGAAAAGGTTTAAGGGCGTACGGTGAGGGGGAGTTCATGGGGTTTAAAACCCCTCCCGAAATTGTTTATAATAACTAGTCATTTCCAATGGCTGGTGTGGTGTGCAGGCTTCGCTAAGGTCTGACGTTGTATCTGAAATGACGTAGTTTTTTATTAGCCAATCAGAGACTGAGTTCACTGAGCTCGGAGTCAATCAGTCACAACCTCTAAATTAAATGTGTGTGTGAAATTTTATCAAGAACTTCTCCCCAACCCTAGCGTCTTTGCATCTGAATTTGGACTCTGGAAATGTAAGTGGAGCAAGGTTAGCAAAAGTGATCGGCCTAATACAGCTATCGATAGGTTAGCTCAGTACAGCCTCGCATTCTATCCTAACATTCGTAAAATCCTACAAATATTAGCGACCTTACCGGTGTCTACCGCAACACCTGAACGATCTTTTTCCACCATGAAGCGGCTCAAAAATTATCTAAGAAACATTATGGGACAAGATCGACTCACGAACTTAGCATTGCTCAGTGTTCATAAAGAAATTAATGTGGATCCTGAAGAAGTGGTTTCTATGTTCGCTAAATGCGCAAGACGAGAAAATTTCATTTTGTAAATTACTGGGTAAGTACAGCACAATATATTATATGAATTATATATATATATATGTGTGAACCGACAATTAAAACCCCCTCCGAAAATTTTTTCATGGTACGCCCTTGAAAAGGTTTATTGGCAGACTATAGTCCATATGACAAATATTATTAATACAATGACAGTTCACATACTAAGGATAGAAATATATACAACTGATTAGAAATAATACAGTGATGTCGGAGTTAAGTGGAGCTACAGACAGACGTTTTTATAGAAGTCCATAGCTTAGAGGATAAACGGCAGGACTCGTGGATAGCTTGGATAATCGGGTTGGTTGATTTTTTAATTCTTTGCATTAGACTGTATTGAGCACGTCTTGTTACCTCCTGGAAGCTCGGGACATTGCGGGTAGCAAACATTTGCGAAGCTGAGCATCTCGGGAAAAAATTTATGTAAGAGTCTAAAAGATCTGTTGTACAGCAAATTTAGGGTTCTGCCAGAACCTTTTTTATAATTCACCCAGATTTGCTGTTCGTATACAGGGTGTTTATAAAATCCCTATCTATTTCAGTGAAAACGTAGCAAAAAGGGTAAAATTCAATAATAGTATAATAGAAGGCATACATTTAATGAATACTTAAGCATATGATTCTACATGAGCACCATCAGTATCTCTACAGAGTTCGAATCTGTCAGCAGCATTGCGGAACACATTTCGGAGCATGACAGGGGTTATTTTTGTAACTGCTGTTATGATACGAGCACGTAAATCTTGCAGATCTGTGACCCTCGTTTGATAGACGTTTGATTTGATAAAACCCCATGCAAAGAAATCCAAGGGCGTTAGGTGAGGAGATCGAGGTGCCCATTGCCTGTTACCCCCACGTCCGATCCACCGATTTGGAAATCGTTTATTTAGGTACTCCCGAACAATGTTTGCGTAATGACAAGGTGCCCCATCTTGTTGAAAGACGACGGTGTTTAAAATGCCATCTGAATGAAGCTGGGATATTTACGTGCTTGTATCGTGACAGCAATTACAAAAATAACCCCTGTCATGCTCCAAAATGTGTTCCGCAATGCTGTTGACAGATTCGCACTCTGTAGAGATACTGATGGTGTTCATGTAGAATCATATGCTTAAGTATTCATTAAATGTATGCCTTCTATTATATTGTTATTGAATTTTACTCTTTTTGCTACGTTTTCGCTGAAATAGATAGGGACTTTATAAACACCCTGTATATTACTGCAGAAAGTATGAGTGTCTTTAGCTTCACTTGTACAGAACCGAAAGTTCCTTATAGTCATATTCGCTTTAGCACAAAGGCTTCGAGATTTTCTTATATCTGAGTCATCACTCAAGGAGCTGGTAATAGTTTGACCCAAATACTTAAACTCTTGCACTTCCTCAATTACTTCGTGTTAATTCGTTTAATTCGTAACTTTTTATTTCGTATTTTAATTCATTTTAATCTCTCTAATATTATAAGGGTCCCGTTAGTGTTTTTAATTCGTTAATGACTTTTTAATCACCAAAATAAAGGTAGGGAAAATTATTTTGACGTTAGAAATTACACAAAATTTTTGTTAACTATACTTACTTACTTGAGAAGGTTTCGAACAACGGTTCAGGATCGACCGCAGGTCGAAACCTCTGCAGCATCCCGCCTCATTTGCGAAATTTCGTGGAGGAGAGAATTTGTTTCCGCTCTCCTGCCTTCGCAGCCAGCCACGTATTGTTGGTCAGGGACTATGCATAAGAACCTATCCAGCTGGTTCTTGAAATTATTCAGGTTAGTGTGCCGGAGGTTCCACATTTTGGGCAGTACGATACATTGAAGAGTTTTGGGCCTCGTATCCTGAGGGTATTTTCCATTCTCATGGCTCTCTGTCCCACCTTATCTAGGACAATAAAAAAAACTGTCTCTTCTCTTCCAGTGTGTATATACTTCATTTCTAAAGTTAATTAAGGTCACAACCCTTGAGTATTTTCCGTACATATATTATTGTGCACCGCTCTCGTCTTCTTTCCAGAGAGTGGAATTTCAGGGACTGTATTCGAGACTAGTAGCCTTCATCTTTCGTTTCCTCTATCTCCCTCTAAAAGTCAGTCCTTTGTAGGGTAAAGTTGCTAATGGTCGCGCATCGGTCCTGATGTCGCGCATTTGAGTTAAAAAAACCCTCACAAAATACTGTTACAGTGAAGGAAATAAAATTCATGTCAGACATTACTTGCAGTAACTTCACATTACTAGAAGTAATGTTTCACACGAATTTTATTTCATCTACTATAACAGTATTTTGTGGGGAGTTTTTTTTAAGTCAAATGAGCGACATTAGGACCGATGCGCGACCATTGGCAACTTTACCCTATGTTTGCAATGTCTCGTTTTCTGTATGGACTTGTGAGTACTGAGCAGTACTTAGTTATTGGTTGGACTAGCTAGGCTCTTCCATAACTTTAGCATGATGTTTGTTTTTCTGTTGTGGAAACTTCTCCGAACAATTCTCATTACTTTTCTAGCTGTTGTAATTTTAACGTTATAGTGCTTTCTGAATTCTGCATCCGATAGCAATATTACCCCAAGATCCCTGACTTGTGGATTTAGCGTTATCTGTTTGGCTTGCGGAGTTTTGTACCCTTTATTCTGTAGAACCTTCTAGTTAACATATCTTAGACGTTGGAATTTTTCTTCATTGAACTTCGTATTGTTTTCTTCCGCCCACTTCAATAACGTTTCACCGTCATTTTGTAATTTTTCTGTCACCGGTTCATATTATCTTGCATATCTTTGTGTCATCCGCGAAATGCGATACGATACGATACTGTCATTAATATCTGCATCAATATCTGCAGTCATTATTATAAATAGCAAGGAAGCTCACGAGTGCTGACACTTCAGATTTGATTCAATTTACTACCTCTCTTTGTGTTCCTTTGGTCAGAGGATTAAATACCCATCGTCGCAGCTTTGCAGTAATTTCTGTATACTTAATTTTGTGTGCTATAATTCCATGACCACACTTATCGAAGGCTTTAGCAAAATTAGTATATATTACATTATGTTTTGTGACACGATATTTCAAGTTTTTTCTCCTTGTTTTCTAATAACTGTGGTCGGCATGATCTTTCAGCCCAGAGGCCATGTTAGTTCGGATTGAATAATTTTTTTCTTGTAGGTAACAAACACTTTCGCCTCTAACTACCCGTTCGAAGCACTTTATAAGGTGGAAGGTGAGAGCTACTGGCCAATAAATTGCTAGGCATTGCTCTGTTACGTCCTTTGAATAATAGGGTCAATTTTCGCGTTCTTTAATGGAATAGAATTTTGTCGTGTGTCAAGAGATTTTTCTCCATAGTAAGTATAGAGGTTTGGCAATACTTTTTTTTTTTTTTTTTTTTTTTTTCAGAAACGTGGCACTCCATGTGTCTGGCCCTGGTGCTGAATTTTCTCGTATTTGTGATAGATCCTCAATTACGCCTCTTTACGAGAACTCTGAACTCGTGTCTGAACTTGTTCTTGGTTGATTCGTATCTGTGTCAAAGAATTTATCTGAATTTTCTACTTTTTACTCGGATTTAGCACAGAGTTAAGTTGTTCTTTAAGCAGTTAGTTAATTTTTTCTCGTCATTTGTGTATTCGGTCGCCCCATCTTTTAACGGACCAATGCTCTCTTTACACTGCATTTTTCTTTTCGCAAACGTGTAGAGGTATTTGGAGTTATTTTGTATGTTTTCCGTTAAAAATCTTCGTACTCGTTTCACCTGCTGATGGACGTTTGCCGGTTGATTTTCTGGTCGGTGTTATTGGGTGGGCCGTTGGGAATACTGGGAAAAAGTTGTGGTGTTGGACAGGAGGGTGATGTATGTATTTTGCCGGAGTGCATATGTCTGCAGAGTAAGAACAGAATTTTTCTTGATACCGAGTTTCCTGGGTTGTGAATAGGCCATAGTGGAACCGCGACTGAATATCCTTCAAGGTCACCTGATCTTACAACTCTAGACTTTAATCTATGGGAGTACCTGAAGGACAAAGTGTACTGTATGTTTAACATTTACAGGAAGCAGTTGTTCGAGAAGTACCCAAAATCTCAACTAATATGAACACTATTCTGTGCCCATCTGTTTTGGAACATTGCGACGCGTGTTAGCGTGTAAATGGTGGACGTTTTGAATATTTAACATAAAATGACTATTATTGTTTTTACATGCTTACCTATGCACATAGTAAAGTTTTGTTTATTAACTGCAATCAGTATCCAAAATTACAAAATGTTTCTATATTATTTTGAATCACCCTGTATATATATATATATATATATATATATATATATATATAATTATTATAGATAGTATTACAATTCTGGAATGATTGTAAAGAAGATAAAAATACTGCAAAATTGCGAGTGAATGTTTAGTGCCATCTTAACCGGGTTAAATACGATAACGTCCATATGCGAGGAAAGCACGTACGGAAATTAAAACCGCCCGGAAAGAAATGAATTATAAATAAAAAGGGTTATCTTAAGTAAATATATATATTATATATATATCGCGTACCCACAAAGAAAAATTAAATGCACTTTCAAGGTTTTTCATGTATTCAACAGTACACCTCGTCAGGGAATGAAGTAAAAAGGCAAGAAACCATATATATATGTCTGTACTAGCAAAAAATTAACAAATACTGATTAAAGAAAAAAATATATTTTTAACAAAATGCGGTCCATTGATGTTAAAATTTTATTATTATTATTATTATTATTATTATATTATTATTATCATCATTATCATTATCATTATTATCTTATAATTTTTGCCATTCTCATCGTCCTTCAAATTTTATAATCGCTAATTTTAAGATTTTATAATGATGTAAATTTTAATTTTTAATTTTAAGTTTTAATAATTCTATAATTTTATAACTTTCGACTCTACAGTCTCACCGTGGATACATATATATAATCTCAGGTTCTTCGTTGTTGCTTTAAGTACAACCTTTTTTTATTTTTATTTTATCTTATTTTAGTTTATTATTATATATACGAGGTGTGTTCCAACAGTTTCAGAACTGGTTTTGCTGCGCGCGCGTCATGTGATGCATGCTGTAGTATGACTCAGTCTGTGTCCAAAGACGGTTACCGCATGTTGATGTCGTATTTTGTTCTCTCGATATTTACTGTTTTGTGAAGTAATTTTGTGTGTTTTGTCGCATTTTGTGCATTTGAATAATGGCTACTGTCGCGCACTTCCATTGCGATGACTACCGTTTTGTTTCAACGTCATAGGCGTAGTACACCCACGTCTCGTCACCCGTAACGATGTTTCTGAGAAAATTTTCATCAAGATTGGCACGATGAAGGAGGTCTTGAGACGCAACAACACGTTGCTCTTTCTGCTCGGCAGTCAAGAGTAGTGGCACAAATTTGGCTGACACACGACGCATCCCCAAATTCTCTCTGAGTATCGTGTGGCATGATCCTATCGAAATGTCTACTTCGTCCGCGACTTCCCTGACTGTCGGTCTACGGTTCCTTCGAATCATTTCACGAATACAAGCAACAGTACCATCAGTTCTTGAAGTGGAATGTCGTCCCACCTTTGCATCGTCCTCCGTCGACGTTCGACCTTCCTTAAAGCGCTTGTGCCACTCAAAAGTGGTTGTCCGACTTAAGGCGTTATTGCCAAATGCTGCGTTCAGCATGGCATGGGTTTCAGAAGCAGTCTTGCCGAGCTTAACGCAAAATTTTATGCACACATGTTGTTCTTCAACACTAGCCATTGTTCAAATGCACAAAATGCGACAAAACACTAGTGATGTAAAAAAAAAACCGTTTTTTTTTTTTTTTTTTTAATATAGATATTGCCAATTTAATTATAAGGTATACTTTTGCAATGATATATATTATAAAATAAATAAATAAATAATAAAATAGGCCATATGGTACCAGTATAGAATGTCCTTTTCAGCCTATTTACAGAAAAAACTGGCCTCTTTCTTGCACTGAAAGTCTTGTATCTTGAGATCCATTAAACTTGCGAGAACACTGGCTGGGAGCTGACTGCCCATTGTCCAACCTTCCCAGGACTCTCCCATCCATGCCTCGGATTTTGAATCTCCCACTTAACTATCCTTTAGACCCGCGATGACATATTCCCCCCCCCCCCACGAGACCATCCATATATATATATAATACATACACATACACCCTATACATATATACCAATATATACATAAATACTTATATACACATTTATATCTATTGTATACCCCATACACATGCATACATCCAGAATTCCAGATACATACGCATGCATACTCACATATATACCTACACAAACTCATACACCTCTATTTCGCCCTTTCATTACCTCCGAGATCATTTAGCACATACAGTAATATCCATACAGCCAAAAGAAACCAATTAAGCACAGACAGAGCAGCAAAGCTAGTATTTATATCCCAAAATGCAAAATTCCAAGAAAGTGAAGTAAAACATGGTGCTACATTGGCTTCGTCAACATCCAAATCTGCAATAAATACCAGTACCTGTGATATTGAAACTATTTGCTTTAATCAATCTAGTGATAATGATTTTTCAATGAAATAGAATCAGATAATGAAAGTTAAACAGCATTAGGTTAACACAAAGGTTAAAGAAAGAGATGAATATTTATATTTTTTTTATTTTTCTATTTGGAATATATATATATATATATATAATATATATATATATATATATATATATATATATAATACATATATATATATATATATATATATATATATATATATATATATATATACACACACACTGGTATTCTTGCCAATCACAATTATATCTATTGTTTTATACCAGTATTATGGATATTATACCAGTACCTGTGATACTGAAACTAGCATATATGCTCTACCCAATCTAGTGATGATTCTTCCATGGAAATGTAGGTTAACAAAAAGGTTCAAAAAAAGGTGAATATTTTCCTTTTCTATCTGGAATATATATACTGGTACTCTTGCCAATCACAATTATGTATATTGTTTGAAACGAGGAAGAATGTTTTATGTTCTAGTTAAAAAATATATATACATATAAAAATGAGGGTTTGTTTTTCCTTTCTATTATATACTTTTTGCGTGATTCAATTTTTCTAAAAGATGACTATATAGTATATACTAGGTATAACCGTATAAGCATGGTAGTATAGTAAATTATAGGTAATACTAATATACTTATTAGATTAAGGAAAAAAAATATGGAATAAGTTTAAAACAATAAAAAACAAAAAAAACAAAAAAAAACAGACTACCTTCGTTTTAAACAAAAAAAACGACAAAAAAAACGACACAATAAAAAACGAGTCACATCGCTACAAAACACACAAAATGACTTCACAAAACAGTAAATATCGCGAGAACAAAATACGATATCAACAAGCGGTAACCGTCTTTGGACACAGACTGAGTGACACTACAACATGCATCACATGACGCGCATATTTATGCCGTATATTTTTATTTTTTATCTCTTTTCTTAACTGTTAGTTCTATTAATACCATTTTTTATATGTTCCCGAAGTGTGGTTAAAATTATTTATGAAGTATATGAAAGCACATGCCAGAATGTTTCTTTCGGTTATCTATTTATTTTTAACTAGCATTTAAGAACTCTCCTAATTAATACTGTGATTGTATTTTATACATTTGGTTAGAATTATTTTGCCGCATTAGAATTATTTGTCGTCTTACACGCATATTTATGCCGTTTTATTCCGACGTCTAAAGTTTTTCCAGTTCGTCCTATTTAAATTGCGTTGCATTGTTTGCATCCAGTCGAGCAGACAGAGCCAGTTGCATTATCCGTGCCGGTTCTTTATTGGACGGGATTTAACTGTATTTTTATACATAAAAAGACTACGTTAATTTCAGTTGCTTTAAGTAAGGTCGGAAGGTGTTTTAAAATTTGCATGCTAAACGAGGTTAAGGATATTTTTAGGATCAAATTCCTTTTGAATTGCACTATTATAATACCTTCTTTAGCTTTGTTTAAACAATTTTCTAGAAATGGAATAGGATAAACGTAGTTTAATACCAATTTTCATAATATTGTATATCTCTGAATCTAAAAATTCAGGACTAATAACTGTCAATGCTCCGAGAAAGAGTAGAAGGAAAAAATTTAAGATTTTAGCGAGGGGTGATGGTCGCAATACAAATGAACATAAGAGTTATTAGTAGGCTTGCGAGAAACTCTGAATTTTTTTTATCCAAAAATTATACAGTGTCGTTCATAAGTATTAGTACAGAGAAATATTTCAGTTATATTCGTCCTTAACTTTTGTACCATGCATAGGGTAGTTATGAAGTTTATCGTTCGTTCGGAAAAAATTAACAGGTAAAAATATTAGTTTAACTTCCAACATATAATATAAAACATCAAAGAATGTGAAGAAAATAAAAAAGTTAGTGCAAAAGTTTTCGTACATTTTTTTACAAAATTATTTAATACTTTGTGTGTCCACCTTAGGCTTGAAGAATTTTTTTTTTTTTCAGTAGTTGGCTGTTTATTGATTAGAGACTGTTGGCATTTCTGAATTACAAAATTTTCTGTGAATCTTCATGGAAGACGGATGACTGTACAATAGGGTGGATCGATTTTACATTTTTTTCGATTTCCATATTCTAATAGAGACAAAAACTTGCGCATGCATGAGAAAACAGCCTCTGCAAAACCTTAGCTTAATAGGTAATCATCTTCTGCCCCCGGCAGAGCGATGAAAATCATATGTTAGTAGTCAAAAACGTATTTTTAAACCCTAGCCTAGTCATAAAATTTTGCGTGTGTGTTATTTCATGCCTAAGCAACGATATAAATGCTATGGGAAATATATAAATGCATTATTTAAGACAAAGAGCCGATCTGAAAATATGTATAATACACATATTTTCAGATCGGCTCTTTGTCTTAAATAATGCATTTATATATTTCCCATAGCATTTATATCGTTGCTTAGGCATGAAATAACACACACGCAAAATTTTATGACTCTAGGCTAGGGTTTAAAAATACATTTTTGACTACTAAAATATGATTTTCATCGCTCTGCCGGGGGCAGAAGATGATTACCTATTAAGCTAAGATTTTGCAGAGGCTATTTTCTCATGCATGCGCAAGTTTTTCTCTATTAGAATATGGAAATCGAAAAAAATGTAAAATCGATCCACCCTACTGTACAAGCCATTAATGGGTCGTCGTGGTAAAGAGTTGTCCGCAGATCTTAAGATGTCTTTTATTGCTGCACACGAATCTGGAATTAGAGAAAGATAGGAGAACTTCGAATTTATTTATGACGGTTGCTGCAATGACAAAGAAATGGAAAGGTTTTGGAACAATCAAAACCCTACCAAGGCGTGGACGACCTCGCAAGATTTCAGAACATACAGCCAGACGAATTGAAAGAATGGCTGCTACGAATCCACGAGTGATTGCAGGTGATATTTACCAAACATTAAGACTAAGATCGATGTCCATCCATCCCCCTCTACTGTACGTCGTACATTGAGAAAGAATGGTCTGCATAGAAGAGTTACACGAAGAAAACCTCTGTTACCAAAAGCACCCAACGAAACTCGTTTAAAGTACGCCAAGGATCATCAAAATGAACAACAACGAACAAAAACGAGCAACGGTATGTTTGACGAAAATCAAATACTGCATTTGAGGAAAAACACACACTTCATACGGTTAAACATGGTGGTGGTGGTAGTTTGCTTCTTTGAGGATGCTTCACTGTTTCTGGTCAAGGAAAGCTTGTTGTCATCAATGGAATTTTGAATTCGAAGAAATATCAGGGAAGTTTTAGAAGAAAATGTACTGACTTCATTTCGGGAGTTGCGAATAGGTAGGTCGCAACTTGGTACTACAACGAGATAATGATCCAAAACATAAAAGAACATCATGAAATAGCTTCAACAAAAGAATTTCAAGCTTCTCGACTGGATCAGTCAAAGCCCAGATCTGAATTTAATCGAGAATTTATGGTTTTATTTGAAAAAAAGGTGTTCGCAAGATAAACCCTTCGAATCTGAATGAATTGCAACAATTTTCTTTAGAAGAATAGGCAAAAATTTGTACTAAGATGTCGAAACCTCGTCTAAAAAAATACCCAAAACGAATCATTGAAGTCATTCAAGCAAAAGGGACAAACAAAGCATTAAATCATTTTGTAAATAAATGTACGAAAACTTTTGCATTTTAACTTTTTTCTCTCGCTCAAATTCTTTGCTGTTTTATATTAATACTTTGGAATTAAGCCTTTTTTTTTATTATTTGTAAAATTTTTCCAAAACCTTTTATGACAATTCTACGCACGGTACAAAAGACAGAGATGAGAAAGATGAAGATAACCGAAATATTTTCTCTGTACGAATACTTATGAACGCTCCTGCAACCATTCATCGTTTTCCTTTTCGATATCCGAGTTTTATCGGAACCAAATCACTGAACTTATCAAGGAATTCATCAACATCCAAATTACCAGGCCAAAGACCTATTTATTGTGAAATTCATCCCATATACATATATATATATGAAACCTTTTCTTCCAACCTAAGAATGCGTTGGTCGTTTTTGCGCCATTTTAACCGAATATATGATTCACGTTCAATCTTATTTGAATAGAATAAGCAGCGGTCTGTTCCTTCCTCAAAGAAGAGAATAATACAAAGAGAAGTTGAATAACTGCGTCGAATGAAGAAGGGGTTCAGTAAACCTTTCACAAATACAAAGATGAAACGAATATTCAACAAAGTGGATTCTAAATAACGTTAGAATTATGCTGAAGAGTTCAACGAACACGCGAATGAGTCGAGTGTCGAATGAGTCCAGTGTCGAATAAGTTAAGCAAAAGTCGAGCCTAACAATGGATATTGGAATAAGGTCGGACTGGAATTGGCCCAGACTGGCAGTAAATCGAACGTTTATTGGAATTAAGTTGAATATTTTGTCGAATATTTTCGCCGGTTTAATGCCCGGTTAGGTTGCTGTTAGATTAGATTGGAGGAAGTTAGGTTAGGTAAGGTAAACTTAGGAACGAGATTAAAACTTGAAATTGAATGAATTGATCAAAGTGGAATTAGGTCCGACTGGAATAAGATCGAATCTGGTCAGATTTCAATAAAGTCGAAATGGAATTAGGTCTTAAGGAATTGAGAGAATTCGACCTAATTCCTTTAAGTCAACCAGACCTGAACTGAATAATCTCGCATTATTTGCACCTTCGCCGTTCGCTGATTTCTTTGTAGGCGGATGACGTCACAAATTTCTTTCATTCATGCAAAAATTGAGAATTTTTTACTTTTTAATTTACTAAATTATCGTTTTCGAGAGAGAGAGAGGTTTATTTTCTGAATTAGTACTTCAATTCTCTCTCTCTCTCCTCTCTCTCTCTCTCTCTCTCTCTCTCTCTCTCTCTCTCTCCTCTCTGTGTGAGAAACCTTACAATTAACGTTTCTTCCTACATTTTGATCATTAATCACTTTTCAACTGTCGTACTCCTCCTCAGTTTCCATCAACCTCTACGAATCTTTTGCAGGAGGTTTCGCATTTCTCCTTCAGAGAGACGAAGGTTCGCTCTCTGTCTTGTCACCTCCAAGTAGACGGTGCAATTGTTTCAAATGTTTATGGTTTCCATTAAAATGTACGCCGCGTGCGCCGCGTGTATATATATATATATATATATATATAGTTCATGCCTTCAGCATCAGATGGCGAGGATTTGTTCTTTTTTGTAATAGTTTTTATATAGAAATTGGTATTTGTAGGGCGTTTTCATTGTGCACGTGGAAATGCCATATCATACCCTGTCATACCCTAAAGATATACAAAGAGTAAATAAAGTCACTGAAAGATCTTTTGTAAATATTGAAAGAAACCACACGTTGATCTATTCAATTCAAAAATGTTGCCTTAGTTTTTCAATCTGTTTTCTTTATATTTCATTGTATATACATGGAAGAACCTTGTGTATAGTTCATCAGGAGGAACATACATATACCTTGGTTTGCGTCTCCTTCCATACCTTGATGTCATGGAAAGACTTTTTCTGCTTTTTGTATCGCAAAATTCCATTCCTTCTCTGTACAAACCGAATCGAGAGATCGTCTTCACGTTCATTATACAGGGTGTCCCATAATTCTTCTCTCGTAGAAAAATTAAATTAAATTTACAAAAGTAATACATTAGAACTAAAACAAATGTTCAGATTGATGTCTTATTTTGGGACCTTTTTTTTTTTAGGTTGCAGGTAGAATAACACGCAAATGCTAATATGGAAGTGAGTTACACTCGTGAGGAAAACGTCTCCGGAGACCTTTTCCTCACGAGTGTTACCCGCAACAAAAAAAAAAAAAGGTCCCAAAGTTCCAATGTATTACTTTTGTAAATTTAATTTAAAATAAATTTTCCTACGAGACCTTGTTTATGGGACACCCTGTATATACTTTTTTTTATAAGGAGTGTACACGAATTGGCGTAATGGTTTATAGTTTAGTTGTAGAAAGTACTGCAGTTAATTTTAGTAGGTTAATTAATCTTCTACCTTTTATTAAATATAAAACTTAGCAAAAAATGAATTATTTTATCGTTCGTAAACATTTTTGTAAGACGGATTTTTTCTTTTTCTTTGATATTAATTTAGTGTCAGAATTCTTTTTTACATAATAAACAATATTGTCGATAAAAGACGTTAATTGTTGATGACGGTTGTATCATTGGCTCAATCATTACTGAGTTAATTATTTAATAATTAGTTTAGGCGGTTTCCATTAGTTACAGAACTTCGATTTTATAATATGAAGTGTCAACTCCTTACGAGATAAGTGAAGGCGGAAATGTAAAAGCCAGTATGGGTACGAGAGAGCGACAGAGAGAGAGAGAGAGAGAGAAAGCGAGAGAGAGCTAGGAAGGGGATACAGACAGAGAGAGACTGAGAGACAAAATCCCAAAACAGAGCCAGATAGAAATCAGATAAGAGGGAGAAGAATGGCGTTCAAGAACGACGACGACGACGACGACGAACGGAGCGAAAACAAACAAACGAAGAGGCGGAAAACGAAAAGGAGCAAACTGAGAAAAAAAGCGATTCGGATTAGCGTAATAAAATCAAGCGACGCAGATTACGGAGACAAGAGAGTGTGTGTGTGCGTGTGTGTGTGTGTTTTCCAGGAACGCCGGAATAATTTATTCCGGACTCATTTGAATACAATTACGGTAGTTTATCTGAGAGAAGAGTTGGTTTTTCCTTTCAAAATCTGGTTTTATTCTGGTTGAGCAGGAATAATTTGAATAATTTCAACTGAAAAGATTTTACCCATCGAATATGGCCGTGCAAAGGTTTTAAGATTTATTTAACTTGCCATTTTGAACTAATTGCTTTTACTGAAGGAATTGTTTTTCATTATTTGCGTTTTAGTATTGTAAGAATGCGCATCTCGAGTAAGGCGCAACTGGACTAACCACATCTGGTCACCAAGTTATCTCGAGTTAGGGTATGTTAGGTTCGGTTAGCAGTGGTTAGGTTATGTTAGATTTAGTTAGGTTAAGTCTTTTAGCGTGTTGATGTTTTGTTTTTAACCACCAAACGAAGTTATCCTCATTAAGTTCGCGTACAATTTTTCGAACTTTTTCTTCACCGAGTTTGGAACTTTCTTTAAGGTTGGTTACCCACATAATTTTAATTACTATTGAAATTATTCCCCTTTGAATTAATTAATTATCGATACTCGTGACTAACTGGTTATTCTCGATACTCGTGACTGACGTTACTAAGATTTTGTCACTCATCTTTTAATTTTCTTAATTATATTATCATCAACTTCTAGAATTAACTTTCAAATTCTTAATTTCCTCTTTTAATCCGTGAAACATTTCAGCAATTTAAGAATTTAACAATATTACTTACGTATGCGTGTTTACCTATATATATATATATATATATATATATATATATATATATATATATCACCCGTAAATTTGAACTGGCAAACTGCGCATGAATACTTTGTAAACAGCATTATACTGGCAAATGTAAAATAGAATTTATTCCACAAACTACTACAAATGGAAGAAAGTTTCTGTACGAAATTGAAATAGACAATCCCCAAATATCTTTAAATTTAATATAAATCAAAGAAGAGTTCCTAAAATGCACGTCTGGACAACAGCAAGGCTTTCGAGTCGATTAAGTCTTTAACCTTGATTTCATAACCATGGTAAATTATACCCTGGGTATGTTTTACCTAGGTTATGTTAAAGATTGGTGAAAGAATATATGTTTGAAAACTTTAGATGCGCCAACTTCAAGCCTCGAGCGTAACGCGTTTAATAGTTTAGGTTTGGTTAGGTTAGACTAAGCTAGGCTAGTCTAAGGGAGGCTAGCGAGTACCTCGCTATTTAATAACGTAACAGGAAACACCCTTCCAGCCTTCAGTTGCCTTTCGAAACATTTACCATTTATTACGCCCTTCTTAGTTCGATGGCACCGAGGTTAGGTTAAATTAGGTTTGGTTAATTAGTTTTTTTTTAGATGTATGTATTTAAAAAAAAACTTGGTACACGGCTTATGCGAAGTTGCGCACGAGCGCGCGTGTGTGTGTTTTATTCCAATTGTAATTTCAGTTTTAATGACGAGTCTCATTGTTTTTGTAATTGGGAGTAATGTTGTTATTTTTAAACGTATCCCATTTTCATTGGCATTAATTCTCAATTCCTTTTCTGAAATGAGTTTTCGTACACAAAACAATCCTTCTCCACTAATTAAAAAATATTTCTAATTAATTTTTCATTTTCATTTGCCTCGATTACCGCTCCGAATTTCTCTACCACTTGTTCACATTATTATTATCGTTATTATTATTATTATTATTAGTAGTAGTAGTAGTTCAACTTCTTTAAAATCTCGAGATATCTCAAAAACCGTTGAATGGATCGATCTAAAACTCGTTCATCATGTCTGCAGTGACCGATTCAAGTGCGTTTAAGGGAAGTCATTGCGTTAATATATTTGACTGTTATTGAGAGAGAGAGAGAGAGAGAGAGAGAGAGAGAGAGTTACAAGGAGTTACAAGGAAAAGAAGTACCTCAAAAGGCCTTGCGGCCCATACCGAGGAGTAGAGACCTGCACGGGCCGATATTTTGCGGCCCGCACCCGCCCGTACCCGTAATCTTTTTATATAACCCGCCCGTACCCGGCCCGTAATTTTTTTTCATGTTTTAGGGCCCGCCCGTACCCGGCCCGTAATTTTTTTCATGCTTTGGGGCCCGCCCGTACCCGCGGCTCGTGATTTATTTTGTTTTGGAACCTAAACCAACCTGTGTATTTAAGTTTAAGATATGCACGACCAGTAATATTTTTGTTGATAATTACTTAAGTACTTCTTTCAAAAATATACCTATGAAAATTAAATAGATAGTAAAATTATTTAATTTTGTACTCACTGAATTGATGGAGGTTTTAAAATTCCAAATTGCAATGCAGAAACAAAAGCTCGTCGACATTTTCTTCTTTTAAATAAGTTCTCCTCTGTGCAAGTGTAATTCCCGCAGCACTAAAGTTCCTTTCGCTGGATGCACTGGATGCAGGAATATTTATGTATTTCCTAGCCAGTTTAGCAAGCAATGGGAACATTGATTCGTGAGTTTTCCAAAACTGAAGAACATCACTTTCCTCATCAATTTTGTAGCTCATGTACTGCTCAAGTTCTTTACAAGAAACCGAACTTTGGGATTCCTCATTATGACATCGTATGTCTTCCCATTCATCAAATTCTGAAGTCTTTACTCTTTTCGGAGATGAACAAGCTCTTTCAGGCTCATCAGTTACTTTCTCATTGTCCATAAGGTCAACATGAATTTGCTCACGAATACTTGTTAGCACTTCTGCACGCTCAATGTCAGTTAGCATTCTAAGCTGACGAAATTTAGGCCATAGAAATAGAGAAATTTTATGAATAGGCAACACTTTATATTTAGCATGAAGAAATTCTTCTGCACGTTCTTTCAAGGTTTTTATATTTATTGTGTCATTTTCAGAAACGTTCAAATGTTTAAGAAGTTTCAAGTGATAAAGCAATATTAGCTGTAGAGTTGGAGATTTTTCACTTTCTAGCGTATCACTGGCATCTTTAAATGGCTTCAGAAAACATACTAACTCTTCAAGACTGCCTTTTGAAATGTTCTCTAAGTGGTTCAAATTTCTTTCTTCCATCAAATCCTCGATGCTACTATATTGATCTAGAATCGACTCTAGCATAGCAAGCTTCGAATTCCATCTTGTTTCTACTTCTTGACGAACAGTATGTCTCAATTTGCTTACTAATCCACTTTGTTTCAAGAAAGTGACAAGAGCTTTCGACTGCAGTATAACCTTTTGAATTTCTGGGGCATATTTTTCCAAATAATCTTCATTGAATGTATGACGAAGAATTGTATTTATAATGTGAGATAAGCAACTAAGTCTGTTATAATTCTGCAACGCTTTTACTATGTTTGCTCCTTGGTCTGTTACGAAAGTTAGTTTCTGCACTAAGTCATCTTCAAAGCCTAGCTTTGCAAATCTTCTTGTTATTTCCTTTTTTATGTTTTCACCAGTTTTACGTTCCTCATGAAAACTGGACGTAAACATAACTTTATTTACCAGTGTCCAATCATCATCAATATAATGAACAGTCATTGAAATATGCGAAATCTTTTTATAATCATCTGTCCACAAGTCTGTTGTAGCTGCACAGCATGAATTACTCATAACTTCTTTGATCTTTGGATAAATCTTCTGACGTGCAGTTACTGCAGTTTCAGCTACATGCCTAGAAATAGTGGTTGGATGGGAAATAACCTCATTTACGTCAATATTACCATAAGACGCGCCAACTGCAATAAGTTTTTGTGCAAGATTTAGGAAGCCTTCACCTTTTAAAGTTTCAAATGGTCTTATGTCTTTAGCACAAAAGTTGACACATGCATCTAGCATTTCTTGTTTGGTCTTCATTGTCACTTGTACTTTCTTTTGGAAAAATGAAGCTAAGCTTTGTGATTGTGAAGTACTTGTGCCACATTTGTGACGAGAGAGATGGGAAGTGCCTCCTTTAGAACCACTATATGTCAGTTTTTTTTTTTGCACTTTTTACATTGAACAAATCCTTGTTCCTTTTTACTGTTCTTATCAATAACTAAGTCAAAATTATCCCATACTTTGCTTTTTCTGTTTGAAACTGGCTGTAGAATTAATTCCCCCGAACGCAGTTTTGAATTAATCACTGCTTCACTGATAGGATGTTGCATTTTGGGGACAATTTTAATTTAATAAAATGTATAACATACTAAACATAGGATAGAAACTAGAAAGCACATCTACTAATAAACAATTAAGGTAATTAAGACAAGTATTTGTAGTACAGTATGCACTAATTACGCAGAAATGGTCAGACCATCACGAACAAATTCTATTTGTACAAAAGGGTACAGCGACTACAGCCAGAGGCGAGAGAGGCTAGCATTATAGTAGCATAGCTGAAAAAATGCCAGTTAGTTCCAGCAAATATTTATGTTCAAAAAATTTCTTATCATCGTTCAAACAAAATCAAAAACTTTAGAAAAGAAAATGTTTATATATATTTTAAATACGCATAATCAACATAGGTAAAGGTTTGGCATTCAATTATATACTGTGGCAATGTAATGTAGCTAACATGTGTTAAACATTATGCAATCGTAAATAGCGCTGCCGCGCTGGTCGGCATCTTACTCGATCTCATTTGCAAAACCATAAGCGTAAGACGTATCGAAAAGCGAAAATCACCCACCTATATCATTTCTTCGATTAGCCAAAAAAAAATCATTATTATTACTATCTATTGTCCTTATTCTCATATTCATTGTTATTATGGTAATTATTGAAATTAGGTCAGTATCGCTGTACGATAAGTTCTAGTTTTGCTATACACTGTGACTGTATACAGCAGGGAAACATAGGCTACTTAGCCTCGGTTAGGTCAGCTGGTCAGGTTGGCTTTGGTCACGTGGTGCCGGGCGTACGATACGAATACTCTAATTTCTAATGTTTAATTTCTAAGTTATTTCTCATTATTTTTGCACGTCGTTATATATACGTTATTTATACGTTGCGGGTGAAAACATAACTTCCTTGGCAGAGGTAATAAAATTCATAATTAACAGCCAAAACACAGGCATGGATGTTGTTTGTCGTTTGCATGTCCCACGCAGGCACGCATGCATGGCGCATGCGCTCCGCAGCTCCAGTTCCTGCCTTGCCTCGCTGCCTCACCCGCTGCGGCGTTGCATGCTTTTTATAAGCATGATTCGGCCCGCCCGTGCCCGCCCGCTAACTTTTATAAACATGATTCGGCCCGCCCGTACCCGCCCGCTAACTTTTATAAACATGATTCGGCCCGCCCGTACCCGCCCGTGGGACGGGCCGGACACGGGCCCACGGGCTTACCCGTACCCGTGCAGGTCTCTACCGAGGAGGTACCAATGGCAACGGGTGCCAGGGAAAATTTTGTCTTTCAACTATGCTAGCAGTAGTAGAAAACTGGATAGAAAAGTAGAAGGCTCTCTCCCCACCCTCCGCTCCCTCTCTGCCAGAGGCAGGTACGGAAAAAGGTTGAAGAAAATACCTTGACCCTGGAAAAGTAGCCAAGGAAATTTTACAGGAAAGTGGAGAATATATAAATAGCTCTATATTTAGCTTGCTCACAGAGACACCGAGCAAGCGAACTCCTGCAGAGTTTCCTGAGGTTTTAATCTTAAACTATGAGTGTGTTCAGTACATTGTCTAGCCTATTTTTAAACAGATTTACACTTTGACTGGAAACAACCTCTGAGGGAAGTTGGTTCCAGATATTAACTATTTTATAGGAAAAGAAATTTCCGCAGACTGAGGTCCTAAATGTCTTTACACACTCAAATAGTGTGCAAGATTTCGTCTAACCTTTTCTTGAACTGATCCACAGAGGAACTGTTCACAACTTCCGAAGGTAACCTGTTCCATGTGTCACAGATCTTATACGTAACGTAATTCCCACACACACTAGTCCTAAACCGTTTCAAATCCAACTTCCAACCATTGTTGCGAGTTGGGTTATCATTTAAACTAAACATACTTCTAAAATCGACATCGTTGAACCCTCGTAAGAGCTTGAAAACCTCGATCAGTTGACCGCGCAGCCTCCGAGTTTCAAGCGAAAACAAGTTCAGGGCGCGTAACCGTCGATTGTAGCCCATATGCCTAACGGAAGGGATTAACTTTGTGGCCCTCGCCTGCACTCGCTCCAGCCTCTCAATATCTCTCCTGAGGGTGGGCAACCAGAACTGCACAGCATACTCCAGGTACGGCCGAACAAGGGAATTGTACAGTGAGAGCACAATCTCCTTGTTCCGAAACTGAAATTGCCTCCTGATATAACCCAATAGTTTCTGGGCTTTCTTTTCCACCTCTACACACTGTTTCGTAAACTTAAGGTCGCTGCTAATTAGCACACCCAAGTCCTTTTCTAAATCAGTCACCTCGATATTACTGCCCAACATCGAGTAGTCCGACTTGGGATTGGCGTAGCCAATGTGCATCACTTTGCATTTACCCAAGTTAAAGGGCATTTGCCATTTTTCGGACCACTCTCCTATCCTACCTAGGTCCGCACGCAGTTCCTCGATCGCTTCGGGCGTCCCAACATTGGCCCCAAGCTTGGTGTCATCAGCGAATTTGGCGATCCGACTGACGATGCCACCGTCGATATCATTTATGTAAATGGTAAACAACAGTGGCCCCAAAACGGAACCCTGAGGAACCCCACTAGTGACCGAGGCCCAACCCGAACTAGCCCCTTTAATTACCACCCTCTGCCGCCTATTCCTCAGCCAGTTTTCAATCCACCTACCTATTTCCCCACCGATACCCAGCGCGCGCACTTTCGCCATTAGCCGGCGGTGAGGTACCTTATCAAAGGCTTTCTGAAAGTCGAGATAAAGTATATCAATCGCCCTACTCTTATCGTACTCACTCAACATGACGTGGAAAAACTCGAGCAAGTTGGTGAGACACGACCTATGCCGTCTAAACCCATGCTGGGAGTCCCCAAGCAGCTTGTAGGAATCCAAATGGTCAACGATTCTATCAGCTATTATCCTTTCTAATAATTTACCTACAACTGAAGTGAGACTAATAGGACGATAGTTCCCTGGACTTTCGTGATCCCCTTTCTTAAAGATAGGGGTCACGTTGGCCTCCTCCAGTCACCAGGCACCTGGCCCATCTCCAACGATTTGTTGAAGACTGTAGCCAGGTGGGGAGCCACCTGGTCGCGCACTTCTCGCAAAACACTGGGAGAAACTTGTCTGGCCCAGGAGCCTTAAAACGCGCTCAGTTTGTATATTCTATGAGCAACGACTGTCGCGGTACATCTAACACTATCCAGGCCAGCACCTTCGTGCCTCACAGCTGGCTCGGGGATGACGCGGGTATCCTCCCTGGTGAACACTCCCGCAAAGTACTCATTAAGCACATTAGCGATGTCCGCGTCGGAGGTCCGCAGAACGCCGCTTCCGTCCTTTAAAGGACCTATCATGCTTCTAATGGGCTTTCTACTATTAACATAACTGAAGAACTCCTTAGGGTTCCCCTTGCAGAGGCTTGCCACCCGTAGTTCTTCGTTACGTTTCGCTAGCCTAACCTTCGCCTTCACTTCCCTACACAGGCGGACATACGCTTCAGTGTTCTCGTGGGAACGATTGGCCTTCGCCCTCCTATACGCTACTTTCCTATTTCGGATAGCCGAAGCGATGCCACGATTGAACCACTTAGGCTGCGTTGAAGCAGGGGTGACCGGTTTTGAGGGTATGGCAGCAGACTGCAGTACCATAAACTCATCCCGGAATGCACTCCACACTCCCTCAACATCGCCGCCAACCTCTAACCCCATCTCTCCTACGCTATCCCTGAGGCTAACAAAGTTCGCCCGCCGGAGATCGAGCTTACTGCCTCTCGAGTTACTACGCTTCACCCGAGGGACGCACACACGGAACCTAATAAGACTGTGATCACTCCCGCCCAACGATTCGTCAACGGTGAGGCCAGTGACGAGGTTGTCTTCGGTCGTGAACACTAAGTCCAGAACGCTTTCGCCTCGTGTAGGCTCGTTGACCCACTGAGTGAGGAAGTTCTCATCAGCAAAGTCAACTAGCCTCCTCCCTTCAGCATCGGCAGTCCTGTTTTCCCACTTTATGCCGCGACAGTTGAAGTCTCCTAAAACTACACACACCCTATCCCCTAGCAGGCTACTGAGTTCGGTGTACAGGGCTGTATCCTCCTCGAGGAGGAGATGCGGAGGTCTGTACACCAAGATTAACCTATAGTTCGTCCCTCCCACGTTCAGATCGACGCCAAGCAGCTCCCGTTCCGACCGGAACTGGCAGTCAACCGGACTCAACGTGTCTCTGACGTATATTAGTACCCCACCCCCCTCCCCACGGGTGCGGTCTTTGCGAAACATTCTATACCCGGGAATTTCGAACTCCCCAACGTAGTCCCTACGATCAGTATGAATCCAGGACTCGGTGATAGCAACGATATCCTGGTATTCTGATGCTAAGAGCGCCCGTAGCTCGCAAAACTTGTTCCTAATTGACCTAGCATTAAAAAGCATTGCACGGAGGGAGCCTTCCCTATTCTAACCGCCCCCTAGCACGACCCGTTTCCCGAACAGCCAGGGCTGTCGGGAGTTGAAGAGCCCCTCACTAACGAGGGGCAACTTCCGCAGGAGACTGAGCCCCCTCCAACGTAGGAGGAGGGCCACCCACCTGTACTTCGACGCACCCTTCAGTCGAAGGTATGTCCGCCACCGGCTCATCCTCATCTCTCCCCGGTGGGGGCCCATCATCTCTCCCGGACTCGACCTCACCATTCTGTATAGGTGCCGGTCGAGCAGCGCGCCTAGCACACCTTTACCCTTGTTATTGAGATGGACACCATCCCTCTGGTAAAGGTCCCACCTACCCGAAAATGCATCGAAGGGGTCAATAAACTTCACGCCCAGCGGAACGCACAAGTCTTGTACCCTCTCGTTGATGCCAATGACCTTACTGAGCGCGTGGTCACTGACATTCATTCGCGGTAAAATACCCATTAACATTCCCCTGTCTGTCTTCAGTTTTAGATCATCCGCAAGAGACATGATCTCGGTGATGATCCCTTCAGTAAGACCTACCCCACCGCCTTTGAGGAACAGGTCATTGCCACCAGCGTGGACAACGATCGAAGTCCTCCGACTAGCCACGCGCACCTTCTCTACCTCCTTCCTTAAGTGCGCCGTTCCCCACCCAGGTAAGCACCTTACCTTCCTCCCATCCCGGTTTGCTGAAGCAAAGTACTTCTCCTGGCCCTGATCTGCGAGTCCCCAATCAAAACGGTGTCTTCCTCCTTCGAGCACAGGAGACTAAAGCGGTTAGAGGTCTTGACAGGGGCAACTGGGGTCTCAGGCTTCGGCTTCGCAGCCTTCTTGCCCGAGACCTTTCGAAACCCGTCGCCACCCATACACGCAGTTACACCACCCGACCCACCCCGACAGGTAGCTACATTCTTCGGTTTCTTTGGGCCATCAGCAGGCCCCTTCCCACCCTTCTCTATCGATCCCTTTCCACCCTTCTCTATCAGCCCCTTCTTTGAGCCCTCCCTTTGTTCTAGATACTTAATCTTACAGTTTGAATCTGCTGGTGTGTTTTTAATTTGATCTTGTCCACTGGGTTGGATTTCCAGTGCTACGACCCTAGCTTCAAGCTTTTTTACTAATTCCTTTAGCTCTTTAACTTCCTTTTCGTGGTTGTCTCTAAGTTTACAAAACAAACATACACTAAGGGATGTGATATCGCTGATACTACCCTCTGGGAAGTCTACGCACCAATGATTAACTTTACATTTAAAGCATTCTGCTTTCAATTTAGCTGGCCCTGCCATATTTTCTCTTTTTTTTTTTTTCTGAATACTCTGAATAAAATAAAGCGTTCTAGCAATGAAAACTATCCAAAAACGTTATGACCAGTATATAAAAAAGGGGGGGGGGGTGAATTCATCCCGCGCGTAGACGCACCGCCTTTTGCAAGTGACGTTCATTCCTTCCAGAAGACTACACCTCTCCTGCTGCCGCACCGACAAGGTCTCCCCAGGGCCGGACCGTCCCAAACGTGTCGCAGCTACCAACTGACAAACACTCGCGACGCAAGCGTCACGGATTTTCCGCCAGGAGCGACAGCGAGATGCAGCCCCTTACTAAGTCTTACTAGTCACTCACAAGCGGCCAGACTCTTAGAATCCAGTGTTCAAGGGATATCCCACCAGACCCAGAGGCTACGCCCGAGACTTTACGCTGGCCTGGCAGCCAGCTGGGCAGTAAAGCCCTCTCACCTCAGAGCAGTACAGCCAAGCACCATCAATTGGTCACCAAAGAACGGTCGCAGGGGCTGGTCAAGCCATTACGCGTTAGGAATGGGCTTAACGGGGCACTAGCCACACTCCATTCATCGCGCCCCTACGCCTGGGACCCCTCCATCCCAGTCTCTCACAACCTACGAGCGTTAAATGGTGTTTTTATAGAGGTTCCAAAGCCTCTCTTCCCACGCATGAGGTAGCAGTAGGGTCCTAATAGTAAAAGAAGAGAAAAAGACTTAATACTAAAAGAAGTTTTTTTTTTTTTTTTTTTTTTTGCAGAGAGAGGAGAACAACCTTAACGTAATCTAAAAGGACAGAGTAGGGATGGGATGGGGTCCTAGTAACCCACAGGACGGGATTGTGCAAAATACTTTACCCGCCCTCCCGAAAGAGAGAGAGAACCTAAAGGAGCTGGCAGCCAGTTCCTCTAGAATCCCACGACTCGGGACCGGAGGGCTGTCACACCCCAAGTATAAAGTTTACTACATCCAGAAGAAATGTGCATAACCTTTATACCCCCTGCGGAGTTTATACCCCCTGCGGAGAGATGAGAGAGATGAGAGAGAGATAAGAGAGAGAGTTACAAGGAGTTACAAGGAAAAGAAGTACCTCAAAAGGCCTTGCGGCCCATACCGAGGAGGTACCAATGGCAACGGGTGCCAGGGAAAATTTTGTCTTTCAACTATGCTAGCAGTAGTAGAAAACTGGATAGAAAAGTAGAAGGCTCTCTCCCCACCCTCCGCTCCCTCCCTGCCAGAGGCAGGTACGGAAAAAGGTTGAAGAAAATACCTTGACCCTGGAAAGTAGCCAAGGAAATTTTACAGGAAAGTGGAGAATATATAATAGCTCTATATTTAGTTTGCTCACATGAGAGTATTCAGTACTTTGTCTAGCCTATTTTTAAACAGATTTACACTTTGACTGGACACAACCTCTGAGGGAAGTTGGTTCCAGATATTAACTATTTTATAGGAAAAGAAATTTCCGCAGACTGAGGTCCTAAATGTCTTTACACACTCAAATAGTGTGCAAGATTTCGTCTAACCTTTTCTTGAACTGATCCACAGAGGAACTGTTCACAACTTCCGAAGGTAACCTGTTCCATGTGTCACAGATCTTAAACGTAACGTAATTCCCCCACACACTAGTCCTAAACCGTTTCAAATCCAACTTCCAACCATTGTTGCGAGTTGGGTTATCATTTAAACTAAACATACTTCTAAAATCGACATCGTTGAACCCGTAAGAGCTTGAAAACCTCGATCAGTTGACCGCGCAGCCTCCGAGTTTCAAGCGAAAACAAGTTCAGGGCGCGTAACCGTCGATTGTAGCCCATATGCCTAACGGAAGGGATTAACTTTGTGGCCCTCGCCTGCACTCGCTCCAGCCTCTCAATATCTTTCCTGAGGGTGGGCGACCAGAACTGCACAGCATACTCCAGGTACGGCCGAACAAGGGAATTGTACAGTGAGAGCACAATCTCCTTGTTCCGAAACTGAAATTGCCTCCTGATATAACCCAATAGTTTCTGGGCTTTCTTTTCCACCTCTACACACTGTTTCGTAAACTTAAGGTCGCTGCTAATTAGCAGAGAGATAGATAAGAGAGAGAGAGAGAGATAGATAAGAGAGAGAGAGAGAGAGATAGATAGATAAGAGAGATAGAGAGAGAGAGAGATAGATAGATAGAGAGAGAGAGAGAGAGAGAGAGAGAGATAGATAAGAGAGAGAGAGATAGATAAGAGAGAGAGAGATAGATAAGAGAGAGAGAGAGAGAGATAGATAAGAGAGAGAGAGAGATAAGAGAGAGAGAGAGAGAGAGAGAGAACTGTAATTTCATATGCACAAATTCGAATCTAAATTGTACGTAAATAACTTGAGGAGAAAATTCAAACGAAATCACACACGAAAAACATAATTAAAGACATTTTTTTTTCTTTTCAACACATTTCAAAAAAATTTTCTTTGTTTACATTTCGTGAAGATTTTCATACTAAAGGTTTGGAATTAAGGATGCTTTTGAGTATTTTTTTTTATTTTTTTTTGCTTTGTGTAGAGCAAGCTTGGAGCTGTATAGCAATACATGCCCGTGAAGAAGAATAAGAAGAAGAATGAAATATATATCGGGTGGTCCGAAAAAAATGACGCATTTTTTAAAAATTAATATCTCAGTAACCCCCTTCCTTATCATGACAATTTTTATATGCAAGATACTTTCAAACTTCTTTTCTTGAATGCAAGAAACGGAATTCTGATATCTTTTATAGTTTTCTCGCAATTAACAAAAGTAACATGGGTAAAAAAAACGAATATCATGAGAAAGGAAAAATTTAATCAGAAATTTAACTAATTAATTTACAGTAAATGATCGATTGGACCACCACTCTGTTGACACACTAATCTAAGTCTTTTCTTCCACACAAAAATAATAATACTTACTTCATTAATGCCAATTTCTTGCCAAGATTCAAGTATTTTACTTTTTAATTCTGATTCGGTGAATTTTTCTCGTCGACCTCGGTAAACCTTCTCTTTTAGTAACTCCCAAATTGAGTAGTCCATAGGATTACAATCTGGGCTTTGTGGTGGCCACTCATTTTTCGTTATTAATTTTGGTGTATTGCTAATCAGAAACGACTGTGTGGCGTAGCTTGTATGCGACGGTGCTCCATCTTGTTGAAATATGAAATCATTTTCTTGATACAGGCGACGACAATCCGGCAACAATTTTGTTCTTAAAAGTTCAATGTAATTTGCAGAATTCACCTTTGTCTTTTCAGTTTCAATAAAATGAACATCTGTCTTGCCATTCCAAGAGAGCCCTGCAGATATCATAACCTTTTTGGAGAATCTTGACGTTTCATGATACAATCTGTTTATTGAAATGTCACACTTTTTACCACGCCCGTAGACAACATCATTTTGACGGTTTCGCGGAATTTCTAGAGTGAAATCTTTTTCATCCGTGAAGACTATCTTTTTAATATCAACGACAGAGAAATTATCAAGTAACTTTCTGCACCTTGTTTTTCTTTATCCTTAACAGTATCACTTTTTCTAGAAGATACTATTCTTTGAAGGCTTTTAGTTTTTGTGCTTTAATTATTCGGTGTACAGAAGTCTTTCCAATATTCAAATTTTAGCAATTGTTCTTTGTGACAAATGACTCCTGGTTCATCTTCTTGAGAGCAGATTTTATCGTTGATGTAATCCACATTTTCTGGAACCGAAGCTGTTTTAGGTCTACCGCTTCCTGGTTTCTGGCAGTACTTCCCGATTCGCGAATCTTCTTTAAGAGTCTTTCCACTGCACGCCTTTCCACTTTTTGCCGGGAAACTCTGCAATAACCTTCCAGTCTTCCATCCTTTTTCACAGTAACAATTTTTAATGAGAATACGATCTTCCTCTGACAACATCATTAAGGGTACTGACGAATTGTTAAAAAATAAAAATATCCACAATTTGACTTGTTCATTCCTGTAGAGTTTTGTAATAACTTGCAAAAATATCGCATGATATCGTATAAAAAACGGATATTATATTGCGATTTTTGTTTTTTTTGACCCATGTTGTTACTTTTGTTAATTGCGAGAAAACTATAAAAGATATCAGAATTCCGTTTCTTGCATTCAAAAAAAGAAGTTTGAAAGTATCTTGCATATAAAATTGTCATGATAAGGAAGGGGGTTACTGAGATATTAATTTTTAAAAAATGCGTCATTTTTTTCGGACCACCCGATATATATAGGGTGATCCAGAGAAATGGGACCCAAAAGAAACCCCTGTGACTCTTAAAGTATAAGTCCTTTTATAAAATCATACGCATCATTCGAAAGAGGATAGTTACAAGTTTGTACAGGATTGTATAGGTTTTGACAATAGAAGACAAGATAAGATACAAAACAAAATAAAAGTGTTAGTTAAAACTAACCCTTCAAGATGACTGCATGGACTGTGGAACAGCTGCGTTTCATAACTGAGCAATATTATGAGCATGGAAGAAGTGTAGTTTCAGCTCTTAGAAGGTGATTTTGACATCTGAAAATTTGTCTTGAAAGATCTTTGAGCTGAAACTACACTTCTTCCATGCTCATAATATTGCTCAGTTATGAAACGCAGCTGTTCCACAGTCCATGCAGTCATCTTGAAGGGTTAGTTTTAACTAACACTTTTATTTTGTTTTGTATCTTATCTTGTCTTCTATTGTCAAAACCTATACAATCCTGTACAAACTTGTAACTATCCTCTTTCGAATGATGCGTATGATTTTATAAAAGGACTTATACTTTAAGAGTTACAGGGGTTTCTTTTGGGTCCCATTTCTCTGGATCACCCTATATTTATCGTCCCCTACGAATCATGGGATTTGACGTCACTTAATCGACGGATTATTTGGGGTTATGTTAGAGGTTTTAGAGTGTCTATTCGATGAAATGAATGTACAGGGTGAGTCGGAAGTCCGTCCTGCCTCAGAAGTATTTATAGTTATTTTTGAAGGAGGACTTTTGACTCACCCTGTAGGTTCGAATGTAACGCGGAGTGACGAAACGAGTGAAATGTATAAGCATCCAAGAGTCTTTTGGATATTGAAAAATAAAACGAGCGTTATTTCTTCTGGTGATGCGTAAGTATGGAACCGTGGCTATAGAATAGAGAACCCATCTACTTCACAATAGTGCTCCGAGTTGCCCGTGCTCTGCGGAACTGTAAATTTTTTTAAAACCACGTAACTTTCCGCTTTTGTTTGCTATTTCATCTATAAAAATCGTATCGTGTGTTGATTAAAATATCTATCCGTCTATCTATTTATCTATCTATCAACCTATCTATTCATGTATTTATTCATCTTTCAATTACTGTGACTTTTTGTACTATTGAAATTCTCTCTTGTTTGTGTCATACTGTGGCCTAATTTCCTTTTACATTCAAACTTGTGTGAAAATTGATCAGAATATTGCCCCCAAACCATCTGTGCCAGCCGAGGAACTGATTGCTCTATAGACAGACTGAATACTAGAATAAATAATAGGTTTATGTGGATGACAAAACCTCTTAATTTAGGTTTCAGTAATATATATATATATATAGAGAGAGAGAGAGAGAGAGACCCTAATATGGGGTGTACCCCGATCACTCTTGCAAACAATTTCATATTCTAATATACTAGAACTTCGTCGTGGTCCAGTCGCAGCACAATTTCCCGTTAGATCAACGAGGTTAAGCGACGTTAAGTCTGTTTAGTCATTAAATGGGTAACCGTCCTCCGCGTTCGGATGATATAGCGACCCGTAAATGGTTCAGATCCCACCAAATATTCCGTTATTTTCCCCAACAAGTAAAATCATTCCAACTTCTCTTTATGCTTTTACTGCCGACAATTGTACGTTCTCTTTCGTATCGAACCTGAATTTTTACAAAAATAGGAAATTACGTCCTTCCTCGAAAATAATATTTTTTATAAGAAAATTGTGGCAAAGTATTCGTACAGAAGAGAATCAGGGAATCGTATTACAATAATAATAATAATAATAATTAAAACCCGTATAAAAGAAATAAAATCAATTTAAAAGACTAGATTTAAAACCTTTATAAATGTTCTTTTCAGGTCCAAAAGATAAAAAAATTATTAAAAATAGGTTTGAAGAAAGATTCTTTCAAGACGGAAAGTCGCTACGATCGCTTTAGGTTCGAAAGCCGCGATTTTCATCTCTTGAACGGATTTCCTTCGCCTTCTTTTAATAATTTTTATCTTTTGGACCTGAAGAGGAGGAACCTTTGTAGGGTGAAAGTTCATTTAAATTTTTTTTTTTATGCGGGTTTTAATTTACTAAATATTAAATGTAGTTTTTACTTTTTATCTTAAAATAATGCTAGTAATGTTTTGGTTTGTTTAACCTCCTTCGTACGGCAGACGTCGTGTGATGGAGAGGACGTACTACGCCTTTACGCGGATTCAAACTATTTACGGTCGCAACTTCATCCGAACGCGGAGGACGGCCACCCACCCAACTAATGAACAAACCTAAAGTCGTTTAACATCGCTGAACCTAACGGAAGCGGTGTTACCACTTAGGCCAAGACGTAATCCATCTTAGGGTAAAGGCGCGGAATCACTTAACTTTAAGACGCATTCGGAACTATTTGTATGCTAAGGAACAACCTGTCACGTGATCAGTCGAAAAAGGTGTCGTTTATTGAACGTTTTATTAACACTTCGTAAAGGCACCTTTTTTTTTATTGAGAGATTTACTTCACAAATGTCCTCTGAGAAAATGCCAATGAAATGGCATAAAGAATAGCATAAAGTACGATATATCATTCGTAATAACGGGTAAATAGCTGAAATTTAAGGCAATAACTTTCATATAAAGTAATAAAATCCTAATTTAATGCTAAAATATGTCCTTTTACACGTAAAAATAATCGTCAGACGGACCAAATTTGTTTTGGATCCTTTACTTTATGTAGATCGACTCGTCGGAGGAAAGTGGACATTCATTCTTCGTTCGTTCATTCTGGGCATTTTTCGTGTAGTTCCTGTTTTAGATACGCGCTTTCGCCGAATTCCGTTGACAGTGTGAACGCTTTTGGAACAAATATGTCATGCTCACTGGCTGCTTTTAAGGAATTCCGCGTTCCTGTTCAAAATGCGTGAAGGCACCTTGAATAAATTCAAGAATAGTTTCGAGGCGCATGATAGCGAAAAGCAAGCATATCCTTGATAAATGTAGTGACTCAAAACGGGTGAATTTTATTTTTATTAATCAAAATTGAATTATATATTCATAAAATATTCATAAAAAATAAATGACTGTGACCTGAACAACATTCCATCGAAGTTGGCGAAACGAGTGTACGTGAAAATTCACCGGAAATGGAATTCAGATTTTAAATAAAGAAAATTCCATGAACAGGATTCTTAAGATCTTTTGTTTCTCGTTTCATTTAAGAGCAGCTGAATAGGAAAATACGAGACAGGCCAAGAAAATGTTGAAGCTCTGAAATGATTAAGTACGTTTCTCCTTTTCAGTGCCCTTTAAAGCTGATTCTGAGAACGTATAAACGCTTTAAAGGATGGAATAATTTTAATAGTCATACTGGCTTTCTGTCGTCCATTAGGGACTACGAACAAACAGCAATAATGTTTTGGGTTGTTTAACCTTAACAGCAAAGATCATGTGACGGAGGGTACCCATGGCTTTAAATGGGATCCGAGCCCCATCTGAAAGGGGAGGACGGTCACCCGTACAACTAGTAAACAGACTTTGAATGTTTTCCTGCATTACATAAAGTAAATGGAATCCCATAAAATCACTCGACGTTATGCGTGTTTGGTCATCTCGCATTTTGTCGATAAGATATCGACAAACATCTTGTGGGTTAGGTTAGGGTCTTGAGTCTTACATGATGTGTTTCAACGACGGTTCAGGATCGACCAGCGGTCGGCCCCTCCGTATCATTCCGCCTCATTTCCTTTAGAATAACTATAGTGGCGTAGCTGTGCTATCTTTGTATTTCATGGGAAACATGGCACGCCGTGTGTCTGTCCCTGGTTCTGAATTTTCTCGTGTTTGTGAAAGAGCCTCAATCGTGTCCTCTTCCAAAAATTGAAAATCCATTAATAGATTCGTGTCCGTACTTGTTCTTGACTGATTTGTATCCGTGTCAAAGAATTCATCCGGATATTCTATTTTTATCTGGGACTTAGGGGGGGGGGGGGGCTGAACACCGAGTTAAATTGTTCCTTAAGCAACTGGCTCAACTTCTCTCTGTCATTTGTGTATTCATTTACTCCATATTTTAACGGACCAATACCCTCTTTACATTTCATTTTTCTTTTTGCAAAAGCGTAAAAGTATTTTGAGTTATTTTTTGTTTCCTGCTACCTTTATTTCCTCCTCGTTTGTTTTGTGGGTGAATAATTGTTTTAGGTCCAGTTTTATTTTGTGTAGCTTCTTTTTTTCTAGTTTGAGTCTCTCTGCTTCAGTTTTGCATCCGTGGATATTTTTTAAGGTTTGTTTCCCTCGTCTAAATACTTTTCAGATTTTTCTCTTGAGTTTGCTACGTTTTCTTTTTTTTATCTTTGAAACATGCTTCACAATATAGGTTTTGTTTCATTTTTTATTATTAGTAGTATTTCTTTTTTTTTTTTTTCACGAAGTAGCAGCTCCCAATCTAATCAAATCTGTTAGGGTAATAAGAGTATCGATATAATGTCCGGTCGACGATGTGTGTACATTAGTGGTGGACCGGATGTCAGTTTTTCAACATCTGCGGATACAGATTTTTAATTTCAATATCCGCGGATGCGGATATTTAGTTAATCTATCAATATATAATATAGAATTATGAATATATGACATAATTTTTCAAATTTCGTGATATTACTATTATGGCAGGCAATGCATAAGAATTAAAATTAATATTAATGTTTTCATTATGATAAAAATAACTAACTTTCTCAAGAGTTTCAGCTACAGAAAATTGAATGAAACAAGTTTCATTCAATTTTCTGCGTTACCACGTATTTATATTTTGAGGTTTATATATTTGTTGGTTCATTAATAATTAATACTTTACATGAAATGTGCATGACTGGGCCTTATAAGCTACTTTATAAGCTAATTTAATTGTAAATTGCATAATTTATTAGAGGAAATATCCGCATAACATCCGTAGTCAGAAGTGCGGATGCTATGTTAAAAATGATGCGGATATCCGATCCACCACTAGTGTACATACCTTTGTCCTTTGTGTTAAGCATGGGCATGTTGTACGCTTCACTTTATGCGAGTGGCATTTATTTAGGATTCCTGATCAATGATAAGACTTTCTAAAACCTAACCTAACCTAACCTAACCGAACTCAAACCAACTCAAACCAACTTAATCCAACTTAACTTAACCAAGTCGATATTAAAGTACATTTTATGAAAATAGACTTTCATCCGCCTCTGAAAATCTCTCTAATTTCGTCCAAAGTTCGATCTATTTCTTTTATTGTTCTTATAAAGTTCGTTTGAAATTCCCCTTCTGTCTCTCTGAAGTGAGTTTGAGGGTTTGAGACTATTTTTAAAGGTATAAAGTCCCATCCCCATTCCTATGCCCCATACCCCATTTAAAGGTATTATTTTTGGGGGGAATTCAGTTTTTTTCCTTAAAAAAAAAAAAAATGGAGTGAAGGGGGTGGAATCTTTGTTGATTAAAATCATTTTAAAGTATTTGAAGAATGTGATTTTTCTCTTTTATTGGACTTTGATTTTCTTTAGCGTTACAGTTTATTTTATAATGGTGTAATTTAATGTATTATATTAACAGTATGAAGTGTGTATATATATATGTATATATATATATATATAATATATATATATAATATATATATATATGTGTGTGTGTGTGTGTATATATGATGAAAATAACCACGAAGGAAAAAGGAGAAACAGAATGGTGCTCAAGTGTTCCTGAGGATGTCATTCGACGAAAGCGCTTGAGCACCATTCTGTGTTTTTTTTCCTTCGTGGTTATTTTCATCAAATATTATTTACGTGTTACTTTCGTGAAATAATTTTCATACACACACACACACACACACACACACACACACACACACACACACACACACACACACAGGGTGTTTCAGGAGGAAAGGTGAATACTTCGGGAGGTGATAGTATCGGTCATTGTGAGAAAAAAAGTTCATATGAACATGTGTCTAATTGTGAATGTTACGGAGATAGAGCTGTTGAATCTACAAATACAAAAGCATTGTTAATGGTGGTAATCAAGAAAGAGAAACCAATTACTGTTTCTAACATTTAATGTTTAAACATTGGCATTTTGAATGGTATCAGATACAGAAATGACAAATTTGTTACACTTTACCGTCGACGGTATTCTGCCACAGCAGCTGTTGCACTTCCATCGCGAAAACCGTAGACATACACCATATCTGCATATTCGGCGTGTGTGAAGGTGTATGGCATTCTTAACACTGCTTCAAACACCAAACAATGTCACTCACAACAGTCAGCTGTCGATTGGCTTATGTTACATGCTTACATTACAGCTTACATGGTTCAAGGTTATAGGGGAGGGAAGGGGGAGGAAGAGCTGCACGCGAATCAGATTCAAACAGCTCTATCTCCGTAACCATTCAGAATTAGACACATGTTCATATGAACTTTTTTTCTCACAATGACCGATACTATCACCTCCCGAAGTATTGACCTTTCCTCCTGAAACACCCTGTATATTAGAGAGAGAGAGAGTTACAAGAAGTTACAAGGAAATGAGGAAGCCTCAAAGACCTTTCGGTCTACTATGGGAGGTTCCTGTTATTAAACTAGTGCATTTTTAATATCCTAGCAGTAGTAGAAACTGAATAGAATAGCATAGGGCTCTCTCCCTCACCCTCCGCCCTCCCCACAAGAGGCGGGTACGGAAAAAGGTTGAAGAAAATACTTTGATCCTGCAAAGGTAGCCAAGGAAATTTTACAGGAATGAGAATATATAAACTTGCTCTACAATTACGTTATGTACACAGTACACACACACAAATCGTACGGTATGGTTGTATAAACTAACATAATACTATATTTTTGCCACTCGTATATCAACTATTTGGTGTAGTCACAAAAACCTCGAACATATGTTTTGATTTTATGCAAAATATTTACTGTGTGTGTGTGTGTGTGTGTGTGTGTGCTTTAGAAAACTATTAGGCTTTAACCTCTCTGTCATAAGCCCTTTAAATTCTTTTAACAGTACTTGTCTCTCGTGTTGTGTTTACAGAACCATTAAATCAATTTTACAGTGAGAAGAATGAAGTGCCTTTGTTTACAGTGACTGTTTGTTCTCTGAAAGTTATTATGTTGTCATAATAACAATCATTGCCGTTTTATAATATATATATAGGGTATTTTTCATGGATTAGTTTCCTTTTTAATTGCCCATTACAAAAATTAGTTGATTTTAGTTTGTAAATAGCTTTGTGTTACAGTTCTCTCGTATATAAAACACACACACACACACACACAACACACACACACACACACAATATCAGACTGCGCACATTCATGGCCGGCAGACATCGTTTATTTAAAGTTAATTTTCACTGTGGTCGAGCGTGTTTGTTCCATGGTTGTTCACGAGGAAATTATGGTCTGATAGCGTAAAGAAAGCCTCGAGGCAAGGTAAACCAATTTCTAAATGGATCGAAGGAATAAATCTAAGCGCAAGTGGCTTCAATAGTCTCTCATGCAAGGCTTCTTCTATACAGATACCATTCCTTTGTATAGGAAAATGTCGGCCGTTGGATGTGTTTGTGCGTACGTGCAGCTTAAGAACGATAGTTTGCGCCTTCTCTCGCAATAGATGTAAAATGGTTAAAAATAAGAGGAAATTTAAGAGGCCTAAATCATCTGTGAAATTTATATTTTTGGTTTGTTACAATTTTTTTTTTTTTTTTTTTTTTTTAAATGTCATTTCCAGAGTGAAAATCTCGGAGGGAAATACTCAAATCGATCTATTCTGTTTCATTCCATGTCATTCTTATCATTATTATCCACGGCATTCCCCCCCCCCCCACCCACTTGGTCTAGGTTAGGTTAACTCTCTCTCTCTCGACCGTTCCAGTTTCGAACAAGGAGACTGTAATGTCTCTTTATAATTCGGTAGTCAGACCTGAACTCGACTATTGTGCGCAGTTTTGGTCTCCGTCCCTTAGGAAGGATATAGAAAGGTTAGAAAGGGCTCAAACAAGGGCTACAAAATTGATCACTTCAATGAGAATGCTTAAACTACCAAACGGAGATCGGAGCGCCTAAATCTGTTACCTAGAGACAAGGAGGTTGCGCGGTCAGCTTATCAAGTCTTCAAGATGCTCAGTGGAATAGACAGGGAGACACGGGAATTTATTCTTACTTTAATGCCAGTCGACGAGAAATAATGGGTTTAAACTGAAACTTAACCCTTTGACGACCGGTATACGTTTCTTTGAACTTAAACGTTTAGGTGTTATTGGTATTCACAATTAGATATGTTAGTAACTCTAGTCACTTAAATGACCAATTTTGGGTTAATTTTCAACAACTAAACGATACCTATATAAAACATTTAGATGTATTTGTAGAAACGTTGCATCATTGTACAATTTATATTATTATTTCGCTGGGACACATATGTCCCGTGGTCCCTCAAAGGTTAAGACATTTAGGACTTCCGTCTGCGGCAATTTCTTCTCCTATGAAATAGTTAATATCTAGAACAACTTCCCTCAGAGGTTGTTTCAAGCCAAAGTGTAAATGTGTTTAAAAATAGGCTGGACAAAGTCCTGAATACTCTCATGGTTAAGACTAAACATAACGTAACTGTTCAGGAGTCATCTGAGCGGCTTTTATGTGTGCGTGGTAACTATGGAGCTATCTCGTATATTCTCCACTTTCCTGTAAAATTTCCTGGGCTACTTTTCCAGGGTCAAGGTATTTTCTTCAACCTTTTGCCGTACCGCCTCTGGCAGGGAGGGTGGGGAGAGAGCTCGTACATTCTATCCAGTTTTCTACTGCTAGAATAGTTAAAGGAAAAGTGAGCTAGTTTAATAACGGGAACCTCTCGGAGAGTGGACGGAAGGTCTTTGAGACTTCCTCTTATCCTCGTAAACTCTCGCAAAACTTGAGAGCGGATAACTGTAAGGCCAGCCGCACGCAGGATCGTCTCGCGACTGACGACGGACGAACTTGGGTCGTGACGACTCGAGTTGCGTGTGATTTTATATTGACAGAATGGGAACTCTTCACACTGCAACGACCGCGACGCAGTAGCGGTTGCTGCAGTGCGCAGGGCCTCCCATTCTGTCAATATAAAATCACACGCGACTCGAGTCGTCATGACCCAAGTCGTCAGTCTGAGTCGCGAGACGATCCTGCGTACAGCCGGCCTAAGATAAAGAAAGAAACCAAACATTATTAAAGGAAGAATTGTTGCAACAAAAACTATTTAAATTAGTTTTTTTTAACTAATTTTACTAATTTTAACTTTTTTTATACTCGTAAATTTAAAAAAAAAAAAATTTTATAGTTTACTGTCAAACACGAAGGAAAAAAACCCTAATAAAATACAAAATAAAATAGTTCATTGCGGTCCCTTTTTATCCAAAACTTGTATTTTTTTTTAACTTTAAACATTATCGAAAGTCTATTATTTATTATTAATAAAAAGATAAAAGATAAGAAAATATATAAAAAATTATAGAAATTCAAAGATTTAAAAATTTGCGAAATTCGTTTTTCTTTTTTTTTTTTTCCTATCCAAAGATAAGAACTACTAAGCAACCGCCCCCCCCCCCTTTTTATAATTGAAACAAAAGATATCCAGTTTTGAAATCATTCTGTGAGAAAAACTTATTAAAAGTTTAGTAAGTCAGGAAGGTATCAAAGCAAACTTTAAGACAAAGACGAGATTAAGCTTATTTATCAATTTAAAACTTACGCATAAATTTTTAACCAAATTTGAACAAAGTATTTGAAGGAAACGGAATTTTTTTTTAGAACTATGATTATGCTCGTCTTTATTCCAAGTTGGATATGAATGTATGTGCATACCATATATATATATATATTATATATATATATATATATATATTATATATAATATATATTATAGGGTGTCCCGTAAGTCTTGTCTTATAGGAAAATTTATTTTTAAATTAAATTTACAAAGTAATACATTAGAACTAAAACAACTGTTCAAATTGATGTCTTGGTTTTGGGACCTTTTTTTTTTGTTGCAGGTAGAATAAGACGCAATGGCTAATACGGAATGAGTAGTTAAACTCGTGAGGAAAAGGCTCGGAGGCCTTTTCCTTACGAGTGTTATCTGCAACAAAAAAAAAAAAGATCCCAAAACGAGACATCAATTTGAACATTTGTTTTAGTTCTAATGTATTACTTTCGTAAATTTAATTTAACATAAATTTTCCTGAGACCGGACATATGGGACACCCTGTATATATATATATATATATATAATATATATGAGAGAGAGAGAGCTATGTACGAAGTTACTCAGAGCAGAGTAAGAAATTGTGTGAGTGGGTGAAAATGATCTGCGGTTTCTTATCTGATTTATCAAGTTCATTGGAATCCAACTCTCCTTTCCCGCTATGACTAATCGTTAAAAGCAACAAGACACACATTCCCCGAAAGAGAAGTCTGAATCCATCAACAACAACTCGCAAGGATCCATATTTTCGAAGTGTTGCTTATGGATTTTGGTTGTATAACATTATACGTGTTAAATTATTGAATGTACCTATAACTACAAGCAAAGAAATCGAGTTTACCTTTTCAACAGTTTGGAAAGAGACACTCTCGCTTTTGATTAGTTTATTGCGATAATAATAACTCGACAGTGCCAAACACTGACACAACGCTCATGCCAGATAAACGTGACTCATTGCGCTGATGCTTGAGTTACACTGGTCAACAAAGTTTTTGTCACAAAGATATTTTTACTTGAACTATATGTATTTTTACGTTGATTACGAAAATGAAAACAGAATTTTTCTATCACCCGCAGTTTTAGAGTGACACGAATTACATTACTTAGGATTTGAGTCAGAATAGGAAGGGGGCGGGTTCTGCCCATTGCTCCTCCTCTGCTTATAAGTTGCTACACGTCACTGACTTTCATTTGTCAGTTACTCACTTGATTTCACTCAGTGAACATTTTAGGTGAGTTCAATATGCCTTTTCTACTTTGATATTGCTATTACGCCCATAAATTAGTCCAAATTTCATTTTCGATTCACTCAATATTGGTGGGTGATAGACAAATTTTGAGGTCATTTTTTAACTAGGCGGTAAAAAATCTATAAGATTCACCCATTTTTGTTCATGTGACAAAAAAAAAAAAAAGTTCTTTTTTGTCATTCAGTGTTATTGTTAACCACCACCATCGGGAGTCGAGCTCCCGACCTTAGTGTCTTCACTTTGCTTATAGGGGAACGGTATTACCTACTGAACTAAGGGTACCAGTTGGCCTTAGTTGATGATGATCGAATTCGTTAACGAGGTGACTTCCCTCCAACACACTTGTCATTTTTTCCACAGATAATAATGACCACATTTCAGACCGATTCGTTAAGTTGTTCGGGAGTTTTTTTTTTTTTTTTTTTTTAAACTGACGGAATATAAAGGTAATAGGAAAAATGTGAAGAATCACTTCGGCGTTCCCCAGGGGGGAAATAGAGAGCCGCACTCATTTCTAAAACCATTTATTTCAAAGTCTAATATTAATTTTGTGATTGATCTTTGCATGTTTGTCCCTCGTGGAATTACTATTTAATTTCGTACCATTTCACTGATGAGAATTCTCTTTGATTCGTGATAACCATTCTCTGATCCTTGATGAGTGCCGGAGGGAAGACCTCGGAGGACTCTTATACAAGAAGACTCATATAGGCAGTACATATAATTTAGTGGTGGCAGCGGCACTCTCCTCCTCCCGGCGTCACTCTATACGTCGATTTCTTGATTCGGGTTATTTGTCACGTGTGGGCGCACCCCAAAAAGCCGAAATCGAATGCATTTTCTCTCTACCTTCCGTGTTTACATCTTCCGCGTCTCTCTCTCTCTCTCTCTCTCTCTCTCTCTCTCTCAACTTCAAAGTAAAGGAAAAAGAAGACGCACAATTGTAGGATTGCGACATAGAGGGAGAGAGGAATAAATGAAATACAGGTAAAGGAGTATATGAAGCAAAAGTGAAAGGTGTCCGAGGGGAAAGAAGATAATGAAGAGGGAATATAAATAAGGAAGAACCAATGAAAGCAACACGAGGAAGGAGGGAAGGAATTAAAAAAATAAAAATCGTGTAAAAACCCATGACTCGGGAAAAAAAAAATATATATATATATATATAATAACCATTTCACGTAATGCCTAAAATTTCAGTCATTTCGTGTAATGCGATTAAACGATTATCACTTCTCAAAGGTTAGTTAAGTTAATAATGCGTAATGTCTGTGATTAAGGGTCACAGCCATTACACGAAATCACTGGTTTTAGAAAACACACACACACACACACACACACACACACACACAACACACACAGACCAGGTGTCCCTCCAAAATGTCGCTATTTCTAAATAAATGTTCTAAGCTGAAGAAAAAGTAATCTAGACACAAAGACAAATGCAAGAAGTACATAAAAAACGAGTTTATTTAACCTTAATTAAACAACATGTGAAGTGTATTCGCCATTTTTTCCAACACACTATTCAACCTTACCTCATAGACTTTGTTGGTCTTTAGGTCTTCGAGTGTCTTAGGCTCGGTAGAAGAGATCCCGTCTTTTTTGTAACTCCACAAAACAAAAAAAGTCATGGGGTGAGATATCAGGTGAGTATGGAGGCCATTTCACTGGCTCATGAAGGGAGATTAGTTGACCCAGACAAATGGTTTCTTCAAAAAAGTTGCGAGGTTCACAAGCAGTGTGTGTGGTTGGTGCTCCATCCTGCTGAAACTACTGTGAATCGGGGGTTAATGCCTTCTATGCACTTACTAGGTTATAGTCCATTGGTAGCGGTATCGTCTTTTTCTAATTCTGTAGAAATTAGGAAAATTTATTACTTTAAGTATGAAATTGTGAAAGAACGGCTTTAATATACAATATTTATTAGTTAAGTAATGAAAGATTACAAATGTAAAGGTGTGTGTGTGTATATATATATATATATATATATATATGTATATATACATTTCAACTACAAACACGCAGTATAATTAACGTAAAGAACGACGCTTGTATAGGAGAATAATCCGCGCAAGATGAGAGCGAGAGAACGAAACAAATTAAAAAATGAGGTAACCACCCGGGAATCGAACCCGGGATCTTCCGATTGCCCAATCTTTTTACCTTTCTGAAGAAGAAACCCCAATAATAAAATATACAACCATTGTAAAATAACGGGTAAAAAAAAATAAAAAATAGGGACATTTTTCTCGGGGACATCCCATACACCCTATATATACAGGGTGTCCCATAAGTCCTGTCTCATAGGAAAATTTATTTTAAATTAAATTCACATAAGTAATACATTAGAACGAAAACCAATGTTCATATTGATGTCTTATTTTGGGACCTTTTTTTTTTTTGTTTGCAGGTAGAATAATGGTTAATATGGAAGTGAGTTACACTCGTGAGGAAAAGCCTTCCGGGGGGGGGGGGTCTTTTCCTCACGAGTGTAACTCGATCCAAAATAAGACATCAATTGAACATTGTTTTAATCTCATGTATTACTTCTGTAAATTTAATTTAAAATTTTTTTTCTATGAGACCGGACTTATGGGGCACCCTGTAGTGTATATGGGGGAAGTGAGTAGTAGCAAGTTAGGTATCAGAGTTGTTTGAGAAGATGGAAAAATCTTTGGGGTAAAAAACGTTGTGAAGTGACGTTTACGATCGAGAAACGAACGCGTTGGACACTAACGAGGAGGAAAAAAATTCAGGAAAGAATCGAGCGAAGTGTGTGTGTGTGGTGGTGGGGGTGGGGGGGGGGGGGTCAAGGAAAATTTCGACTGCGAAAGTATATTAATCTGTAGACCAATTTTTTAATATTAGTCAGGGATGGGGAATCGACATGAACTGGAATCGACATGAACTGGAATCGACATGAACTGGAATCGACATGAACTGGAATCGACATGAACTGGAATCGACATGAACTGGAATCGACATGAACTGGAATCGACATGAACTGGAATCGACATGAACTGATAAAACTGATATTTTTTGACTGAAATCGAAACTGAAATAAAATGGAAAACTGAAAATTAAAATAGAAATCTATATATTTTGGTTGTTTTATAAATTAAAGTTTTTTTTTTTTTTTTGAAAGTAGTTAAAATATTTTTTAATTCAAATTTACTAACATTAGATATAACTCTTCAAACAAAACCAAAAAACATTCTGGAATTGAGATGTGATAAAAATGTTTTTGCTTTATAGATACACTTCGTCTCATCCCGTAGGACTATCTCTGAAGATGTACAGTATATAGATGTAGAAAGGCAACTTATCAGCTTTTTCTTTATGGTTCTGTCTCGCCTCCCATTTTCGTATAAGTGGATAGATATTATGGGTAGAGAAAAAAGTCACACCGAGGTCAGAAGTAGAGTATCACAAAAGTAAAAAAAATATCAAACAGCCGCGTGACTTAAGCATGCAGCTTAATTTTTAAGTATCATTTCATCTGAAGCTTTCGAAGGCGAAAGATCAATCTTACTGAACGAAGAAAAACAACTGCGCCTTTCAGTATGATACGAAATCAAATCAATAGTAAAAGGCTTCATAAGGAATTTATAACTTAAAGATATGAATATTAAATACTCTATTTTACTCCAACTAAGAAAATGTTGATATGATTTATGAACTGAAAGCGAAAAAACTGAATCCGAAGTCGAAACTGATATTTTGTTTTTGCAAAAACTGAAATCGAAAATCGAACTGATATATGTATACCTCCTCGTTAACCTCGTTGGTGTTCAGTGGTTGGTCTCTTCACACAATGAAGATGGTGGCCCCACCTCTAGGCCTGGCTTGGTGGAGGAGCGAGTTGCTTTCTCGCGCTCCACCAGACATAGCCAGGTACACCCGGTTCATCTGGTACCGTCCTGAGCGAGGCATCTAGTCTTCTCTTGAAGTCTTCAACTTTGACCCCTGTAACGTTTCTGAGGTCTTTTGGAAGCTGGTTAAAAAGTCTTGGCCTCCTGACAACGAAGCTATTTCCCTTCAGTGTTGAGGAGGTCCCTTGTTGGTTCTTTAATTTGGGAACATTACACATTCTGCCTTTCCTATTTTCCAGCGTTGTTTGGATGGTAATTGGGTTTAGTTTGAGGTTTGGTACCAGTTTTTTTATCATTTTCCATATGTAGATTATGGTGTACCCCTCTCTCTTTCTTTCCAGGGCGTACAGATTTAGTTTACGTAGTCTTTCCCGGTAGTTGAACTCTTTGCAGCCATCAGTCTTTGCTGTGAAATGTGTCTGAGTTTCTTCTAGCCTATTAGTTTCTTCCTTTTTATATGGGGACGTCAAGACTCAGCAGTATTCAGGATTTGGTATAATATTGTTTTTAGCAGGGGAATCATTACTGTCTTGTCCCTTCCTTTGAACGTTCTTAGTACCTCTCTCGCGACTCGTTTTGCTTTGTTTATCGCTATCTGATTTTGTGTTTCGAATTTGACATCATCGGTCATTACCCCCAAATCGATCGCTTTCGTGCTTCTCTGAATTTCCTGTCTATCTGGAGCATAATATGCAGTCTGTTTGAGTTCCTCATTTCTACCATATCTCAAGATCTGAAATTTCTCGGTGTTAAATGTTATTTTGTCTTCTGACCATTTGTATATTTTGTTCGTGTCCTTCTGCAAGGCCTCCACTTCATTTGCATCACTGATTTTTCTGCTGATCTTTGTATCGTCTGTCTGCAAAGAATGTTACTATACTGTTGCTGTTTACTCCACTGTTTATGTATGTTAGCATGATAACGAACAGGAGTAGGGTAAGTACTGTACCTTGTGGTACTGAGCTGCGTACTTGCGATTCTGATGATGATATACCTTGAATATATATAATATATATATATACCGTCCGTTTCTCACCCCTGTTATTAGTCCATTGTATGGGAAAATCTGAACATATTCTGCAAACAGAAACTTTTATTTAGTTCCGCCTTATTGATAGATATTTTTGAATGTGAGATTGATTGGTACTACCCTCACATTTGGAGGTCTGATGACAGTACCTCTGAGGTACGATTACTGGTTAGTATTAGTAATTGATATTTCGGGAAAATGGGATACCGCTGCGGCCCTTCAAACCCCGGTTCTCTCAGTCGCAGACTCATTAACACCCAAAAAATCCGTACTGAAATTGATGGTGATTTCCCCCCCTCCCAAATATCGAGTAAATAAGCTTTTTTTCCTCCAAGATTTTAAAGTTACGAAGGATGTTCAGAATTAATTTTTAGTTGGTTTGTTTCTTCTCACTCATTACGAAATTTTGTAAATCAATTAGAATCTTAATGAATTTTTTATTAATAAGACATTCGTATTCATGATTGCGTTTCGCTAATTTTTTTTTCAGTGTGACATTGCACCATTAATTGCAATTCTGTTCTTTTTGTACGGGGTGGGGGGCATTTTTCGGGCACTCACCCTTGGCCCCTCCTTCTGCATATAAAAAATTGGTAAATTTTGAATTTCTTTAATGATCTTTTGTAAGGAGAAGCGGAGAACAACTTCTATAAATATCAAATCACAACATCTACGTCGTGGCCACGTTGTCACGCTGCTTCGCGTTAGATCAGCGAGGTTAAGCGACGATAGGTCTGTTCAGTAGTTAGATGGGTGACTAAACTGTAGATTTGGGGCACTTCCGCAAACACTTCCGCAAACCGCAAATTCCGCAATTGTTGCGGTTTGCGGAAGTGTTTGCGGAAGTGCCCAGCTCTGGTAGCGACCCGTAGGTAGATCGGCCCACGTAAAGCCGTAGTAGGTTTCCTCCGTCACATTACCTTTTTAGCTGCTAGAATGGGGTTAAATAAACCCCCAAAGGGGCCGTTCAAAAATTATGTAACGCTAGTTTTGCTAAAACTTGACCCCCACCCCCTTATAACATTCCGTAACAACGCTAGATCAGACATCCCCTATTAGGGGTTACATAACATCTTAGTGGGTGTCTGGTCTAGCGTTACGGAACGTTACAAAGGAGTGGGGGTGTCAAGTTTTAGCAAAAATAGCGTTACGTAATTTTTGAACGACCCCCAAAACATTATTATTATTATTATTATTATTATTATTATGAAATGGCACACAAATCCTCCTCTTAATTCAAGTAAATTTCATTCAGTACATTGTAAAATTATGCTTGGAAGCTGCAAGTAACCACAACCCAACATTATTCTTTCCTGGCACACGAGAAAGCAGAGCCACCCATTCTCGTGTGCCAGGTAGAAACACTGTCGGATTGTGGTTACTTGCAGCTTCCAAGCATTAAGTCCCCGCGTTTATTGCGGTTTATTTCTTAACGTTGTAAAATTACTTTAATTAATTTAATCCAAATTGGGATTAAATGAACTGTAAACGGTTCAACGTTAAAGATGTCGCTTAGTTCATCTTCTCTTTTGACACAATGACTCTGAAGGAAATTAGATTTTAATTATAACTTTATTGAACAAAATATTCGTCCTCATTTGCTGTTGCTTAAATACTAGACTACATCACAAACTGTTGATATTAAGTGTCATATATATATCGTATTCCCGGCGTATAACGCGCACTTTTTTTTCCCCAAAAAATACTCCAAAAATCACCCTGAAGCGTTAAAATTAACTCGTTAAAATTGTACATATGAAGTGAGGTAGGAGGTATATTTTTTCCTAAATTTTTATTTTCCTAAATTTTCTCTTCAAAATAATTTTCTTTTCAAAATTAGGGTGCGCGTTATACGCCTGGAAATACGGTGTATATATATATATATATATATATATATATATATATATATAATATATATATATGAATGAGAGAGAAAGAGATTTGGTTGTAATAACCATACATGCAGTGTTTGCCAACCTATCCAAATAGTTAATCTAACTATGCTCTGTTTGCACCTGGCCCTCCTCTTTGCATAAAAAAAACAGTTTAAGTTGTTACCATAAAACTAAGCATGGTTGGCGTAATCATCGCATGGTTGCCAGGATTAACCATTTGGATAGGTTGTCAAAAAATTAACCAAACCATAAAAAAGGCTTCTTTTTTTTTCAAGACCATCGGAGACATTGACTTCGGCTCCCTCCTTCTTCTTTGGGTGGATGGGCATTTTGCGGGCGCTCGCCCATGGCCCCCTTAATTCATCCTGGCACACATTTCGTCAAGGAGAATTTCATTGACACTCTAATAACCTAATCTAACCTAACTAAGCCTAACCTAATTTGAGTCTTAGTAAACTCTACTCAATTTAACCTAACTTATTTAAGCAGAAACTAATAAGCTGAAGCCTTACGTAATCTAAGTAAGCTTAATCTAATCTAAGTCCAACTTAACCTAACCTAAATCTAATCCAACGTAACTTAATCCCCCAAAACTTGTCGATATACTGTCACGTTGACGGAATGTCGTTATCCCAGTTAGGTTAATTTACGAGTGCCAAGCGCCATTTGTTTGGTGAGTCCTTCGCAAAAAAAAAAAAAAAGGTGAAATCCCCCCCTGACCCCCCATCACAGTTGACAGTTTTAATAAAGAACAGCTTTTCCACAAAAACAAAATGTTTGTTCGTTCGTTTGTTTGCTTTTATGATTGTTCGAGATAATTAGATTTTTATTATCTGAAAATAATTTTTTTTTTTTTTTTTAAGTTATCGTACCTCAGTCACGTTTAATATACAGGGTGTCCCATAAGTCCGGTCTCGTAGGAAAATTTATTTTAAATTAGATTTACAAAAGTAATACATTAGAACTAAAACAAATGTTCAAATTGATATATTGTTTTGGTTTTGGGACCTTTTCTATTTTTGTTGCTGGTAGAATAACACGCAATGGCTAGTATGGAAGTGAGTTACACTCGTGAGGAAAATTACTGATTCTCTCTCTCTCTCTCTCTCTCTCTCTCTCTCTCTCTCTCTCAAGCATATTTACATTTAATAGGGTATAGTTACCCACTAGGGTATCCTCTTGGTAGAACGCAGGTTTGTTAACCTGAAAGTCCCGGGTTCGAGTCTCGGCTTTGACTTGACTTGAGATTTCAACGATGAAGATGCTTCTCTGAGTCTCTCTTCGTGGGATATTGGTTGGAATCCAAGTAAAGTGTAGGTTCCGTCACGTGACTCTTGCCTTTAAAGTAACTACACTCTCTGAACTACTTTCATATAATTTTTAGCTGAACCTATACAGTACGTGCACAAAATACATCTGCGTGTATCACATAAGAACGCGCGCGGATCTCTGCATAAGCGAGTTACAGACTTTTTAAAATTTATATATCTAAAAAATAATTAAACAAATCTATTGCAGTTTAACCTAACCTAATCTCAGTGCCATCGAACCGAGAAGGGCGTGATAAGTGTTTCGGATACAAATGAGGGCTCGAAGGGTGGTTCTTTCAAGTCATTAAATAGTGAGGTGCTCGGAATCATACCTAACCTAACCAGGACTAACACATCTTTTCCGACAGTAAAAATATTTCTCGTTTTTTTATATAAATTTTTAACGTTTAGGGGTACCAAAACTTTTACCTCACAAAAACGTTACCCCACTTCATCGATGAATTATCACACACTTGATTTCCTTTATGTGCAGTTGCCTGCGCGCGCGCGCGCACGCACACACACACACACACACACACACACACACACAAATATATATATATATATATATATATATATATATATATAATGCCCTTTTAACTGGCGATCCCATTCATCCGCTTTTATATGAAGAATTTTTCGAGGCTTGAAATTTCGCGTAAGAACCGGCTTCGTATTTGTTTTGTGGGAGAGCTTCGTCGGATAAAGAAGATAAAAAAAGTAAAGAATTTATGATATTCATTCCAGTGCAGATGTTTACAAATTTTGAAACAACTTAAGTGAAATTGGGTCGCAGAAAGGCTTCATATAAACCGACTTAACAGTAGTACACACAGGCCTTTCGTCCCTACTGTTAAGGGAAAATCAATACACGAGGAAGTATATATATATATAAAAGATAGAGAGAGAGAGCCTCCCTTAAAATAGTTATTTTGGGGGAAGCTAATCTCGATATGTGTATTATTCATAGCTCGATGCACATCCGCACGGTTTTTAGCGTGGTGGTAATTGCGACAACTACTCTCTCACGTAAAAATGAATCAATTCTGAATCATAAACCTTAAAATTGAGAAATTCAGTAATAACCGAATGAAAATCAGTTGCATCCATATACTGTATGTATCGCTTATTTTGGTCATAAAATATCGCTTATTTTGGTCGTAAAATAACCGCATTCGAGCCAATTTAGATGTGTAACAATCGTAGAACCCAAGTTCGGTTCTAACGATAAGTTTTTGATGATAAAGAGAGTTTGTATAGGGGTGGGGGTTGTAAACGGGTTCCATAAGCTTCGGGGGGGGGGGGGGTCTTTCTCTCTCTCATATATGTTCCATTTTGATCGTAAATGTAGTAGGAGGCGCTGGTCGGGTCTGGTACCAGGGCAATGGGAGTTCTCAAATGATACTTTTTTTTTACTGTTTTATTTTTGTTCGTGTTTCTAATAAATGAGAATTTTCGGGAGTCAAAACCTCCGAATAGTTAATTAAATTATTTTGGAAAGTCGCTCCTCTTTCCCCTCCTTTCTTTCTTTTGCTCCTTCCTTTCTCTCTTTTTTTTCGTTATTAAAAGGATGCTGCATGAGGGAGGGCAAGTTAAGATGGAATAGAAGTAGTATTGGTCCCTTTGTAATAAATGTAGTAGGAGGCGCTGGTCGGGTCTGGTTTCAGAGCACTGGGAGTTCTCAGATGATACCCATTGGTAGAGAAGGGAAGCTTGATGGATCTTTCGGGAACCAAAACCTTTTCAATTTTAGGGACACTACTCGGGTGTATAGTGTACGGATGTTAGTACTTTTAGGGTAAATCGCGGAATATCTAACTAGCTAGCTAGAGAAAGTTTTATATAGAAGTAGTGGTATTCCTGTTTGCAATAAATGTAGTAGGAGGCGCTGGTCGGGTCTGGTTTTAGAACGGGGAGTTTTCAGATGATGGGAAGCTTGCTGAGATCTCTTCGGAGTCAAAACCTCCGAATAGTCATACTCATCTCCAGGGAAGCTACTTAGAGTGCAACTTTAGTTTAAAATATTACATATCAAATTTACTTAATTAGGTGCATACTTTAGGTGAGTTCGAACGGCGCTTCAGGATCAACCCAAGGTCAACCCCTCTGCAGCATCCCGCCTCATTTGCGGGATTTGGTGAAGGAGGGAATTGCTGTCTGATCTCCTCCTGCCCTCGTAGCCAGCCACGCATGGCTGGTCAGGGATTTGCACAGAAATCTGTCCAGCTGGTTCTTAAAGTTATTCAGGTCGGTGTGCTGGAATTCCTCACTTCTTTGGTAGGACATTCAAAAGCTTTGGAATTTCGCAATAAAAATAAACAAGTTTCGCAAGATAAAAAAATATTATGCATTTTGTGCATTATTATTCTCCATTATGGATGGGGAATTCTCAAACTGTAGGTCTGGCCAGTTGGATGTACCCCCCTGGACCAGTGTTCCTTTGTTTGCTTAAAAATTTCCTTCTACATTTTGTCCTCCTCCCACTTTAGAGTGTGTCCTCTGATTGTATTGTGTCCCACGTGATCAACCATCGAGCAACTCGTCTTTTGATCACTCGCTTCATAAACACTCCTAAGTGGGAAACTCTTGAATTCTCCGTAGTGGCAACAACGGGTGATCATCCACGAAAAACGTTTATTCTCCATGAGGGACGAATACACCAGGATAGATACAAGGACCCTCCACTGATATTCCTCGCCGGAATGAGGTTTCAGTGCTCTTATGGTGACACAACACCGCGAAGTATGAACAAGACAATATATCACTTGCCGCATATATCACTTTCACGGCGGGAGATCCAAGTTGAAACTCGCGACATTCTGAGAGTTGGCAGACACATACACATGACAGACATCCAATTATAGAAAACACGCTGAGACACTCGTTTACTTTGTTAATAGACCAGATAAGTGTTTTATAGAAATGCATAATATTATCTGAGTAATTCCTATGCGAAGGACGCAATATATGATAAATCTTCGGTACGGTGGCTTTGGCAGACTACGGAGAAATGATGCAATGACGTAATGATTATTTCTTGTACATAATAAATAAATTAAAAAAATTCTTGAAACAAAAACATGGCGTAGAATAGATTAATAGTTTAATATTCATACTATCTTTTATTTTCCGCTCTTCTAATGCGTAACTGAGTACACGAGATATGTGTACGCATGGTGTGAATGAACTCTGAAGCTATTCTTTTCAATATACTTTTTCAAACTTTCCTATAAATCTTCTTTTACCACTATTTTCTGTCAGCAGTCGCTAGCGGAAGAGAGAATGTGTCTTGTCTGTACTTTACTATTACGACTATTTCAGTGTGAAAAGCTTTACACGTCTATAAGTGGAAGCATGGTACAAATTTTCAGTATTATTTTTTATTACTAATTCTGACTTTTCTGTTTTTCTTCTTGGCTAGCCTAGAGTGGATCTTAGGGTTTTTGTTAGTCTCTCTCTCTCTCTCTCTCTCTCTCTCTCTCTCTCTCTCTCTCTCTCTCTCTCTCTCTCCCCCGTCGCAAACAGCTTATGCTTAAGTCACTTTGTTTAAGAGATAGGAATCTTTTATTTCAAACCTTCTCCGACGACACACACACACACACACACACACACACACACACATGTATAGGGTGAGTCAAAAAGTGTTGCCTAAAAAGAAATAACTATAAATAATTTTGAGGCAGAACTTTTGACTCACTCTGTAAATGTCTTAAACTGTGAATGCATCGATTAACACACACACACACACACACACACACACACACACACACACGCGCGCGCGCGCGGAGAGTAAATTAAAATGCAATTCATTTCATATTTGTGTATAGGTGCGTTTTTGCAACAGTTTGCAACCCACTGAACCGCATGTCAATTAACAACCACCCTTTCTCCCTTTTCTCCCCCTTCCCCCATTAGAGTCCATCCCCCCCTCTCCCCTTTTTTTTAAAGTCAATTACAAGCCCGATGACAGATTTTCCACATCGAATAGAGGAGTCACAGAAAAGAGGTTGGGGGGGGGGGGGGGGGGGGGCTTTTTACCGCTATGTACGGAGAGAGTAGCAGCAATGTATATAGCGAAGCCGTTTCTGCATGGCTTGTCGCATGCAGAGGTATGGCACACGCTTGTTCGTTTGCTTGCTTGGCTCATTCTAACGCCGCTGTATGGACCGCTTACTCCATCAGAGGCGCATTAATCACAGGCTATAGCGGGCCACGCTCGCGGGCTACAAGAGCAATAACACCGGTGTGCGGCTCGTAAAACGGTCCCGAAATGGCCTGCCACGTCTCTTAGGCGGTAACGAGCGCCTATCAAGCCAAAGAGAGGAGTTTCGGGTGGTGGTGAAAGACCTTGGCCCTAATTATCCAAAAGCGACGTTCCCTCCTCGCGGTTTCTCCTATCCATGAAAAGTATTCAAATAGAACCACGGGACCGGCATCTCTTTCAAAATGGCCGTATCGAACAACACATTTAATTAAATATCACACACACACATTTTGTAGCATTAGTATTCTGCGCCTGTAAATTCAGTCCATTGAATAAATACTGCGTGGTACTAAAACTTAATCTAACTTCTATATATGATAATTAAGGACTTCCCTGTGGAAAAACGTATACGTGAAACTCGCAAGAAAGCAATTTCGGGACCATAGCTACTTCCCTTCTCAGAGACACTTTTTGAACTTGTGCAAGGCGTTGGATATAATTACTTCATTTGCATGTGGAATTTTCTTGTATTTTCTACTGCTGTAGAAGTTACTCAGAATATTATTCGACGTTGTTCCTCGGAAGTATGTCCAAAATCCTTCAGTGATTCACTGATGGAGAAGAGTCATTGCACCACTGGTATACTTTTTATGAATAACCTTTGGTTAGCTTCCGCCCGAATTGTTCATTCTGACGAAGGTCAAGCTTTTCACTCCACCTTAGACCTACAGTTTAACGTGGAATCCGAACCACGCCCCACCAGCAGCCCAGCGTCTAGGCCACCCAGGGTACCTATTTATCTACCAACCACTTTCTTTATTGTGTGGAAGGATGAACAGCTGGGTTTTGCTGCGCGCCGGCTGCAGTAACCGGGTCTCGAACCCGGGGCCGATGGATTCGTAGTCAGCGACGCTAACCACTACACCACCGCAACAGCAAATCCTATGAATGTATCAGATTCTCCCTTTGAATCATGTCAACAACGAACACCGGTTAACTTCGGGATCACCTTCGTGACTGAATTTTAACAAGGAACCACTTCGATCATCAGCCACAGCAATGTGACATATTTCTCCATCCTCCATTTCTATATTTTGGCCCTCCATGAGAACTCTTCTACCCCCATTTGTTGCTTTTATAAAAGGGAATCTCGCGCATCGGGCTTTAAACCGATGCCCAAAAATTAGTGCCACTGAATAATTGGCCTCGAATCGGAACAGAGAGAGCCAAAATAATGCATCAACTTTTCTCGTTTAACCTTTTGCTGTTCATCAAAAGTGGAAAAGATTTTAAATCGATGTCCCGAAAGTTGATTGGTAGAGAAGGCCCAAAGGGGGAGGGGGAAGAAAAGGGGGGGGTGCCCTTCGTGCCCAGCGATTGGTTGAGAGGAACTATTGACAGAAGATAAATTTAATGAGTAAACAATAGAGATTCTAAATCAAAGTTTCGATCGATGTGTTTTGATTTCGAACTTTTATAGAAGGAAATTTTACTTCAAATTCTTCATTGAATGCTTTAACACACACACACACACAGACGTGTGTATATACACACACATATATATATATATACACATATATATATATATATGTGTGTGTGTGTTTTAGGATGAACGGCGCAACGACAATAGTGACAGGCAAAATTGTTGTCAATACGTCAGATGATTTAACACATATTGGCAGGCCAGACTTGATAGCTTCAATATTAGCCACAGAAGGCTCAGTCTTAAGACATATCCTATAATTTGGTCTTTAAAATATTAGAGGAGAGCATTATACTGCATACACAATTATTGTGTGTTCATACTTTATTATGATTACACTATGACTGACCGAAATTGCATAAAAGACACTCACTAGAACAAATGACACATTGGAACTCATGTTCCAATTTACTGTTCACACTAAAATTTATAATTCATTATGAGAGAGAGAGAGAGTTACAAGGAGTTACAAGGAAAAGAAGTACCTCAAAAGGCCTTGCGGCCAATACCAAAGAGGTACCAATGGCAACGGGTGCCAGAGAAAATTTTCTACACCCTCAAATAGTGTGCAAGATTCGGTCTAACCTTTTCTTGAAATGATCCACAGAGGAACTGTTCACAACTTCTGAAGGTAACCTGTTCCACGTGTCACAGATCTTAGACGTAAAGTAATTCGCACACACAATAGTCCTAAACCGTTTCAAATCCAACTTCTAACCATTGTTACGAGTTGGGTTATCATTTAAACTAAACATGCTTCTAAAATCGACATTGTTGAACCCGCGTAAGAACTTGAAAACCTCGATCAGTTGACCGCGCAGCCTCCGAGTTTCCAGTGAAAACAAGTTCAGGGCGCGTAAGCGTCGATTGTAGCCCATATGCCTAACTGAAGGGATTAACTTTGTGGCCCTCGCCTGCACTCGCTCCAGGCTCTCAATATCTTTCCTGAGGGTGGGCGACCAGAACTGCACAGCATACTCCAGGTGCGGCCGAACAAGGGAATTGTACAGAGAGAGCACAATCTCCTTGTTCTGAAACTGAAATTGCCTTCTGATATAACCCAACAGCTTCTCGGCTTTCTTTTCCACCTCTACGCACTGTCTGGTAAACTTAAGGTCGCTGCTAATTAGCACACCCAAGTCCTTTTCCAAATCAGTGGCCTCGATATTACTACCCAACATCGAGTAGTCCGACTTGGGATTGGCGTAGCCAATGTGCATCACCTTGCATTTACCCAAGTTAAACGGCATTTGTCTTTTTCGGACCACTCTCCTATCCTACCTAGGTCCGCACGCAGTTTTTCGATCGCCTCCGGCGTCCCAACATTGGCCCCAAGCTTCGTGTCATCAGCGAATTTGGCGATCCGACAGACGATGCCACCGTCGATATCATTTATGTAAATGATAAACAACAGTGGCCCCAAAACGGAACCCTGAGGAACCCCACTAGTGACCGAGGCCCAACCTGAACTAGCCCTATAATTATAACCCTCTGCCGCCTATTCTTCAGCCAGTTTTCAATCCACCTACCTGCTTCCCCACCGATACCCAGCGCGCGCACTTTCGCCATTAGCCGGCAGTGAAGTACCTTATCAAAGGCTTTCTGAAAGTCGAGATAAAGTATATCAATTGCCCTACTCTTATCATACTCACTCAACATGACGTGGAAAAACTCGAGCAAGTTGGTGAGACACGACCTATGCCGTCTAAACCCATGTTGGGAGTCCCCAAACAGCTTGTAGGAATCCAAATGGTCAACGATCCTATCCGCTATTATCCCCTCTAATAATTTACCTACAACTGAAGTGAGACTAATGGGACGATAGTTCCCTGGACTTTCGTGATCCCCTTTCTTAAAGATAAGGGTCACGTTGGCTTCCCTCCAGTCACCAGGCACCTGGCCCGTCTCCAACGATTTGTTGAAGACTAGCCAGGTGGGGAGCCACCTGGTCGTGCACCTCCCTCAACACTCTGGGGAGAAACTGGTCTGGTCCAGGAGCCTTAAACGCGCTCAGTTTGTCTATTCTATCGGCAACGACTGTCGCGGTACATCAAACACTATCCAGGCCAGCACCTTCGTGCCTGACGCCTGGCTCGGGGATGACGCGGGTGTCCTCCCTGGTGAACACTCCCACAAAGTACTCATTAAGCACATTAGCGATGTCCGCGTCGGATGTCCGCAGAACGCCGCTTCGGTCCTTCAACGGACCTATCATGCTTCTAATGGGCTTTCTACTATTAATATATAGAGAGAGGAATTGAGACTGGTTTTGACTTGTAACGTAACATTTTCCATAAATTCGTCCTTCCAAACAACCATGCAACATATCACAAAATTCGCCACGTGGCGACACCTCATCCTGTTAGATCAGGGAAGTTAAGCGACGTTGGGTCTATTCAGTAGTTGGATGGATGACTGTCCAAAGCGTTCCCATGTTGTATCGACCCTCAGATGGTTCGGATCCCACGTAAAGTCATAGTATGTCCCCTCCATCACATGATCTTCAATAACTATTACGAATTTGGTTAAACAACCTAAAACGATATCAACGTATTTGATTGGTTGAATTGGTGAGATTTTGTCAGCTGTTTCATTCGCACGTTGCTGGAACGGGATAAAATCGCGAGTCAGCACATCACTAAATCTTACTCTTGTTGTCCGATACGATTAAAATTGGTAGGTTTGTCTCGTCAGTACATTCACGTTCATGTTTTTTGTTCTTGGTTTAGAGTCTCGGTAAGAGACACTATAAATAAATTCCTCAATTACATCTATTTGAATCGTTTCGTAAGTGCCACGTCTGTCTATTGTTATTTTGAAAAATTACGTAATAGTAAAGCCTTTATTCTTTATTATATGCCTTAAATAATTGTATGCAGTTCGCATAAACGTCCAAAAAGTTTCTCTGACTAATGAATTCCAACTCATTTTAACTTCTCGCGTATCGTCGAATCCCGTTTGAGGAGCGCATTTGCTGCTGCTGCTACCTTCGGTTGGTGTATTAGTATATTGTCAATATAACTTCATTCGTATCCTCTTTATTTATTGATCATACAAAATAGGATCTTTTCCGTTCTATGGCCGCCATATATATATATATATATATATATATATATATATTATGCTTACTTTAAGTGAGTTTGAACGACGGTTCAGGATCGACCGCTGCAGCATCCCGCCTCATTTGCGGGATTTGGTGAAGGAGGGAATTGCTGTCTCATCTCCTCCTGCCCTCGTAGCCAGCCACGCATGGCTGGTCAGGGACTTTGCACAGGAATCTGTCCAGCTGGTTCTTGAAGTTATTCAGGTCGGGTGCTGGAGATTCCTCACTTCTTTTGGTAGGACATTGAAAAGCTTTGGGCCTCGTATTCCGAGGGTATTTTCCATCCTCGTTTTCATGGTCCCTTATCCTACCGCAGCTGGGACCGTACAAAATCTGCCTTCTCTCATTCCAGTTTGTTTCTATTTCATTTCTAAGGTTAGGGACAGAGATATATATATATATATATATATATATATATATATATATATATATATATGATGAATAAAACTACGAAGGAAAGGAAACACAGAATGGTGCTCAAGCGCTTTCGTCTAATGACGTCCTCAGGAACACTGAAGTACATAAAGAGTTACAGCGTATATACTGTATAGGTTACAAAAAAAAAAATATATATATATATACAATAAACGAAGAAATAAAAATAAAATTTAAAGGATTGTGGGAGGAGCATACAAATTTGTAAGGAAAAACTACCGATTTTAGCACTTTGCCCGAATGCAACACAAGATCAAATGAATTGTTTCCAACCAATGTTATAGTTAATTAAAAAAATAATAAATTTAAAAATAAAAATAGAACTTGTAAGAGGAGCATACAAATTTATACTGGAAATCTTCCCAGGTTTTAGCACTCTGCCCTTCTTGTCTAAGTCCGATATATATAAAAATAAATTGAAAAATACAAGTTATTAGAGAAGCATACAAGTTTACCAAAGGTTTAGCACTCAACCCTTCTTGTCTAAATCCGTTCTGAACGAATTCAAAACAACGGGATCGAGTTGAAAAAGACCTTTGCTTTTGTTGAAGTTATTTGTAAGTTGGATAATGGCAGACTCAAGAATATTTCTATTAACAATGTTGCTAGAGTGAAACAAAACTGAAGCATTATTCCAATCAATACAGTGGGATAACTCTGACAAATGGACAAAAAGGGCACTGGACGACTGTCCCGTTCTAACGGAATATTGATGCTGTTTTACACGTGTGTGAAAATCCTTTCCCGTCTGACCTATGTCAAAGGAATCACATTGTTTACAACCAATTTTATAGATAATGTCTGAATTATTGGGAGGGCTATTTTTTACTATGATTTTTCACAATATTGTTATATGAAAATACTACATTAATATCCAAAAGTTTAAGTACATTAGCAATGCCTAAAAAGCCCGGGAAAAATGGAAGTACTAAAATATTCTTACAAAGTACGAGTGTTATTATTTACACGATAGAAGGTTCGTTTTGCCTTGTTGAGACAAGATTCCATAAACGCAGGTGGGTAACACAGATCACTTCCAATACCGTTGATTTTTTCCAATTCGTCATCGATGTATTCCGGACTGGCGATCCTAAGGGCGCGGAAAAACATTGAAGAAAAAATGGCCTTCTTAGTGGAGGTGTCATGTCCCGAGTAAAAGTGTACGTAGGACAAATTGTTTGTTTTTCTCCGATAGATACTAAACTTAAAACCTGGGCTTTCCCTATGTACACGCACATCCAAAAACGGGATTGAGTTGTCTTGTTCCACTCCTAAAGTAAACTTAATGGAGGGGACTTGATCATTTAACTGAAGGAGGAAGTCATCCAGGTCACGATTCATGGGCCAGATACACAAAATATCGTCGACGTACCGCAACCATGGGATGCCAACCCCCAGGATTCTCGGAATGTAAGTAATTTCGAAAAACTCCACATAAATATTGGAGAGGAGGGGCGACAAGGGGTTGCCCATGGCCATCCCAAAAACTTGTTGATAATACTCGTTATTGAAAGTGAATTTACAGTCTTTGATGCAAAGCTTAATAAGTTCCAAACAATGTGTGCAGGTAGTGGCAGGCCATTTTTTCTTCAATGTTTCTCCGCGCCCTTAGGATCGCCAGTCCGGAATACATCGATGACGAATTGGAAAAAATCAACGGTATTGGAAGTGATCTGTGTTACCCACCTGCGTTTATGGAATCTTGTCTCAACAAGGCAAAACGAACCTTCTATCGTGTAAATAATAACACTCGTACTATGTCAAAGAATATTTTAATACTTCCATTTTTCCCGGGCTTTTTAGGCATTGCTAATGTACTTAAACTTTTGGATATTAATGTAGTATTTTCATATAACAATATTGTGAAAAATATCAGTAAAAAATAGCCCAACCAATAATTCAGACATTATCTATAAAATTGGTTGTAAACAATGTGATTCCTTTTACATAGGTCAGACGGGAAAGGATTTTCACACACGTGTAAAACAGCATCAATATTCCGTTAGAACGGGACAGTCGTCCAGTGCCCTTTTTGTCCATTTGTCAGAGTTATCCCACTGTATTGATTGGAATAATGCTTCAGTTTGTTTCACTCTAGCAACATTGTTAATAGAAATATTCTTGAGTCTGCCATTATCCAACTTACAAATAACTTCAACATAAGCGAAGGTCTTTTTCAACTCGATCCCGTTGTTTTGAATTCGTTCAGAACGGATTTAGACAAGAAGGGTTGAGTGCTAAACCTTTGGTAAACTTGTATGTTTCTCTAATAACTTGTATTTTTCAATTTATTTTTATATATATTGGATTTAGACAAGAAGGGCAGAGTGCTAAAACCTGGGAAGATTTCCAGTATAAATTTGTATGCTCCTCTTACAAGTTTTATTTTTATTTTTCAATTTATTATTTTTTTAATTAACTATAACATTGGTTGGAAACAATTCATTTGATCTTGTGTTGTATTCGGGCAGTGCTAAAATCGGTAGTTTTTCCTTACAAATTTGTATGCTCCTCCCACAATCCTTTAAATTTTATTTTTATTTCTCCGTTTATTGTATATATATATATATATATATATATTTTTTTTTTGTAACCTATATATAGGCTGTAACTCTGTACTTCAGTGTTCCTGAGGATGTCATTAGACGAAAGCGCCTGAGCACCATTCTGTGTTTCCTTTCCTTCGTGGTTTTATTCATCATAAATTTTTCACATGTTATTTTCGTGAAATAATTTTCATATATATATATAGTCATTAGCTTTAATATTTTTAACGTCTGTGCACAAATAGGTCATTAATATCTGCTGAATAGTTAAATTTATTTAGGCAACAGATAAAGACCCCTTCCCCCCCCCCCCCCCCAGCCAAAAAAACAAAAAAAAACAAAGACCTGTCGAATATTTAGTTGAACACACTTTAATTTGATCACAACTGTAATAGCTTTACTGATTTTCGACAACAGTCTATTTAAATATTTTTTCTCGTATTCTTGCAAATGTTCAACAGTTATAGAATGTCGAGCACATTTTCTCTATCACAACGTAATCAACATTTTCCGAAAGATGTTCAATGGGGTTCAAAGCCGGGAATTACGCCGTCCAATCCAGAATTTCGGTGTATTTGTCGTGCGGTTGGGGTCATTATGCTGAAAGACCTAGTCACCACTAAACACGCGTGTATAGGGCATTGTTTATGCGCCTGGAGGCATGGTTTCCTGAAGGATTTGGATGTAGGTTTGCGTTCTCTTGAATAAAATGAATCGGTCCAGTACCCGTAGCGGAAAACGAAACCAACACCATAACCTTTTACAGTTTTAGCAATAGATTCGGATTGGTGTGGTGGTGTCCTCTGCTACGACGACGAACACACCGTTCGAGATATTTTTCTAGCTACACTCAAAATAAAACCACCTAATTTAGAACTTATAACTTCTTTATGAGGGTGCATTCTATAAGGAAAGTTTTTTTCCTTCTTTTGGGTATGAAAGCCTCTTGTTAGATGATATAATAACTTCTTCAAATGATACAGAACTTCTTTAGATAGAAGAAATAGTCTCTAAGACTTCTTTCTTGAATGATTTGAGACAATAGAAGATAATATTTGTGTGCATAGAAAGTTGCGGGAAGTCTTTGTTTTCGGTGTATAGTGGTACATTGTGTTATTGATCCACTGCATCGTGAACCACTACCTTTTCGTCTAGTCTTTTCACTCTTTGGCACAAACTAACTGATGCGTCCTCGATTCTTGGGTGAGATCGTGAGTTCGCGACGTGGAATGCGGCTATTCATGCTGCAGGTTCTTGCGTGATTATTAACGCGCTCCTAAAACTGTTGGAATGCAAAGAAATACCTTCAGGTTTCTTCATCTCAGCCCGAGTCTGATATGAAGATTTCCGACTTCAGGAAAATTTGCTCGGACAATACGTTGGTTCACTTTCTTTAGATTTTTGGATCTTCTTCGGCTTTCAAACGTTTCCAAATCATCGTGTCTTTGCATGGCGTCGTGAACTGTGGATTTGAGTACTTTCAACCGGTCAAACGTAGCTCGCCGAGACAAAGTTTCCTCGCGCAAAACCAAAGTCAGGGATCTTTGGGTCTCCAAAAGATGTTTCCTTTTGCGTGGCGGTGTCATATATCCCCTTACTACTGAATGAAATCGCGTAAAAATCGACTACTGAAATTTTTATAATTTTACAACCTACAATAATAACCAGTAAAATCTTATTTAAAAAAAAAGAAATTAATGTCACATACAAAACTTACTAAAAAAATCAACCTTATTCCAAACGGAAGAAAGGAAGAATATCTATCCATCTATAAATAAAAAGCCTTTGCGTGGTTTTGAGCGGAGTTAAGCGGAGTAACAAATATGTCTTTCGCTCAGTCGCCTGTTATGATTGTCTGACTCGCGTAAAGTGGATGGAGCTAATGTCGCTCAGTCGCCCGTTAGGGTCGGCTCTATCAAGATGAGCGGCGTTAAAGATCACGAAGTGATCGCAACCCTACCCATAGGGTAGGTAGCCGAAGGCGCGGCTCGTCTTAACACAAAATAAAACCGATTCAGTTCACTAATATAATGTGCGATGTTACTATAGTAATTCCATTACACCGCTGAATAGTTACATACATCACAAGAACTTTTTCGTACTACTTTTGATAATACCAGAAAAAAGGCTCAAATACAACACATTTTCAACTACCACAAATATTTCCTATCTTCTGTAAAAGACAAGAATTTCCGCCCCAATACAAAACATTCGCATCAAAGTCGCCAAAGCAAAATAAAGAACGTGTTAACGAAGCATGTTTTTACGGTGTGGTGTGGAGATTTAGGCCAAGACGACTAACGTCGTTGAGACGAAGTTGTAACGCCAAATTACAAAGAATAGGTATTGTTGTTTCTTACGGCAAAAACTACACAGCAGGCAGTCGCTGCGATAATTATTCTCTGTCGCATCCGGCTGCGTTGTATTGTTCCAAATGCGGTAGGCTACACGAGCGACTTTGTCACAGCGTCACTGCCACATGGCACTAAAAATGAAGAAAGCGCGGCTCATGTAGTTTACAACAACTACTGCGATTGTGTCGCTGCGATACCTTGCAACTCTGACGCAGCAACAAAGCCGCTCGTGCAACCTTGCCTACGTACACAATTAATACATTATATATATATATATATATATTAGGGTGGCCCTTATTTTTCGAAATTGCAAATTTCACCGTCTCACCCCCTCAATATATTCCATTTGACAAAAAAACAAAATGTGCAAAATCTCAAGTAATTATAAATATTCTTTTATTGGTGCCGCCCAAGGACTCAAATTTAGTTAATTATTGAAACATAAACACACGAATTTTTTATTAGCGTTCCATTATAAGGGCAAATAACAGCAGTTAAAGAAGAGCATAAACTAAAATAGACATTGACTACTGATTAAGTAGAAACTGAATTGAACTAAACATTTTAGGACTGAAAGCAGAGTAAATTTGGCCTAGTAGGGATGGTTGCTTATGAGGCCCCCTTAAATATTAATTGATTTTAATAAAACTTCTTTGGTACACGTTTTATATTAATAGGAAAAAAATGCGGGGGTGAGACCCCCAAATTTTGGTTGATTGGGTGGTTCTTATATGTATATTCCATTTTTTGTCAAATGGAATATATTGAGGGGATGAGGCGGTGAAATTTGCAATTTCGAAAAATAAGGGCCACCCTAATCAGGGTAAGCGGGGCATGCGCCGCTTACCCAATTAAAAGTCAAATTACAAAAAGTCATTATATTACTACAGTAATCGAAAACTAATATAAAGTTATGATGCTTGTATAATAAATATATATATATATATATATATATATATATATATATATATATTTGCCACTACCGCTTACCCTGTGGTACACACCCACCGCACGCCACTATATATATATATATTAATAAAATTTACCCATAAAGTTTATATAGTCGGTACTATTCTGGTAAATGGTTTCGTTTACATACATTTATACGAAAGCTGGATTTTTTTTATGGTATCCCTGTTTTTTTTTTAGGCGTGTAAAAGAGGCGTGTATGAAAAAGCAAATTTAAAATTTGGGTTTAAATTATTATAAAATTTTGATTCTACGACTTACAAATAAACTTTTCAGCGTTGAATTTTGCTCGACAAAAACTGACGTTGAAGTTTTATTCGAAAAAGTCATTTACGGGAACTGGATAAAATGGTTACTCTTTCTTATTAGACGAAAAAGAACAGTTCGAATCCCCCCCTCCCCCCAAAAAAAATAAAAATAAAACTTTTTTTTTAAATAGTTTCACTTTAAAAGACTAGAAATTGCTTATATATATATATATATATATATACACATACAGGGTGTCCAATAAGTTCGGTCTCATAGGAAAATGTATTTTAAATTAACTTTACAAAAGTAATACGTTAGAACTAAAACAAATGCGACCTTTTTTTTGTTACATGGTATAAAAGGTTTCTGCCTTTTCCTCAGCAGTGTAACCCACTTCCATATTAGCCATTGCGTGTTATTCTACCTGCAACAAAAGAAAAGCCCCGAAACAAGACATTAATTTGAACACTTCGCCTGTGTGTGTGTGTGTGTGTGTGTGTGTGTTACACACATTAATATATGTGTATATATAATATAGGTTTAAAAGGCCTTAGAAACGTGTGTGTGTGTGTGTGCTGAACTCGCCCATCACAAGCAGGTGGTAATAAGTAAATAAGCTTATTTTTAAAGCCACTGTGACCTGTTTTGCGATAATGAACACTTGTGAAGTTTTTCTCATCTCTCATCTCTCAACCCGATGTTGGTTGAAAAGGTATTTCAAAACTGAAGGTGTTCTATTAATTTTATAATGGTAGTGAAGCTGCTGTCTGACGGGACCGGGGGCACCTAAATTGACATAAATAATAGAATATACCCCTGCCGTGAAAACGAAATGATTGAGAGTTTGGGCTGAGCTCCAACGCGAATAATCGTAATAAACGCTTGAAACTACAGAGCGAAAAGAGAAAAAGTGCGTAAATTGCGAAACTTTGAGCTAATGGAACTCGAACCCGCGATGTCGCTTGGTTTCAATAGAGTCAGTGTTCTCGTTATACGGATCACGCCATCCAGAACGCTTCCCCTCCCTCGAAACAAGTTCGTTCCCATAGTTCCCTCTCTCCCAGTATACCATTTATTACCTTCTTCTCATCTTATTTGATGTGCGGTTATTGCACTTAAAATACATTCATACGTAAGCCTATAATTTGTTATTGAGAGAGAGCATTCGTGAGTATGTGTTTTGGGATTGTTTCTAACCTTCTTCGTAACGGCTCCATAGAAAGCGTATGACCTACAGCTTTACTCGGGATCCGAACCATCTTAGGGTTGCTATATTATCTGGACGCGGAGGATGGTCCCCATCCAACTACGATCAGACCCAATGTCGCTTTACTTACGCTGATCAACGGGAATCGGCGATGCGACTTGGCTACGACGTTAACCCTCGTAATTAGGAGAGAAAAGAAACAATTATCTTACTTCAAAGCTGTGAATAGGGACGCGAATGAAAGCGAAAGAGGTTTAATAAAAATTCCCGATGAATTTTCAGATTTCTACGATAGACGAAATGTAAAGTTTGTGGTTGTGTGGCATCTCGGCAGTTACGAAGATGTTACGAATGCGGTACACGCGAATTTTATCGTGCGCAAAATGGCGACGACAGCGATGAATGTCGCTCGAATTCACATTTAAACGCGTGAGATACATATTTATAAGATGCATATTTTACTTTTTCTCCCGACATTAAATTTTTCATTTCACCAACGTCTGTTTCACCGATGGAGAATATATTTGTAAAATTCTTCCGAGTACTTTCGCTTTACTTCAATCCCTATTCGGGTATTAACCCTTTAACGCCGAACATTTTTGTAGGGTTAAGTCTAAATGCGTGTATTTGAAACGGTACGTATTCGACCCAGTCGGCGTTAGAGCGGTTAAGGGGGTGAGGGAATACAACAACTCGAACCGATAATTCCATCTTTTACACCTTTTTTCTTTCCGATAAACCAAACAATTTGGGATAAATTCTGATTTGGTCAAATCGCCTCAAGGGATTAATTTGGGTCCCGAAGTGTTTGTCCAAATTTTTGTAAGCTGTGAAAATTAGTGATTTTCCTCTCGGTTTTCCTGAATAGAAAATAAAATAAACTCCTAAAATACGCGAAGGATCGTTTCGATTTCCTTGAGATGAAAGAAATGATGTATTCGAACAAGTAGATCGATAAATAAAGTTATATATATATATATATAATCACGAAATAAAAAGTGCCATTCAAAAAAAAAATTTTATTTTTAGATTTTAAAAACTTTCTCTTGTCTATATATAATAAATGCAATTCTAAAATCCTTTCCCTTTACCTGCATTTAACGCAAACAAAGTGAGGAAGCAGTTGTTAAACGAATCACAAATATTACTAACAGAGATTAAAATGTACTCCACGCGTTGCTATGACAATTATCTCCCCCCAAAAATCGTTGCCATGACAACACGGCGAACTATTTCTATGTATGTATACCGGAGTCCTTCGTATATCATCATATACGACTACTTCATATCTTTTCATACGAAGCGTACGATTATTCTTTTTCCGCTCCGTGGATCGGAATGCGATTTACAATTAATTAAAATTTATTGTAGTACATTACTGAAGGTTGTACGCGAATATTTATTTAATTAATTATTAATTATAGTCATCATTTATTACCAAATCTTGTAAGTGAACAAATTATAAATCGTTACTGAATGTTACGTGAGCAGTTAATTAGTAATTATATAATTTATCATTGAAGAATGTACGTAAATAATTAATTATAATTAATTGTTAAATGTTCTACGTCATTTATTAATGATTAAAATTAATTATTATTATAAATATAACAATGTATGTGAACAATTATTAATTATTATAATTTATAATTTGTTGTGAGCAAAAAGGTTTATTTTATTTGAATCTTCTTCTTTGGTCGCCATCTCAAGTTTACCTTTTTTGACGAAATCTCTACTTTTGAATACACAATTAAAAACGGAATAAGCCCCGCGGGAGTAAACCTATTCCTCCTCCCGACTTCATACAGTCCCCCATCGTCCGCCACCAAGCCTCTCTCTCTCTCTCTCTCTCTCTCTCTCTCTCTCTCTCTCTCTGTAGATTTTTGTAATGGTATCAAGTATTGGATGTTATTTTGTTGGTTTATAAGCACACCGGACAAAAAATTAGTCACCCTTAATAGCACCGATAGTAGGAAGTTCAAGGTCACACAGAGGGCGCTGATGTAGCATTGGTAAGTGACAAGTAGCGGTGACGTAGCACACAGGATCAGATCTGTTTCGTGAGGTGGTGAAGAACAGTGTGTGTTGGATATAGTCTGCAAAATGGGTCGTGAGGCAGACGTTACTCAGTGGCAAAAAGGAGCCATCGTGTTTGGCAGAGCCCACGGACACAAAATGTCTGAAGTAGCTCAATTTGTTGGTGTGTCAACGCGTACTGTCCAGCGAGTTTACAAAGAGTGGTGTAGTTCGCAATCAACTGTCAATCGACGGCGTAACTGTGGCCGGAAAACAATTCTCGACAATAGGGGCCGCCGCCATGTTTCTCGTCTAGTAACTGCAAATCGTTTTCAAACCAGAGAACAATTGCTCCAAGAAACCAATGAGGTTCTCCAGCGACCAATTTCCGAACGGACATTGCGACGAGAACTGCATGCGATGGACATCTGGAGCAGGGTACCACGGAAGAGGCCGCTGTTAACAGCAAGTCACAAATTGGCACGTTATAAATGGGCTCAGAGGCACAAAAACTGGACTGCGGCAGATTGGAAACGTGTAATTTGGTCCGATGAGTCCCGTTTTTGTTTGTTCTCCAATGATGGGAGGCGACGAGTACATCGCAGGTCCAATGAAGCCTTTAATCCTGAATGCGTCGAAGGTGTTGTTCAGGCTGGAAACAGAAAGTGAAGCGCAGGAATAGACACCCACGGACTCTGGCGGAACTTCGGGACCGGCTGATGAACGAGTGGCAGCAAATCGATGTTCAGTACATGCACAACCTCGTAGAGTCTCTGCCTCGCCGGATTCGTGCGGTTATCAAGGCCAGAGGTGCCGTCACACGTTATTAGGTACATTCTGAGAGGGGTGACTAATTTTTTGTCCGGTGTGCTTACAACCATACTATCTAGTGCAGTGGTCGGCAACCTCTGACACGCGGGTCAATTGTAGTATATAGTATATATAAAATAATAAATATTATTACATGAATGTTTTTTACTTTAAAATGTCCCGAAAATAGTGTATTTTATTTAAATTTTGAACACTGACCCATTATCAAATTACCAATAAATCAAATTGACCCACTTTCAAAAAAGGTTGCCTACCACTGATCTAGTGTACGGTTTCTATGTGTGCAAACGTAATTGTCGAGCTAGTTTATATATTCTCTTTCCTGTAAGATTTCCTTGACTAGTTTTCCGGGTTCAAGGTATTTTTTTCAACCTTTTTCCGTACCAGCCTATGGTGGGGAGAGGGCCTTATGCTTTTCGATCCAGTTTTCTACTACTGTTAGAATAGTTAAAAAATGAACAGTTCAACAAGAGGGACCTCCCCGAGTGGACTGAAAGATCTTTGAGTCTCTCTCTCTCTCTCTCTCTCTCTCTCTCTCTCTCTCTCTCTCTCCTCTTCTCTCTCCTCTCTCTCTCTCTCTCTCTCTCTCTCATTTCCTTATTTGATCTCATTGCCATAAACAGTCGTGGAAGACAAAAGCTTCATTTTGGCCAATCCAAAAGGGACTCGCCAAAGGCACAAAAATGGACGTAAAACCTTTTCATCGCGTTCTTGTTTTTTTTTTTTTTTTCTTGTTTTCTTGTTTTAATATTTTCGTGTTTGTAGTTTTTCTTAAGGAATATCTTTTTCTTGTTTTTTTCTTTGTTTCTCGTTTCTATTTTTCGTTTTACTTTTCCTAACTTCTGTTTTACTTGTTTCTGTTATTCTTTTCTTTATTTTTCAATGATTTTTTTATGCGAGTGTTTGGTTTTTTTTAGTTTGTGTAGAGTTTGTTTTATTTGCTTTAGTTAAAGGGAAGGTTTCGCTTTTTGCCTTCTCGCAATCGTATATTTTTGTATGCCAAGATTAGTTATCTGCGGAATTACTGGTTAATTCTCTCTCTCTCTCTCTCTCTCTCTCTCTCTCTCTCTCTCTCTCCTCTCTCTCATATATATATATATGTTATAATACTGTTATGCAAAACCTCACTTTAACTTCAGCCGTTGTCATGGTAACTGAACAACCAAATACTTGCGTTTGCTTTCAAGTTCTCATTATTATTGTTTTTTACGAGTGTACACACACACACACACACACACACACAAAAGTTTGGGTATTGAAAGACTAACCTCATGAGGTCAAGTGATTCATCCAGTTTCAAAAGTGAACTTTTGAGTTAATTGACTCAAAAAAACTGTAACTCGTCGTTAAACTTTGGAGTTTGACTTTTACGATTATTCGTATGACGAAAACCTCCACTTAACGACATTAAATAAATTGAATAGCTTCATTTCTTCGTTAACTGGTTGATGGACTAAATGCATAGTTGGAGACCAAATCATATGCCCAGTTCCTAAAGTTTTATTGAGTAGAAGAACTAGCTTCACTTTTTGGGTTTAAAAAAAACCGACAGATGGCTAATTACGGGTTTTATTTGAATATAAATTAACTGGTTCCATTTTTTGTTTGTTTTTTTTAACTGGTTGATGGACTACACTCAAGTAGAAATAGAGTTAATTGCCTAGTTCCTAAAGTTTTTATTTACGGACATTCAAAGTATCTTCCAGATACTGAACACCAGTCTCTAGATTACAGTCATGAAATGGTTAAATTTACCATTCTGAGAAAATTACAGTGGCAGACAACGATTGATATATTCTTATTCCAAATGTAAAATTACAATTTTGTTGAATTATAACCACAAAATAAGGTTGAGTTAAATAAAATTTAATGTATTCTTATATTTTAGGATTTTAAATTACGAATGATTTTGAAATGATCAGAAAATACTATGAAATGAAAGGTAATTTTAAAGGCAGTTGAAGATACTACTACAAATTAACTTTAAAACTGTAATATGGGAGCTATTGAAGAATAAGGACCCCAGCCTTCTTTACTTAGGTTTATAAGGCTAACTAACGAAAATATCACGACCTAACCTAACCAATCGTTAGGTTAACTGTACGCCCTTGACGATTGGTTAGGTTAGGTCATGATATTTTCGTTAGTTAGCTTTCTAAAGCTAACTAAAGAAGGCTGGGGTCCCTATTCTTCAATAGCTCCGTAATATGTAACAAATAAAATAACTCTTGATTATATTTCTGATAACTTTTTGCGTACATATATTTATATATTAAAATATATTAATGAATATTAAAAACACAATGATTGTGTAAAGAGCTAGGTAAAACAATTAAAATCCACAATGGTTAAAAGAATAAAACCCTAAAAATTGAAAAAAAAAAGTGGTTTTTAGTTTTTTATTATTTTAATTAGTGGGGATTTTAATTGTTTTACTTAAAAATATATTCAAAAAACATAAATTTCCTTTGTAAGACTTTATTTTTTAGCAATTTATCATTTTATATTTGAATATTAGAAAGATGAAACTTTTCCATATTAATTTATTAACAATTTAACAGAGTTAAAAATTTACATTTCAATATGGAAGGATCATAAGCTATTTCGCAACTATTTCCTTTCAATCGAGAATTTTAACATTTTTAACTAGGGTCATGCCCATCATGTTCTTTGATGTCGATATCCTCAACTTACCTTGATTTGGTCTAACTTTTGTAGGGTGTATTCGGGGTATGCGTATTTACTAAAATAAATAAATATCTTCGATAGATACATTTCCCAAGCTAATATATATACACACACACACACACACACACACACACACTCGTATATATAAAATGCTCATTGAGGATTAATGCTTATATGAGAGCTCATTTTTCTAAATGTTTCGGGTGGCGGTTATGAGAAACCTGTAATGGGAGGATATATAGGGTATATACATATACACACAGGCCGTGCACAGGGGGGGGGGCTTGGGGGCTTGAGCCCTTTTCTTCTTCATATCAAAAGTGCCCTTTTAGTCAAAATTCATAAATATATTGATTCGACATAAATTTGAATTAATTAGTTATATTTTTATTTAGTTACTGCTACTTCAACAGATTTTCAAAACTGGAATTACTTTGATCTATGATTTTTTTTTTAGAATAATAAACTTAACATACCGTTACTATTATTTTGTCAATCAGGGAGGGCGTTCTAGTGGTAACACTGACTGCAGCTGTTCACTGTTGATTGCGTCTCTCGGGTATGTGGGTGTATTGTTTACTGTTTGTTTATTTTACGTTAACCTAAGCTAACTAGTGATTTCTCACTGATAATTATGGTAAGTTGGAATCCAAAGCAGTGTGACATTACTCCAAAAATATTGTATGACATTACTCGTAAAGTTGGTAAAAACGTCCACGTCCCTACTAGGCTAGGCCCATCAGTACACCAGTGTGTCAAACGATGGATTTTGGGTTTTAGTACTGGCATGAATTTCATTAAATTAATAAATGATTTATTAAACAACATATCATAACCTTTTCATTTTTAATATGAAATTGATTTTTAAAAACAATACAATTTTCATTAAAAGTGAAAAAAAGTACCTAGATTATTTATTATAAAACGATGCAATTTTTCCGCAAGGACGACAATTACGGTAGATCCTTCTGCCCTTTATCCTGCTGATTGATACTTATAAAAGTTATAAGTAAAGTAACTATTAGAATTGCATGCTATTAAATATTGTGAATTTGGTTAACAAAAGCTTAATTAGGATTTAGGTCTACTGCCTAGATTAGATTAGATTAGGCCTAAGATAATAAAAGTGAAGGGAAATATATTTTTGAAGCAATCTTGCAATAAAAACATGCCTTTTACAACAAATTTTCATTTATTTTCTTTAATCAGCTTTATATACAAAAATAATGCATTGAATTTATAGAATTTAAGAATATTTACCACATACAATTTTAAAATTTTTCTTTGTGTGTGTATACATATATATAGCCTATATGGCATTGCGGATTTCATTTTTAAAAATGTTAGGGGAGTGCCCTTTTTTCAACTGAGCCCCTGCCCTTCTGAAAGTCTGTGCACGTCACTGTGTATATATATATATATATATATATATATATATATATATACACATACACACGGTAGCTAAAATCCACAAAATTTAAAAGAGGGAAAGATAAAAAAAAAACTTTAAAAACTGCGAAACTTTCCGACGGAGGCAACAGAAACTAAAAGTGGAAGTGGAGAAGAATTTTATTTTAAGACAATCGTTATACCTCTGGCAACTCAAAACGGGACAAAATGCTTCAAAGAATGGGTGATTTTGAAAGACAAAAATTGATGACAAAGTCAAGCCGAAAAGTTTCGTCTTTAATATTGAAATTATCCGTATTTTTTATAATGAACGACTCATTAAGGTTTCTTTTTTCATCATTGTTGGTATCTATATTATGGTCTCTGCCTAAACCAGGGGTTCCCAAATGGGAATACGCGGCATCCTGCTCTGGAACTGACTTTCACGCGGAAAAAGTCTCTCAAAAGACGGTGTAGCGGCTACATCGTCTTTTGAGCAATTTTGAGTAGGAGGGTGATACAAGGCACTTGCCGAAACCATCGAGGGGTACACAGCCGAAAAGGTTGGGAATCCCTGACCTAAACGATGTTTGTGCAAAGCCAAGTTATCATCTGTCGTCTTCAGACTGTATTTATGTTGGTAGAGCCATCTTTTAAAATCATTAGTTTCACCTCTGTAACTCTTTGGACAATCCCTGCAGTGGATTTGGTAAAATCTAGAATTTGAGGAATAGTTTGACAGTTGATATTCTTTTTTTGCGGGGGGACCACTCGTTGAACGGGGGATCTGTGAGATCAGGTGAAATTAGAGGGGAAAACAGCATCCCGAAGCGACTCACCGTTAAACGGGATCACCAGGGCATCCCTAAAACTCTTAACGTTAGTAATATTGTTTTTTAATTTCTTCTTAGCAGATGTAAGAGATTTTTCAATAAAAATGGGGGACGGGGGGGTTAACCCAGTTTTTTTTTAAAGAATCTTTAATGTAACAATAAAGCTCCGATTCTAAATAGGAAGAACTACAGGTCCTGAGCGATCTCAAAAACATTCATAAGAATACCTTTTATTTTGATGGACACACACTACTACGGGAAAAGAACCAGTGGACGTATACATTGGCGTTGTTAGCTTTTCTGAACACGGTGAATGCGGGTTTATTATTAAAAGATCGAATAATATGAACGTCCAAGAAGAAGATTCTTGAATTTGGTTCGACTTCGATGGTAAACTTGATGGAGGGTAAAACATTATTCAATCGACCGAGTATGCGATTAAGATCAAAATCCAATGGCAGTAGAACAAAAACGTCGTCCACATAACGATACCAGAGGATAGTAAGATCAAGGATCTCGGGAAGATATTTTCTTTTTTAAAGAGCTCCATGTATATATTACTTAGCATGGGCTTCACCCCCCTTTCTGCTATTCTAAGACCCTCCTAACGGAAAATAAAAATGTGACAGACACAAACGATTGATTTTTTTTTTTTTTTTTTTTTAAGGAAATAGATAAAACCATCTGAAAATAATTTTCCAGAAGGAATTCCTCCGAATAAGATGAGGTTTGAATAGGAGCTTTAGTAAAAATGGAAACAACATTGAAGTTGATTATCCTTTTATTCACTAAACCAATATTACTAACTATAACTAAGTATTAGTATTCGTTTAGTTATTATTAGCTAATAATAGTAGGCCAGGAGTTAGTGCAGTGGTTCGCGTTCGTCTGTCTTGAGCGCTGTGCGAGTTCCTGGCCCTTCTCATTGATTTTATTATCAGAACTTGTATTTTGGTCCAGATAAGAACCTGTAACCCCTTTTTCTCTCTCCCGTCGAATGGTGTTTTTGGAAGTTTAGTGTGTGTGTGTGTGTGTGTGTGTGTGGCGCGATGTTCTTGAATCACGTACGTCTGACTGCATTACCTATATTCGAACAAAGGGAGACGGGGAGAGATGATTTAGAATGACTACGTAATATAATGAGCGGAGCGCGGACGCTCCTCAATGATTAAACGCCAGGTCAGTCTTTTCATGATCCCAGTTACTCCCCTTATGTACCTTTACACTACTGTAAAGTCACCAGGTTGATAGACCAACATAATTCTTTTAAGTCCGTGTATCATCTTCAGGGACCTTGCTAATCTATAATCTACGTTGACGGCTATTTAGTTATTTAATAAACGCAAAGTTTATTGTAGTTTAACTTCGTGCAAAATGACGCTTAAAACGGTTCGTTGTGAAAAATCAACATTACGTACAACGCCTTTACCCTTCTGCGTGAATGAGACCTCTTCCGAATGACGAGTAAATGTTCTTCGTGTTCTCTCATTCACGGATGATGGAGAGGCTTTTCTGCTCTATTTTAAAACTTTGTTTTTCTGTCGAAAATTTGCCGTTTGCAAGGCCCAAATTTTGAACTATCTGCCTCGCACTTTCGCCACAGTCCCATTGCGCAAGCGCGAGATGTAGGTAAGTGATGACATATCAGGAGCATCTATAACGCGCGTTTTGAGTGTAATGAAACGTAATTTGATTTTATATTATTTGTTTTATACGTTTATACGACGGTGTTTTACTAGTGACCTGTTACTAATTTCCGTTTCTACTTCACTGATACTGTCTGTTGCTCTGTTTTATGGATTCGCTTTTACAGAGGACTGCTCTCTAACCGGGTGCGTGCAGGATTAATAGAGATATTGAAAGGCCAGATTCGCATAAATTCATTTAACTAATCCTTTATGGATATGATTAAGGGAGTCGGGTGTAGGCCTATATTTTAATCTATTCTGAGAGAGAGAGAGAGAGAGAGAGAGACTTTATAATTTTCATTAATTCCTTTAAGGTTTGTTTACATTTTCAGTAATTCACAAAACACTCAATACAACCTAACCTAACTTGAGGATGCCCAACAGAAATCTGGCATATGCCTTCGCGGAAACACCTCAGTTTGCTTGTCTGCGATCCCGTTTCAAAATGCTTTGCTCTGATTGGTTAATTTGACCTGTAATTACCTCATTGGTCAAATTTAAAAACTAAACACACACACACACACACTCTCTCTCTCTCTCTCTCTCTCTCTCTCTCTCTCTCTCTCTCTCTCTCTCTCTCTCTCTCTCTCTCTCTCTCTCAAACACAAGGTAAAATTTAACCGTTAAAACATTTTTGCATTCCACGGCAATACTGAAAACATTTGTAATCATTAACAAATGTGTTAATTCCACTAACTACGTGAGACAAGACTTGTTTATAACCTGAAAAAGGCTTGGTCGTGAAAATGGCTGTTGCGCTCCTTTTTCATGGTCTTCATTTTATCAGAACATGTAATGTAAAAAATGGGGTTGTTCACCCTCCTTCGCAACATCTAAAGTCGTATGATGGTGACGACATACAGCTTTACGTGGAATCCAAGCCGCGGGTCGCTTGCTATATAGTGTGGACAGAGAGACGGTCTCCCATCCAACTACTATCCGACCCAATGTCGCTTAACTTCGCTGATCAACGGGAAGCGCTGTTACGACATTGGTAGCCCTTATCAGAACATGCAAGGCTCAATATTTAGAATGGAAAACGGACTGACATGAGCTGAGAAGACTTTCATTCGCGGGTTCGACTCTCGGAGCTGAGTTAATGAAGGTTCTGGGTCGTCCTTGGTGGCCGTGGCTCGGATTGCACATTAAAATTTAGGTCCTCGTTCGCAAGGACGTAGAGAGTAAAAATTATGAAAAATATAGTGGCTCAACTCTTTAAATCATGAACATGATGAATCTTTTTGATAATGATAACTGGTTTATTTGACTTGAGGCACAAACTAATTGGAACCCTAAAGCAATTTAACAAAAAGACAGTAGTTGTATGCACGCTTTACATTCTTTTTGTTTGCCAATTAACTATTTTAAGTTTTATTTTCAGGAAGAATCTCCGACGTCAATGACAGATCGATTTCGTAATCACATAATGGTAAGTGTATAGAGTATAATATATATATATATAAATCGAGAGTAGTTGTTGCAAAGGTCTAATATCTCTCTCTCTCTCTCTCTCTCCCTCTCCTCTCTCTCTCTCTCTCTCTCTCTCTCAAACTGGTAAAGAATTTGAAAAAGTTTTCTACATTAAGTTTTTCATTATTTTCTTTAAATGTTTTTTAGGTTCTTAATTAGAGAATTTTGCTCGTCCAAGAAAAAAAATTTTATGCATGCAGTATATAGCGAAATATTTCACTTATATTCGTCCTTATCTTTTATACCATGCATAGGATAGTTGAGAAGTTTACAATTTGTTTGGGAAAAATTTAGCAAATAAAAATATTTGTTTAACTCCATCATGTAATGTAAAATATCAAAGAATTTGAGGAAAATTAACAATAAAAATGTTAAAATGCCAAAGTTTTTGTATATTTATTTACAAAATTATTTAATATTTTGTGTGACTACCTTTTAGGTTTGAAGAATTTTAATTTTTTTAGTAGTTGGCTGTTTTATTGATTAGAGACTGTTGACAAAATTTCTGAATTTTAAAAATTTCTCTGAATCTTCATGGAAGATAGATGACTGTATAAACCATTATTAAGCAATGGGTCTTCGTGGTAAAGAGCTGTTTACAGATCTTAAGAGATCTGTTATTGCTGCACACGAGTCTGGAAATAATTATAGGAAGATAGGAGGAGAACTTCGAACTCCATTTACGACTGTTGTTGTAGTTATAAAGAAATGGAAAGACTTTGGAACAATCAAAACTGTATCAAGGTGTGGACGACCTTGCAACATTACAAGAACGTACAACTAGATGGATTGAAAGAATGGCTGCTGCGAATCCACGAGTGACTGCGGGTGATATCTGCCAAACACTAAGACTGTCTAAGATCGCTGTCCATCTCTCAACTGTACATCATACATTGAGAAAGAATGGTCTGCACGGAAGCGTTGCACGAAGAAAACCTCTGCTACGAAACGCGCACAAAGAAGCTCGTTTAAAGTACGCCAAGGATAAGCAAAATGATGAATTTGCATTCTGGAAGAACGTTCTCTGGACAGACGAGACCAAAATTGAATTATTCGGGAACAACGAACGACGGTGTGTTTGACGGAAATCAAATACCGCATTCGAGGAAACAAACATCCTTCCTACGGTTAAACATGGTGGTGGTAGTTTGCTTCTTAGGGGATGCTTTAGTGTTTCTGGTCAAGGAAAACTCGTTGTCATCAATGGAATCAAGAATTTGAAGAAATATTAGGAAATTTTAGAAAAAATATATTGACTTCAGTTCGGGAGTTGCGAATGGGTCGCAAGTGGGTACTACAACAAGATAATGATCCAAAACATAAAAGTAAGAGCATCATGAAATGGATTTAACAAAAGAATTTCAAGCTTCTCGAGTGAACCATTCGAAGTCCAGATCTCAATTTAATCGAGAATTTATGGTTTGATTTGAAAAAAAAGTGTCCGCAAGAGAAACCCTTCGAATCTGAATGAATTGCGACAATTTTCTTTTGAAGAATGGACTAAAACTCGTACCGAGAGATGTCGAAACCTTGGAGAGAAATACCTAAAACGAATCACTGAAGTCGTTCAAGCAAAAGGTGAACACGCAAATTATTAAATAATTTTATAAGTAAATGTACGAAAACTTTTGCATTCTAATTTTTTTTAATGGTAAAAGAGCGCTTTCTCTAAACTGTTTAATGGCAACCACCTCCCATCTACCTTAACACGAGCGATAGCGTTTAAAAATTTGAAAATATTTAACAAATTTGACCTGTAGGAGCTACTGGGTAAAAAATGAGCACGGCTGAAAACTAGTGCAAAAGTTGGAGCAAAATGGGCACTTATATATATATACAATTATACATATGTATGTAGATGTTAGTGAAATAACATACGCGCAACTTTCTTTACCATCATGTCACGCAAATAAACTTGAGCATATATGAATAACAGTGCCTCGAAATACAAACAAAGAATTTCCACCGAATGGCATTTCAGAATGCATCGGTGAAGATATATATATATATATATATATATATATATATATATATATATATATATATATATATATAATATAAGAGGCAAAGAAAGACCATTTATTTATTTATTCTACACTTGTTGCTCTGAACCAGCCTTCGTAAATATAATTTTGCTACTTTTTATGCGTGTCGCAGTCTGCTTTCGTACAAGCAAAAAAATAAGTCATATTCCGCTTGAGTCCGTATATTATATATACAGTACATATATATAACTTTGGTTTTGCTTCCGCCCGAATTGTTCATTATGACGAGGGTCAAGCTTTTCACTCTACCTTAGACCTACAGTTTAACGTGGAATCCGAACTACGCCCCACCAGCAACCCAGCGTCTCAACCACTTGGCTACCCAGGGTACCCATTTATCTACCAACCACTTTCTTTTATTGTGTGGAGGGATGAACAGCTGGGTTTTGCTGCGCGCCGTCTGCCGTCAGCGGGTCTCGATCCCGGGGCCGATGGATTTAGTCAACGACGCTAACCACTACACCACCGAGGCGCATTTATTTATTTGTTTAATTATTATTATTATTAGTAGTAGTAGTAATTATTAGAAAATATGAAGTTAAATGGAATGATTTGATTCATGGTAATAAAAGGACTTAAAATAGACTTCGAACAAATATATATTTTTTTTAAATGTTTTAATAAATTTATTTAAATTAATAATGACTTTAATTGATTAAAAAATAAAGAAGGTTAATATTTTGTCGTATATATGGAACAAATCGACAGTTTTCCCCTCACTTTTTATCGTACGTCCATTCATGGTGTAATATTTATTGTTAATTTTCATTATTCACATAGGCCCCTTATATATATATATATATATATATATATGCATTTTTAACTGCAAACACGCAGTATAATTAACGTAAAGAACGACGCTTGGTATAGGGAGATATTCCGCGCAAGTATGAGGAGGGAGACGAAAAAAGAAAAATGAGGTAACCACCCGGGAATCGAACCCGGGATCTTCCGATTGCTGTCAGATATGATAACCATTACACCATGGGCCTCACTCCATCAAAAATGCCGTAATTCTCCTACATACGCGCAGAAAGCAATGCCCCAAGGGGGCACCTTCCGCATGCCGTACATTATATACATTTTAACTGCAACACGCAGTATAATTAACGTAAGAAACGACGCTTGTATAGAGAATATTCCGCGCAAGATGAGGAAGGTTCCCGGGTGGTTCCTCATTTTTTCATTTGTTTCGTTCTCCCTCCTCATCTTGCGCGGAATATTCTCCTATACAAGCGTCGTTCTTTACGTTATATATATATAATATATATATTATCCAGAGAGAGGAGAGGCTGACAAAAGTAAATAGACACCTTTGGTTTTTCCGGAGTAATTCGTTTGATAATAAAAGTAAATAAAATAATAACAGATTTTATTAAATCAATATATTTGTAATCGTGTTGCTTTACCCCCTTCAAAATTATGTAAAGGTGACACTCGTTGTGGCATTCCTTGATGAGCTTTGACATTTGTTTTTAGGACGATCAATGTGTGTTTATTTACTTGTATCAACAACGCTCTATATATGTTTGTTATTATTGTTATTATTATTATTATTTTATTATTATTTGTAGTGATTTTTGAAACGAAGCATTTCGCTTAATGTTGTGAGCCTGAATCACTTCGTGAATCACTTGTATATCCCGCTTTGGGACAGGATCTAGGGTTAAACACGAGATCCTGTCCCAAAGCTGGATCCTATCTGCTTTGCAGATAGCTGGTGAGGGAAGCTATATTTTGTGGCCTTTTGCGAGTGACCCGTTGCCCACGTCGGCTAACATCATGAAGAAGACTGTATAGTATTTGTCATTTACCATTACTTATCGGACTATAGTGAATTTAATTTTCCCAAAGAGTTCCTTGTCCATGCACGGTCTGTGTGTAATAATATTATGTGTGTGGTGTGTGTGTGTGTGTGGCATAAAAGTAAAAAAAAAAAAAGAATTCGAAGATGCATACTGTATTGTTACGCCGCATCAGAGTGTGAAGCGAAGAAAAACGGAAAAGGGTGAGTACGTTTAAGTGTGAAAAAACGTGAGGAAAATAAATATTATGATGGTTGCCAATTCGACGTTACGACAAGATAATAATGATATTTACGATTGTTCAACCTCCTTCGACCACATTTCGCAACGACTTAAAAGGTCACGTGACGAAGGAGACCTACATTATATGGTTTTAGGTAGAATCCGAACGATTTACGGTCGTTTATTATATAAAACGCGGACGACGGTCATCCATACAACTACTAATAGATCTAACGTCGCTGTTAACGTCGTTAATATAATGTTGTGAAACGGTGCGACGCGGCTACGACGTATCCCCAGGTCAACTCGAATCCCTTTCGTACGACAGCCAGTAATACTTCCATGTCATTATTTTAATAATATACAGGGTGATGGTAAAGTCACGCAACTTCGAAATATAATGATGCAATTATCTTTGGGTTACGCAACTTTACGTTAACACTGTATAAAAATACTGCAAAACATATGAAACTGTTTTTGAAATTGACTGTATACTTACGTTCAACTAATGAATAACTTTAAAGGTAATCGAAGTACGTACGGAACGGGTGAATGTTTGATCTAATTAATACCTCAGTCCAGCCGTGGCCACATCGCAACACCTAGTCCTGTTAGGTCAGCGACATTACGTGACCTTTTTAGCCGTTACGAAGGAGGTTAAGTAACCAACCCACAAGGTATTATTACTATTAATAAGCGCAAACCTCCAATAAACGTGTTTAGTCAATTTAAACATGTTTAGTGCCGACATATTTTATACTCCTAGACTGGACACAGTACTGTGTTTTCTTAGGCCGGCCGCACACAGGATCATTTTGCGAGTCACGACTGACGAATTGGGTCGTCACCATTCGAGTCGCGTGTGATTTTACATTAACAGAATGGGAGCCGTCGCGGTCGCTGCAGTGTGCGGGGCTCTCATTCTGTGAATGTAAAGTCAAGCGCGACTCGAGTCGTCACGACCCAAGGCGATCCTGTGTGCAGCCGGCCTTAAAATGGGAAACCAGAGAATGTAAAAAATTCTAAACTTAATATAAAGGATATAAAAATTATACTTTTCTCGTAATGTTTTCAGCCTTTATATACGTATATATGGGTTGAATTTCATACGTGCAATTAATAAATGATACACACCCACGCAGAAAAAAAATCCAAGGACTTTCATGTATTTGAACGCTTCCTTGACAGGTGTGTAAATACACTAAACGTCTTGAAATCGCTTTTTATTGTTCCCTGTGGGGGTGACACACACACACACACACACACACACACACACACACACACACATATATATATATATATATATATATATATATATATATATATTAGTGGTGGACCGGATGTCAGTTTTTCAACATCTGCGGATGCGGATCTTTAATTTCAATATGCGGATGCGGATATTTAGTTAATCTATCAATATAATATAGAATTATGAATATATGACATAATTTTTCAAATTTCGTGATATTACTATTATGGCAGGCAATGCATAAGAATTAAAATTAATATTAATGTTTTCATTATGATAAAAATAATAACTTTCTCAAGAGTTTCAGCTACAGAAAAATCAATGAAACAAGTTTCATTCAATTATCTGTGTTACCACGTATTTATATTTTGAGGTTTATATATTTGTTTGTTCATTAATAACATTGTACAACAGTGAAAAAAAAACGGAAATGAGATCGTCATTTTATGGCTAATTATATGCGTAGATTGCGAAAATAACACTCATTTATTTGTATCACCCGCCGATTTTATGAAAATGACCCTATTTCATTGTATCATTTTGAGAACCACTGGTTCTCTGAACGCATCTTTTACATTTTGTTCAGTCATGCATATGCTGTGGTGGTGGTGGTGTTCGGCTCTGTGTTTCCACTTTGATTTTATGAAAAATTTCTTTCATTAATCATTTAAAACAAAATTGTCAGCCATATTTTATCATAAATCGGTGCTATAAGTGAGTATTATTGAATAACGGCTATCAAATTATATATATTTCACCGACAACGTCTATATTGTGTGAAATTGCGAATTGATCTATCATTTTCTTATTTTACAGGTTTTTATTGATGTTATGCTACAATGCCTAGAGAGTGCAAAAATTCGCCAGACAGTTTTTGTTATATTTGTGGGACATTAACGTTAAAACAGTATAAAAGGAAGTTGACTTCTCATGTGAAAAAGCTTTATGAATTATACTTCGCATGCAAAGTTGGTGATCAGGACAAACACTGGACGCCTCATATCTGCTGTGTGAGATGTACAAGCTCGTTATCTGCATGGTTCAAAGGCACCGGTCCTGGTCTGGGATTCGGTGTCCTACTGGTATGGAGAGAGCCGTTGGACCATTGAACTGATTGCTATTTCTGCTTAACGAACATCACAGGTTTGAATCTTATTTTTCTGAATATACGTCAAATTTGGTGTTTTTAGCACATTTTAGCATATCCTGCTCTGCATAATGTATTACACAATTATGCCATCTTAAGTAGTCAACAATGTCTGTTGTCTCACATTACAGGTTGCAACAGAAAAGGGAAAAGGCTATAGTCTACCCAAATCTTCGTTCTGCTATGCGTCCTGTGGAACATTCTACAGATATACCCATCCCTCGTCCTCCAGCTGAAATGCCGACCGATAACACAGACTCTGACAAATCAGAATCAGACGGTGAATGGTATGAAGCTGAAGTCGAGTCCAAGAAAGAACAACATCTCATCACGCAGCCTGAACTCAATGATTTGGTCCGTGATTTAATACTTACCAAGCAATAAAGTGAACTGCTGGCTTCACGTCTACAAGAATGGAATCTGCTGGCGGAAGACGTACGAATTACAGCATTCCGAAAGCGCTCCTTGGATTTGCAGGAATATTTCACGATGAAGAACAATCTTTGTTATTGCATTGATATACATGGTCTGTTCGATGCTCTGGGTTTGTGCTATGAACCGAATCAGTGGAGATTGTTCATTGATGCATCTCTGTACAGTGTTAAGGGTGTACTGCTACACAATGGGAACACAATGCCTTCTGTTCCGATCGCTCATTCAGTCGTCTTGAGAAAAACGTATGACAATGTTGCTTTTATTCTGGACTGTATAAAATACAATGAATATGAATGGCTTATCTGCGCAGATTTGAAGGTTGTTGCTATTCTCAATGGATTGCAAACTGGCTATACGAAATACATGTTTCCTATGCAAGTGGGATAGCCGAGCAAAGTCTGAACACTACACATGCTCAGTATGGCCGCCGCGAGACAATTCCTCACCTGGATCTCACAATGTTATTCACGAACCACTAGTACGAAAGGAAAACGTTATCTTGCCGCCACTTCACATAAAACTAGGGCTGATGAAACAATTTGCAAAGGCGTTGAAACAGGATAAGCCTGCCTTCAAATATCTAAAGGAAAAATTCCCAAAAATAAGTGATGCCAAATTAAAGAAGGCATATTCGTCGGCCCTCAAATTCGCCAACTCATGCTAGACGAACACTTTGAAGCGGTGATGGATGAGGTTGAGTTGGCAGCCTGGCGCGCATTCAAAAACGTGTGCAGCGGTCTACTAGGAAAGACTAAATACGACAACTATGCTGCACTTGTGGATCAACTTATCAACTCATACCAACGTCTCGGATGTAAGATGTCATTGAAAATTCAGTTTTTGTATTCACATCTCTCATTCTTTCCGGAAAACGCATCTGCTGTTAGCGACGAACACGGGGAGAGATTCCACCAGGATATAGCTACAATGGAGAGCCGATACAAAGGGAAGTGGAGTCCTGCCATGCTGGCCGATTTCTGCTGGAATTCAAAGCGTGACCAACCAGAAGCATCACACAAACGCCAGCATAAATACAAATAATGAGTTGAAAACAGTATAATACGTATAATACGAGAGTTTTATGTTAATTTTGGGCATATATGTTGAAGTATAGCAATAATTAAACTGTTCCATATGATAAAGCCTATCTGTTTATCAATATATTCTCATTTTTTGGTATGAAGATTTTAAGCAGTCATTACAAAAAAACGTGACGTGATAGAAAAAAACTATTTTCAGATTTGGAATCAGCACACTCGAAATATTAAGAATGACCGAATGTTATTCCCATTTTTTTTCTGAACCGAAAATTTGTTATACAGTGTAATTAATACTTTACATGAAATGTGCATGACTGGGCCTTATAAGCTACTTTATAGGCTAATTTAATTGTAAATTGCATAATTTATTAGAGGTAATATCCGCATAACATCCGCAGTCAGAAGTGCGGATGTTAAAAATGATGCGGATGCGGATATCCGGTCCACCACTAAAATATAATATATATATATATATGTATGAACGACGGTTCAGGATCGACCTACGGTTGACCCCTCCGCAGCATCCCGCCTCATTTGCGGGATTTGGTGAAGGAGGGAATTGCTGTCTGATCTCTCCTGCCTTCGTAGCCAGCCACGCATGGCTGGTCAGGGACTTTGCACAGGAATCTGTCCAGCTGGTTCTTGAAGTTATTCAGGTCGGTGTGCTGGAGATTCCTCACTTCTTTTGGTAGGACATTGAAAAGCTTTGGGCCTCGTATTCTGAGGGTATTTTCCATCCTCGTTTTCATGGCCCCTTGTCCCACCGCAGCTGGGACCGTACAAAATCTGCCTCTTCTCTCATTCCAGTTTGTTTCTATTTCATTTCTAAGGTTAGGGACAGAGCCCTCAAGTATTTTCCGTATGTATATTATTGTGTACCGCTCGCGCCTTCTTTCGAGAGAATAGAGTTTCAGTGGTTGTAGTCGAGACCAGTAGTCTTCACCTTCCGTTTCCTCTATCTTAGATGTAAAAAGTCCTTTGTATAGCTTCAATGTTCACAATGTCTCGTTTTCCGTGAGGGCTTGTGAGTACTGAGCAATACTCAATTATTGGTAGGACTAGACTTCCATAATTTGAGCATGGTGTTTGCTTTTCTGCTGCGGAAGCTCCTCCAGATGATTCCCATTATTTTTCTAGCCGTCGTAATTTTGATGTTATATTGCTCTCTGAATTCTGCATCCGACGACATTATTACTCCAAGATCCCTGACTTATGGATATGGTGTTATCTGTTTGGCTTGCGGAGTTTTGTACCCTTTTTTCTGTAACTCCTTCTTATTACCATATCTTAGAAGTTGGAATTTTTCTTCGTTGAACTTCATATTGTTGTCTTCTGCCCACTGGAATAATGTTTCAATGTTGTTTTGTAATCTTTCTATGTCACCTTCGTTCATATTTCCTCGCATATCTTTGTGTCATCCGCGAAGCATGATACAATACTGTCATCAATATCTGCAATCATTATTATGAACAGCAAGGGAACTAGTACTGTCCCTTGTGGGACAGAGCTCTCTACTTCCGAGACTTCCGATATGACTCCATTTACCACCACTCTTTGTGTTCTTTGAGTCAAGAAATTAAATATCCATCTTCCCACAACTTTCCAGTAATTCCTCTATTCTTAAGTTTATGTGCTATAATTTCATGGTCACATTTATCGAAGGCTTTAGCAAAGTCAGTATAGATTACATCTATATATATATATATAGATAGACAAATAGATAGATAGACAAATAGATAGATAGACAAATAGATAGGTGAAAGTTTAAAAGTACAATCTTCTTTCCTTCCGCCGTTTCATCGATTTTTTTCTAAGAATTTCGTTTTTTTTTTTACTATCGGAAATCCAGACATTACAAAACTCTTTTCGACTTTCACTCACTCACCATTTTATGTACAGTATATATATATATATATATATATTAGTGATGGATCGAGTGGTCGGTTTTTCACAACTGCGGTTGCGGTTGTGTTTGCGGTTGTCGAATTTTTTCCAACCGCGGTTGCGGTTGCGGTTATCATATACTAGGAAAAATGCGTAATTATTAACTGGATTTAGCCACTATAGTCCGATTTAGCCACACTTGGTACATAATATATACTAAATAGTATTTATTTAGTAAATACCTTATGTTGAACACAAGTTTTGCAATACACCGCTACCGCTATTTGTGTGTTGCAAAACTTGTGTTCAACATAAGGTATTTACTAAATAAATACTATTTAAATGAAGTATATTCTAAACTTATATAGCTATTATGAAAGAATAGGTCAAATTAATTAAAACCATATTTTGCACTAAGTGTGTTACTAGGATGAGGGACGAGGACCCATCGCACTGTTCATCCCACCTACCACTTTCCCCAGCCTCCACCCATTGGAAAGTTATGGATTATTTTAGTTTGAAGAAAATTAAATAAAAATAAATGTTACTTCATGGAGCTCACAGAGTAATAACTTAGAGCGCAGTTTAAACCAATTTTACTACGGCAGCCGTATGACGTCACGTTTAAGCACGCATAAGGAGACCCATCATTTTCTTTTTAAAAAAAGAAATATTTCTAATTAACCTAAAATTAAAATTAACTAAGCTTTTACAACCGCAACCGCACTTATGGAACGGCGGTTGCGGTTACGGTTGCGGTTGTGAATTTTTGTGCGGTTGTAGTGCGGTTGCGGTTGCGGTTATTCGATCCATCACTAATATATATATATATATATATATATATATATATATATATATATATAAGTAGGGGGGGGGGTGGAAGGTTGAACATTTGTGTAAATTTTCATGGGTGACTTTTTTTTTTTAACCCAAATAGGTCGAACAGGTTATATATTTATTTTTAAATTTTTAATCATTTTCGCTTGGGTTAAAGAAAGCATTTTTTTTTTTTTTTTTTTTTGACCTTTACAATGATTATTTTTTTGAATTTCACCCGCGTTACGATTTTAATTCAAAAACTCTAAATCAAGCGAGTCGCCCTTTTACACACCTACTGATCTGTTTTAGCTTAATCTGTTAATTAACCTAACCTCAAAATAGTATGTCGGACAAGAAAAACCCAACGCAAATGGTAAAAAAGTCGCTTACTATTGTTGCTACTTGGATATACACGGTGTTCGGAAAGTCACTGTGCACTTATATTTATTTAATAGCATACAATAACATTGCATATATGATAGAGGTTATGGATGGGACCATCAGAACTTATAAAAGGTGTTGAAAGTGACGTCCTTTAACAGCAATACAGGCCTGGACCCGTCTTATTTTATTTTGAAACACCTTTGTCAGTTCTTCTTTTGAAATGGACCTTATGTACGCAGTTATTGCAGTTTTCAGGTCAGCAAGCGTGAGTGGACGATCTCGATTATATAAGTGCACAGTGACTTTCCGAACACCCTGTATATATATGGATGTTATTGTTTGGGACAGTACATCAATTAGATGTAATTGGTATGATGGAAACCTGAATTATTATTGTTGTTGTTGTTGGAATTTCTGCGTTGAAATTATTGAATTTCGGTGAAACCGGTTTTTATTCTGGTTTTTGATTCACCGTTTCATTGTCCTCATTTGTATTTCTTTTGTTTATATGTAAGAATTAAAGAAATGTGTTTTGCCTATCATTTAAGTATCGTCGAACCTGTACCCATTTCGTCGACAACACCAAAACATTGACACACTAAAAAATTAACCTCACCTATATTATTAACCTAACCTAACTTAATTTAACCTAATAATAACTTGTCGATTAGATGTCGTGAGACAGGTATTGTCACCTGATTAAAATTTTTTCAAGTACAATTGAGTATAATAAATATATATATATATATATATATATATATATATATATATATATATATAGTGTGTATATATATATATTATGAGAGAGAGAGAGAGTACCACAAACTGGCGAGGAGGTTAAGAAGGCCTAATGTATATTACTTAAAATACTATTGTTAAATTTGGAAAATGCACTCCCTACCTCTTATATTTAACTCGCCAATGACGAGTAGGCGAATGGGGTTTTTACATCCCTGATATACAGGGTGGACCAAAAAGAAAACATAGGAACTATGCTTTTCAATGCAATTACATATGCATATTTGCATTGAAAAGCATAGTTCCTACGTTTCCTGACTTTTGACCCACCCTCTATATCAGGATTGACATAAGTTTGAAATAAAACACTCAAAGTATAAGTACTACACGAAGCTTTGGTCTTTTCATTCATTCTTATTATCGAATTGAGCATCTTTCGTGAATTAAAATGGAAGACAGTGTACGGAGAACAATCCTATTTTTAGGCCTCTTTACAAATGTTACTGCAAAGAAGAATACTTGGGGGTTGATTGATTGATGACGTCACATTAATTCCTATACGTCGTTTAAATTTTGTTTCTATTAATTTTCCTGTATTTTCATTCGTTTCTATCTTGTAGCCAGAGATAGCCATACGCCATCCCTATAGACAATATTGTTCGTTTGATAGGGTTCTTGTTAACTTCTTTCGCAATATCTTAAAAGGTCATATGACGAAGGAGACACGCGGTTTTACGTAGGATCCGAACTACGTGTCTCTACATCATCTGAACGCGGAAGACGGTCCCCCCCCCCCCTACCATCCAACTACAACCCAGAGCCAATGTCGCTAAACTTCGCTAATCGACGGGAGGAGGTGTACGACATTGGCCAACGACGTTAACCCCACTAGACAAGAAGACGAAAGAACTTTTGGTGGACCTTTAAACTATTTTAATAAATACATTAACAGTTCCTCGACCTCCTCCCTCGCCCCCTTCCTCCCTCCCTCCCTCCCTCACCCACTCAAAAAAAAATTTAAAATCTTTAAATTTCGTATCTTTATGTGGAAGGTATTAATTCTATTTTTTAAAAATGAATTTACTTTATTGGAATTTTTTGAGATTTTTCTTTTTTCTTTTTTTTTTAAGGGGGGGGAGGGGGATAAAATATTCACAATTCTTTCAGAATGTTTTTGATGAAAGCAAATAGTCTCAAAGTGAGTCTAAAATTGGGTAGTAGTATTTCTCATTTAATATTTAACATTATTTCACACTTCGATATATTCTTATATAGTAGGGTGGCGCAAAAGTCACGTACCATAGGAATTTTCAGTGTTTAATATATATTTTTTCTTTTAGGTAGAGGCCAGACACGGGTCCATTACTGGGTTTCTATTACTATTACTTTTGATTTCTTTTATTACTATTACTTGGTCATCTATTACTATTACTTTTGTATGTGGGGCACTTCACTCATTTGAAAAGGATCTTTGTCTATTTAAATGCAATTAGAAGCAGTGTGTTAACAAATATTTGTTTCAACCAAATCATTACAATTTCAGAGACTGTACGTCTTCATCAATTTTACTTTATTGAAGGAAAAATTTGCCACAATATTAGTTTACATACATGTTTATTTTAGTTTAGAATAGATTTAGTTATTTTTTTCAGTTCTTTGTTCACACAATACTCGTATGTCCATTGCCACTGTAATAGAAAAGTAATAGACTATTATCTATTACTTTGCCTTCTATTACTGTTACTATTACAGCCAAAAAATTATGATCTATTACTATTACTTGAAAAATCCTGTAATAGTCTATTACCCCATGCCTAGCAGAGGGTGGCTGCGTAATTAACAATAGACGTGAGGGTGAGCTTGGTTTTAATGTATGGAATACCAGCTACTGCAAATATATATATATATATATATATATATATATATATATATATATATATACACACAGGGTGTTTCAGGACGAAAGGTCAATACTTCGGGAGGTGATAGTATCGGTCATTGTGAGAAAAAAGTTCATATGAACATGTCTAATTCTGAATGGTTACGGAGATAGAGCTATTTGAATCTGATGCGCGCGCAGCTCTTTCTCCCCTCGCGGTGGTCCCATTCAATGGCCACCCCAAAGTCTCCAGACCTCTCTCCGTTAGATTATTGTTTGTGGGGGTGGATGAAAAGTCAAGTTTACAAAAGAAAGGTGGATACACGAGACGAATTGCTTGCGCGCATTTTGGATGCTGCTGCCCGCATAAAGGAACGTCAAGATCAACTCGGACGAACAACACGCGATCTTCGCACACGAGTTGCAAAGTGCATTGAGGTTGACGGTGGGATTTTCGAAAACGTATTGTAAACTGTAACAAATTTGTCATTTCTGCATCTGATACCATTCAAAATGCCAATGTTTAAACATTAAATGTTAGAAACAGTAATTGGTTTCTCTTTCTTGATTACCATTAACAATGCTTTTGTATTTGTAGATTCAAACAGCTCTATCTCCATAACCATTCAGAATTAGACACATGTTCATATTAACTTTTTTTCTCACAATGACCGATACTATCACCTCCCGAAGTATTCACCTTTCCTCCTGAAACACCCTGTATATATATATATATATATATATATATATATATATATATATATATATTCCACCGTTTCCTTGCTTTCTCCATTCCCTAAGATGTTAGAATACACGAAAGGCCTTGGAATATTTTTTTCTTTTTCCTTGTGGGTTTGCATCATTCATTCATTTCGCATGTTTAATTGTGAAATTCATCCCATATATACAGTATATATATAGTATGATGTAAACCCACAAGGAAAAGGAAAAATTATTCCAAGGCCTTTCGTGCATTCAAAAGTACACCTCGTCAGGGAATGACGTGTTTAATTGTGAAATTCATCATATATATATATATATATATATATGTGTGTGAACTTTGTTAAATCTGAAATCTCATTGAATCTTTTCTGTATCTTCAAAAAGTCAGATTTTCTCTGACTATTCTTTCAAATATTTTGGTGAGATGGGATGTCATGACTCTAGTCTAGTTCTTTGCTTGAGACATACCCCCCCCCCCACCTTTATACAGAGGAACAATGTTCGTCCCTTTTCAGGACGCTCGGTATATCCCCTTTGTCGAGTGTTCTTTTCCATATCCAATATAAGGGTGTAGCTATGTCATTCTTGCAGTTTTTTAATCAACAAGGCGTTCCATTTGTCTGCACCTGCAACTGAATGTGATCTCCTTATTCCTTTCCTATAGCTTGCGCTATGTCTTCTTGGGTAAAATGAAAATCATCTATACACTCCTTGTAATTTCTCTTTAAAGAAGCTATGTCTGTGAAGTACCATTCTGTCACATTTTGTGATAGGAAAAATGATTCATATTGAGCTTTCGACATCTCGACTATTTCTTTTAAATCCTCAGTTATTTTATTATTTTCCTTCCTTTTGGGCCCGATAGTGGCACACGTTCTTGTTTCCAACGCACTAAGTTAGGTGGACGTTTTTCATTGTAGTTATTTCCCACGTGACCAATTTCGGCCAATCAGGATCTTTGTAACAAGTTTTAAAAAAAACTGGTCTCCGTGAAACTTAATATTTACCATATAAAATATAGTTATCAGGGATGGGGTCAAATACAATTGCCCAAATACAAATATAGATACAAATACACTATTTTTTTTACGGCCAAATTCAAATACAGATACAAATATTCGAATTTATAAGTCCCCAAATACAAATATGAAGCTTCAAATACAAATAAAATGCAAATACAATTTTTACTGTATTTGCAAATTTCGTACCAATTTCATCCTAAATATAAACGGATAATATTTACTTGACTTCGGCTACCCCTCAAGTAAGACAATACTGGTATAGTACTTATTGTATAAAACTTAACATTGCAATACTTTGGCTCTTATCAAAGTAGACTTCATTTTCACACCAAGGCAAGAAAAGTAACAAATTCCTCTTGTTTATTATTTTTATTAGAGAAAATTATTTCACACTTCTTGATATTTCTGCACTTTTGCATAATTAAAGAAAATAAATTCATATTTCTCAATGTTTGATTTTTACTGTTCATATCAATTTGTAGTTATATAGTCTGTAGTCTGTACAATGGATTTAAAACATTTAACTTAAATTACATTAGTGTATTTGACTGTATTTGAAGCAAATACGGCAAATAAAAGGCTCAAATTCAAATACAAATATGCAGCTTTTTAAATTCTCAAATACAAATACAAATGCAAATATCCATTTTTGTGTATTTGTAAATACAAATACAAATACGTATTTGACCCCATAACTATTAGTTATGGTAAAGTTTCGCCCCACTTTCCATTCAAACCAACCCTAAATAAGGACCAACAAAATATTAAGGTTTCGTTGATCTAACTGAAATATATGTTATGGGAGTTTATCTTGCCAATAAAACTTATCATTATCATAATTATACAATACTTTATCAGAGAGGGCGAATGCTTTCAAACTTCATAAACAGAGGATTGGTTAAAGTGTATCTTTCAGAAATACTAACTATACTTTGATTTGTAAAGTTAACCAAATTCTAATTCTATAACTTGTACTGAGCAGATTTAAGAACTCTACTTTCGGGTATGAACGTGGCCAATGTCGTAACACCGCTTCTCATCGATTAGCGAAGTTGAGCCTGATTCGGATCCCACGTAAAGCTGTAGGTCCCCTCCGTTGTATGATCTTAGATGTCGGAAAGGAGGTTAAACAAATCGATCAAACAGCAACAACTTAGGTACAGAGATTCTTTGGCACTCCGTTAGAGTGCCAAATGATCTTCACTTCCTCGAAGATAGACAAGAGAAACAAAAGAAAAATACAGAATCTTCACAAATCTTTGAGAAGTTGCACAGCCACAAAATAATTTTCCTGTAACTTATTTTCATTAAAAATACAAAAAAAAAATATGCTCAATTTCGGAAAAATGTTCGCCTGCAGAAAAAAAAAAAAATCTAAAAAACAAAAAAATTACTAATTGGTTTTTCTTTTTAAGTTTTATTAATGTGATCAAAAAGAATAAAATATCTAAAGAAAAACACGATATTACCAATTACTATTTTTTCATGCTTTTCAGAAATTTTATGTTTGTAGGCACAAACTTTTTTTCCAGGAACTGTGTACGTTATTTAAAAAAAAAAATGTTCTTGGAATCAAGATCTGCACATTACACGCGTTCTGCACACTGCGTGTGTTAGAAGACGGTTTAAATCTTAAGAAAATATTATTACAAGATTATTACGAATTTTGACGAGGTGATTATCTATGAATGTAGGAGGTTTTCTTCATTAAAAGTTGAGTGAAACTTCGACTTCAATACGACATGTAATCTTTTGGAAAACTTAAAATACAGAACTATGTATAAGGAGAACCAACGGAGGAGGGAGGTTTGATTTTACTCCATTTCCGAAGTTCACTACGCTCGATATCGGCTCTGCGAGAGTTTAAATATGACTTAAGAAGGAAGCGCAGTTAATGTAAAGTTTGGCAGATCTGTGGGACATTGGGTTGCGTCGTGTCCAATGTAACACCGTTTCCCGTTCGATCAGCGAAGTTAAGCGACATTGGTGGGTTAGTAGTAGGATGGGGGATCGTCCTTTATGACCACAAAGCGACCCGTGGTTCGGATTCTACGTAAAATTGTAGGTCCCCCCCCCAACGTCATATGACTTTAGATGTTGCGAAGGATGTTAAACAACCCTATCATTCCATTACATTTCCGTGGGACGATGTTAGTTGCCAAAACGTAAATCACATTCTTAGTCTACAGGGTGTCCACAATGTCTTGTCACCCTAGTAAAATACTGATTTTTTTTTTTAGACCCATTTGAAATGTGTGATAGCAGCAACTATACGATTGAGCAACGCATATTGGCTAGTACCTGGGTCCATGAGCGACCACGTAATGGCAAAACCATTGAAAATATCCGTGCAGACTCCCAGGACCGATTGAATCATGCAGCTCCTCCAAAAATGAACTGCACGATTACTCCAAATTACTCCAAAAAGGAGCTGCACGATTCAATCGGTCCTGGGAGTCTGCACGAATATTTTCAATGGTTTTGCCTTACGTGGTCGCTCATGAACCCAAGTACTAGCCAGTATGCGTCGTTCAATCGTATAGTTGCTACTATCACACGCTTCAAATGGGTCTCAAAGAAAATCACTTGATATTTTACTAGGGTGACAAGACATTGTGGACACCCTGTATAACGCCGGCAGATTCCGTTTAGCCAATTACAATTAAGTATTAAGGGTGGTCTTAGATTCTAGCTTTTTATAGATTACCTTGTCGTGATGATTGAAGAATTTAAATACTAAACTTGGGAATTAACTCGGGGTATTAACTCGGGGTCCGTATGATTGGCCTTCTTTCCGATTAACAGAATACGTAAACAATTAACGAAAATTTTGAGACAAAAAATATATATTATTTTTGCGTGTTTAAGGGATCAAGTAAAGATAAGCACCCCCAACCTTTTTTAGTTAGCTTTATAAGGCTAACTAACGAAAATATCACGACCTAACCTAACCAATCGTCAAGGGCGTACAGTTGACCTAACGATTGGTTAGGTTAAGTCGTGATATTTTCGTTAGTTAGCCTTATAAAGCTAACTAAAAAAGGTTGGGTGCTTATCTTTACTTGATCCTATTTAAGTAACATAAATATACGTTAAAAATTATTGAAATGGTATTCAAACTATTGAAATTGTTTACTAGTTTTAATATAAAATTATATGAAGCGTTATATATCATTTTGTACAAAATATATGATTTTATATGTGATTTTATGATGCCACGAATCCATCAGAGAGACGGAATTGAGGGGGGAGAGGGGGGGGGGGGGGGGGTGGGGGGGGGGTAATTTTTAAAAATACTTGTTCTTGTTTATGTGGAGGAATTTCGAGTGTTAATTAACCTGTTTCATCAACCCGTTTCCTATTGGCAGGTAAATTTCCTCTCGTTCGACTTTATGGACATATCGTGTTTATATTTTATTTTGTATTTAAGGTTCCACTTTACTCGAGAATTAAAGTTTAGACAGGAAATGGAGCATTTATTATTACTTGTGGAAATCAAGTATATCGAAGTATGGTAACTTATTGCCAGAATACAACGTTTCGACCCTCAACACTGGAATCCTTTTCAATTTGCAGTCTGTGAACTGAAATGGAGCATTTATTAATACTTGTGGGAATCAAGCATATCGAAGTATGGTAACTTATTACCAGTCTGTGAACTGGACGAAGTTAGGAATCACAAAACTGCTTGAAGACGACGACAAATACGATTGCAAGAGCGGGTCATATTGTTGAGGAAGGCAGTGAAAATTTTGTTTGTTGCCGATTTAGTGATGAAATCAATATTTTTTATTCTTCTAAAAAATTTACGAGATTTAGAAGAAAATATTAATGAAATAAAACCACAATAAGGAATGGATTTATTAGAGGCAAAAGCTTACCGCCTATAATAAAGGGCTACATTATCGTACTTGATGAAGATCTTATGATAGACCGAAACGTTTCAATAAATCTATTTTTTTTTATTACGGTTTTATTCCCGTAATTCAACTCCTCTTAATTGACAATATTATCCCAACATGTTGGAAGACCTTATCTGCTGCGAAAGGACAAAGTTTCAGCCTACCTCGTCGGGGACAATCAATATATATTTTAAAAAGATCCTAAACCTTTCATTTTAAAGCCGCACTTGAAACGCGGATTATATATATATATATATATATATATAATATATATATATATATATATATATATATATACAGGGTAACAAAAGTTCGTTACCCTGAGAGATTTTTTTTTTATTTTATTACGAAGACAATATATGTTGAAATTGGATGCCATTCAGGTGTTGACACATGTTAATTCGATCACGTAAGGTATATTAAATGTTACGTAGGACATCTTTACTGATGTTGTTACATTGTTGTTGTATGTTGTCTTTTAAATTGGTGAATAGTGCGTGGTATTTTCTAGTAAATAACCGACTTAAACGGCTGTGCAATTCATAGCAGGCTCCACAGTGACTTCAACCATTTACATGTAATAAACTTGAAACAAAAAAGGAAACATTAATGTCATATGGTAATGAACTTTTGTGTAGAATATATATATATATATATATATATATATATATATATATATATGTTATAATGTTTCAGACCAACAAAGACCCTAGGATCCACTCATGGCTGGTCTACCTAACTGTGTTCGTAATCGTGTATTGTGTATGTCCTCCGTGGTGGCGGAGGGGACCTACAATTTTACGTGGGTTCCGAACCACAAGAACATAAGAAATTTATGTAAAAACTGCCTGTAAATTGGCAACGACCAATTTTTACGAAACTAAATAATTATCAATTTAAAACTAATTAATTATCGATTTAAAACTAAAGATAGAATCTCTGGATCCAGAGGGTGAAGTCATAATAGACTACTATCCACAAATATGTTACACTCTATATCTATTTATAACGGACATGCAAATATATCAGATCCAAAGAATCCAGTCATTTTCAATACGGTATCCATCAAGTCACGGTCCATATCGATTGCGGACCAAGTCAAAATTTACAACGATATACATTACAATATATACACTTAGGAGGAAAAGTGTAGGTGTGGCTGTAAAGACTGTACAGTAATGTAGAAATGTGTGTGCACCCATTTTGGGTCTCCCATTTAAAGGTGTTTGTGAGGCAAGTGAAGATCATGAGTTTTTCAATACCTCACATTACTATGGGGGGCACCGCTCGGCAGAGGAATCTCTTTAAATGGGGTGTGTAAGGACAGAGAGTATCCCCTAACCCAAGACGCAGCCTCCCTATATCCCACAACACTTGTGTTGAGCTGTGGGGTCTATCCCCACAAAGCCTTAATTTTACTACCTTAAACTATACCCTTTCTATCAACATATGCGTCTAATCGATTTTTAAACATGTTTATAGACGTGCTACTAATTACTTCTACCGGCAAACTATTCCAGCTATTTACTATTCTATGCGTAAAAAAGTTTTTCGCAACTGCTGTCTCGAACCTTCTACTTGTCAACTTACACCCGTTATTTCTAGTCCTATTATATTGAGATATTTCGAAAAAGCTATCTCTATCTACGTTATCGAACCCATTCATAATTTTGAAAACCTGGATTAGATCACCCCTTAACCTCCTAGTCTCGAGTGTTGTCAATTTTAACTCTTTAAGCCTATCCTCGTACGACTTTGACCTAAGCGACGGAATCATCTTAGTTGCTCGTCTTTGAACTCTTTCGATTTTGTCTATATCTTTGCGCATATGCGGATTCCAAAATTGGACCGCGTACTCCAAATGGGGTCTAACTAATGATTTATAAAGAGGAACTATAATATCGCGCGATTTGTACTCAAAATTTCGAGCTATAAAACCTAACACTTTGTTCTCCTTATTGACCGCTGCTGTACTTTGTTTCGCTACTTTTAAATCACCAGTGACTATAACTCCTAAATCTTTTTCCTGCTCTACGCTTGTTAAATCTTTCCCTGACATACTATACGCAAAATTACCGTTACGCGAACCTATATGCAAAATTTTGCACTCATCAACGTTAAATCTCATTTGCCATGCGACTGACCAATCAACGATTTTATTCAGATCTTCCTGAATTTTACCTCTATCCTCGTCATTAATCGCCCTACCACCCAGCTTCGTGTCATCCGCAAACTTTGAAACTGTACTGACTAGGCCGACATTTAAATCGTTAATATATATAAGAAAAAGCAAGGGGCCCAATACAGAACCCTGAGGAACGCCACTCGCTACATTAGCCCAACACGACTCCACTCCATCAACGACCACCCTCTGTTTCCTGCCTCGCAACCACTCTTCTAGCCACTTTATTACTACACCCCTGATTCCATGAGCCTTAGTTTTTTCAATGAGTCTTTTGTGCGGCACGGTGTCAAACGCTTTTTGAAAATCTAAATACACTACATCAACCGCCCGATGTCTATCGTAAACGTCAACCACGCTTTGGAAAAATTCTAAAAGATTAGTTAAGCAAGATTTGTTTCGCCTAAATCCGTGCTGCGTATTTCTAACTAGCTTATGCACTTCTAAGTGTTCGACTATACGATTCCTAATTATTGATTCCAGTAGCTTACCTACCAGGGATGGGGTCAAATACGTATTTGTATTTACAAATACACAAAAATGGATATTTGCATTTGTATTTGTATTTGAGAATTTAAAAAGTTGCATATTTGTATTTGAATTTGTATTTGAGCCTTTTATTTGCCGTATTTGCTTCAAATACAGTCAAATACACTAATGTAATTTAAGTTAAATGTTTTAAATCCATTGTACAGACTATATAACTACAAATTGATATGAACAGTAAAAATCAAACATTGAGAAATATGAATTTATTTTCTTTAATTATGCAAAAGTGCAGAAATATCAAGGTGTGAAATAATTTTCTCTAATAAAAATAATAAACAAGAGGAATTTGTTACTTTTCTTGCCTTGGTGTGAAAATGAAGTCTACTTTGATAAGAGCCAAAGTATTGCAATGTTAAGTTTTATACAATAAGTACTATACCAGTATTGTCTTACTTGAGGGGTAGCCGAAGTCAAGTAAATATTATCCGTTTATATTTAGGATGAAATTGGTACGAAATTTGCAAATACAGTAAAAATTGTATTTGCATTTTATTTGTATTTGAAGCTTCATATTTGTATTTATATTTGTATTTGGGGATTTATAAATTCGAATATTTGTATCTGTATTTGAATTTGGCCGTAAAAAAATAGTGTATTTGTATCTATATTTGTATTTGGGAAATTGTATTTGACCCCATCCCTGTTACCTACAACAGACGTTAAACTGATTGGCCTATAATTTCCCGCCGCACCTTTATCGCCTTTCTTAAAGATAGGTGTTACGTTTGCTAACTTGAAATTATCTGGTACGCACCCCTCAGAAATAGACGCATTAAAAATCTTTGTTAGCGGCACAACAATGCTATCTTTTAATTCTTTTAGTTGTATGGGATTAAACACGTGAAATGAATGAATGCTGCAAACCCACAAGGAAAAAGACAAACGATTCCAAGACCTTTCGTGTATTCAGAGCTACACCTCTTCAGTATATATATATATATATATATATATATATATATATATATATATATATATGACACCCTTGTTTACAATAAAACTAATACAGCTATATAGCTATATTCATCATTTTACAGCAAGATACCACGATGTACCCCCAGAATGTCTTTCAGTCGTGCACGTAGTCAGGGCGAACCGCAATCAATGTACTTTTGCTATCGTGTCACTAACTTATTTAAGCCGTCTTCGGGAAACTCTTTCGGAGTGTTATGACGCCTCCGTAATATGGTCGTTTTCACGTCTTCTCTACTGCCATAGCAATGAGCACGTTTCAGTGCTGGGAAAAGGTGGAAGTCTGAGGGAGCCGAGTCACGTCTGTTGGGCGGATGGAACAACTGCGTCCAGCCAAAATGGTGGATTGTTTCTTGTGTGTGTGTGTGTGTGTGTGTTAAATATTTTGGCTGGACGACAGAGATTTTTGAGTGCGGCAAAAAGAAGTCAATGACACGGTGGAAGGCAGAAGCACATTGTTTTTATAGGTGATCACGTGGGAGATTGAAAGACATTGGGTCATACAGTATTTTGGTATAGAATGATGAATAATAACTGAATTAGTTTTGTTATATTGAAAGGTGCCTGGAAACTTTAATATATATATATATATATATATATATATATATATATATATATATATATATATCAGTGAATGTTAATATAGTATAACTATTTTCATAGGAATTGTAAAAAAAAATATGGTCGTAAAATCCTTGCAATTTATTTCTTTGTTTTATGTCCTTTTCTGATTTGAATCAAACCGGCTCTCTCTCTCTCTCTCTCTCTCTCTCTCTCTCTCTCTCTCAATGCAGGACCCTTGACCTCCGTAACACCCTAGTACTTCGCGGTCCTCGTCAACCGCTGAATCCGGGTCATCTCTCGGGCTGTAAGTAGCGTCATGGGCGTCTTGTATATATCCCTTTGATTCCGCATCGTGACGCCATCGGCGATCCCTATAAACAGATTGGACGCGGACCGGTCGCTATCTTAAATGATCCTTTTATAGACGGGATGAATGTTCGTGTCTTTAGCCTAATAGTTCAGTCGCACAACTTTAATAGGGTAATTATATTCGTAATTTCGCTGGAAAGGAAACTGCGATACCCCCATTTCAATCCCCCCCCCTACACACACACCCTTTTTTTTCTATCCTGGGGAAGGGGAGTCGGGAGAGAGAGAAAACGAGAGAGTTGCGAAAAAACACAAAAAAATTAAAAGGATTTGGTTTTTTTTTAAATGCAGAAATAGTTAGTGAGAGGAATGGCGGTTATAATTGTTAGATTACTGTTGTGTACTGTTGTGTTTGCGTACTGTAAACGGAGAAGTGGACAGACGCCGTACAGTCAATACAAATGAAGAAGAGAGTTAAAATCGGCTTTATACTGAACAAATATATTACGAAATAATAATAATATAAACGTTATATTATCAGCTACTTTAATGTACCTTTTTTTTTTTTAAGCTGATACAGGGTGCCCTAAAAGCCCTAAATTTCCTTACAAGAAATAGGTCGAGACTTTTGGGTCACCCTGTATAACCTTTCTTCATAATCAACTCGTTTCAAAATAATAATAAGTGAAGTAAAACCGTATTATAAATTAATATTAACTATATACAGTTGTTAGGTCAGCCCTCGTAGTTTAGTGGGTAACAGTTTCCCTATAAACAAAGCGATTCCCGACGACGGCTCCCGATGGTATTGGTAATAAATTAATAATAATCCAAGAGAGATTGTCTGGCCTGAGCTGTATGCCAGTTTCTGGACCTCCTTACTCATTATTATTATTATTATTATTATTATAGGTAAAAAGATAACGTTATTTTACTGTGCTTCATTTCGCTAAAAAGGCTTGCAAGCACTCTTAAATGCTTTAACCCATTGGTAGAATTTCCTACCGCCAAAATTTTTGTCATTATTGCATCACTTACAGTTTTGTCGGTAGGAAATTCTACCAATGCGCACTAATGGGTTAAAGGTGGAATCATTCCTTTGGGCGTGAAAATTTCGGTTCGAGTATAAGTGTAAGGTATATTTTGAATCTTAATTTAAAATTTTTTTTCGTTGATACGTTTTTATTATTGACGGATATCCGTCGTCCGACCGTCTTTTATCTCCGTCACTCGTTTCAATATTGGGAAATTAGTTAACGTAATTAAATAACATGAATTTCCGTTAACGACACTATCATTAATTTGCATTCAAACGTTCTCATCGTTCTTGATATTGTCGTTTCGGTTTTCGCCGTTGACGTTCACTGAAAAATTGTTACTGAAAAATTACTCGTTTCTGTATCGTTCTAGAAAGCTACAATAAACGTAGATCGATTTTGTGCAGAGATTGGAGTAAATCGTGGTGCAGCGAAGAGGGGGTATCGTCCCCGCGTCGCGTGGAGAACGTAGCGAGTTTTGCTCAAAGGCTACAATTGAAAGGATTTTTTTTTTGTTTGTTTTCTTGGATGGTGCGGTGGTAAAATGCCGTTCTTGGGAGTTTGCCCACGCGATGCTGGGACGAAACCACCTCTGTGCTGCACGTTTTATTTCACTCTCCGTATTCCTGTATCATATTTCTGGCCACGGATCGGCGAAAGATCTTAGAAGTCGGCTCATAAGTGGCTGAACCACACCCTAACTGAAAAGAAGTATAATGAATATTTGGAAGTTATGTTAAGTTGAGCTACAAAACCTCTTTACAAAAATCAGTTATTGCACACACACACACACACACACACAACTTTGTAATTATTAATTGTGGGGGGGAAGGGGAGAATCTAATGCGTGATGAAGGAGGAAGTTGCTCACAAATTGCATAATCCCTTCTTCCGCATAATTTCCTCGAATGTTCTTCATAATTAGCATCAATTAACGCGTAATTGAATAATTCCATCGAAATTGATATTTTTTTTCTTCTTTCAACAGAAAAGATCTCTTCGAAAGATTTTGTTTTTTGATGATTTATTTTAGTTTACGTCATTTTAGTTATTACAAAGAAAAAGAATTTTCACTATTTAATTATGTCAATTGTTTATACGTTTGTATTGGGTAACAGCCATGTTTCATTCCCCCCCCCCCCAAGGAAGTGAGGGGTACTGCCCCGAGCCTGGGATACCTTACCCCCAGTCAGTTTAATTTGCATTATATTTTTAGGGAAGTGTAATGTGTTCGTCGACTTACTTCGATTTAGTTAAAACTCCCCACCCCCTATCCCCCCCTCTCTTTCACAAAGCAGTCACTGATGATGGATGAATGTTATTCGAAACGTACATTTTCAGAAGGAAGTTCGCCTATAAACTTAAAATTTGTAAAAAAGTACAAAAATTGGTAATTAATGATAATTTTTTTAAAATTTTATTACTCTCACCAAAAAGGAAATATCCAAAGAAAAACACAATATTACCATTTAGTAGGGTTTTTTTTTTAGTTTTAGGTTTGTAGGTGAACTTTTTTCCGGAATTATTTAAAAGAAGAAAGGAAAAATGAACGGAAAAAACAAAAATGCTTCTACATTTCTCTCGTGGAGTGACCCCAAAAGATAACCCCCAGAGAACGGGGTTCCTTTCCCATCCAGGTGTCACTGGACAACCAACGAAACGCTCCACCACTCCATGGAGTTCTTTATGAGTCGAGATTGTTCTACAAATGTCTCATCCACGCCTGACATTCGCATTTCTTAACTTTCTCCGGAAGGGAGGATCCTCGTTGGAGGTCCCCGCCAGGAGTCAACCCATTGACCCTTATCGCGCCGTGTGGGAATTTTTTTTCTCGCTTCCGGGGTCACCTGAAGACGGGGGTTCACGGGTCTTATCCCCTCCTCGTCACGACCTCACTCATCTGGAAGAGAGATTGACGGCAGAAGAAAGTTGGAGAGTGGGTCTCTGTACCAAGTATACGACAAAGAGGAATCCCTTCATGCTGTATAGTAGAGAACCTTTTTGGGGGGAGGCGGGGGCTACAGCGCTGTAAACGAAAAGGATTCATGTGGTGACGATAGGCAAACAACATGTGCTGTTCCTCTGTCGATTTGTAGTTTTATTATACAGTATATATATATATATATATGAGAGAGAGAGAGAGAGAGAGAGTTACAAGGAGTTACAAGGAAAAGAAGTACCTCAAAAGGCCTTGCGGCCCATACCGAGGAGGTACCAATGGCAATGGGTGCCAGGGAAAATTTTGTAAAAGTTTATTTTTCTTTCAACTATCCTAGCAGTAGTAGAAAACTGGATAGAAAAGTAGAAGGCTCTCTCCCCACCCTCCGCTCCCTCCCTGCCAGAGGCAGGTACGGAAAAAGGTTGAAGAAAATACCTTGACCCTGGAAAAGTAGCCAAGGAAATTTTACAGGAAAGTGGAGAATATATAAATAGCTCTATATTTAGCTTGCTCACAGAGACACCGAGCAAGCGAACTCCTGCAGAGTTTTCTGAGGTTTTAATCTTAAACTATGAGTGTGTTCAGTACTTTGTCTAGCCTATTTTTAAACAGATTTACACTTTGACTGGAAACAACCTCTGAGGGAAGTTGGTTCCAGATATTAACTATTTTATAGGAAAAGAAATTTCCGCAGACTGAGGTCCTAAATGTCTTTACACACTCAAATAGTGTGCAAGATTTCGTCTAACCTTTTCTTGAACTGATCCACAGAGGAACTGTTCACAACTTCCGAAGGTAACCTGTTCCATGTGTCACAGATCTTATACGTAAAGTAATTCCCACACACACTAGTCCTAAACCGTTTCAAATCCAACTTCCAACCATTGTTGCGAGTTGGGTTATCATTTAAACTAAACATACTTCTAAAATCGACATCGTTCAACCCGCGTAAGAGCTTGAAAACCTCGATCAGTTGACTGCGCAGCTAGTGATGTGAGTCGTTTTTTATTGTGTCGTTTTTTTTTTTTTTTTTTTGTCGTTTTTTTTGTTTAAAACGAAGATAGTCTGTTTTTTTTTTTTTTTGTTTTTTATTGTTTTAAACTTATTCCATATTTTTCTTCCTTTAATCTAATAAGTATATTAGTATTACCTATAATTTACTATACTACCATGCTTATACGGTTATACCTAGTATATGTATATAGTCATCTTTTAGAAAAACTGAATCACACAAAAAGTATATAATAGAAAGGAAAAACAAACCCTCATTTTTTATATGTATATACCTATATTTTTTAACTAGAACATAAAACATTCTTCCTCATTTCAAACAATATACATAATTGTGATTGGCAAGAGTACCAGTATATATATTCCAGATCGAAAAAAAAATATTCACCTTTTTTGGAACCTTTTTGTTAACCTAATGTTGGTTAACCTTCATTTCCATGGAAGAATCATCACTAGATTGGGTAGAGCATATATGCTAGTTTCAATATCACAGGTACTGGTATAATATCCATAATACTGGTATAAAACAATAGATATAATTGTGATTGGCAAGAATACCAGTGTGTATGTATATATATATATATATATATATATATATAAGCAAACAACCATAAGGAAAAGGAAACACAAAGTCCGAGCGCTTTCGTGATATATTCACATTATCAAGGAAGAACAGAAAATAGACGGAGATTACAAAGTATTTGAGTTAAATAGACAAGCAAAAAATTCACAATTGGCACCTCAAATTAAAGGCCTTAAAGCCCTCTAAAGATTTTTTTCCCCAAATTGATAACATAATCTGTAGGCAGCTAAATAACTGAATAAAAAATATATACTGTATAGATGAAATTAGACAAAAAGAAAACCAATACAGAGAACAAAAATTATTATAATGGTTATTAACATTTAATTAAAACAGGCAATTAATAGGCAAGAATTTAATGAAAAACAAATAGATGACGTAGATAACAAATAGAAAACATAATCTGTAGGCTGATTAATTACTATACAGATGAAATTAGACAAAACACCAGTACAGAAAACCTAAAAAAAAAAAAAAAAAATAATTATTATAATGGTTATTAACACAAATATTTAATTGAAATAGGAAAAATTACAAGGCCCGAAATTAATGAAAACAAAGGGAAAGTTGCCATCGTCTTACAGAATTATTACAAAATTTCAACAAACAATCTGGAAAAAATAGTTATCCCAACAGCAACCCACTTCAAATATCCAATAAACCACCCAGCAAACCAAAGATTATACACGAAAGAAATATTACAATTAAACTAGACACATAAGAATGTTAACAGTTCTTACAATAATATTTATTTATTTAACCAGGGCAAACCATTAAGAGGCAAAAAATGCAATTAAGAAAACAGTAGGCCCATCGCCAACTTACTGACAATATACGAATCTAATTTGTACAACCCAGGGCTAATATTAAAGACCAAATCCGCATTATTCTTGATCACACTTGATTCCAATATATTTCTGCTAACAATAGATTTACTAAACCTTAATTTAGAAGCATTTTTCCAATCAATGGGATGATTAGAATCTCTTACGTGAATGAAAATAGCGTTAGATTCCTGACCACTTCTTATACTGTATTGATGCTGTTTAATACGTAACTCAAGAGTCTTACCAGTTTGGCCAATGTAAAATTTATTACATATTGTGCAAGGGATTTTATATACACACCCATGTTCACTTAAAGGGGAGTTCTTAATCAATGAATTCTTAATGACATCCAAATTTTTGAACGCAATATTTACATTAAAAGTCCTCAGCAGGTTCGGGAGCTCGAGGAAATTTTCTCTGAATGGTAACACTAAAACATTTTTTGTGTTATAAGGAATCTTATCCTTTACTTCGTAGAAGGTTTTCTTTGCCATTTTTAAGGACTTATCTATGCAGTTCTTTGGGTATTTTAAATCAAAAGCAATTTTGTATATTATACTAATTTCATCGTCAATAAACTCAGGGCTACAAATTCGTAGGCCTCTTAGAAACAAAGTAGAAAGAGCGGATCGTTTTACATTAATGTGGTGATCAGAATAATAATGTATATAGGAACAATTATTAGTGGGTTTTCTGTAAACATTGTACTTAAACTTTTTTCCAGACCTATATATTAAAACATCTAAAAAAGGGATCGAAGAATCTTTTTCTATTTCAACTGTAAAATTGATAGAGGGAATTAAATTATTAAGTTTGGGTAGGAATTCATTGAGATTTAAAGTCACTGGCCAAAGACAAAGAACATCATCTACATATCTAAACCATGGGACATAATTTGGCAGAATCTTCCTTAATAACTTACTTTCAAAAAACTCCATATATAAATTACTCAAAATGGGGGAGAGAGGGTTTCCCATCGCCATACCAAATTTCTGTCTAAAATATTCATTATTGAACACAAATTTTGAGTCTACTATGCACAGCTTAATTAATTCTATAATTGTGGCCACAGGTAAAGGCAAATTATGCTTAACCAATTCTTCCGAAAGAAACACTAAAAGGTCCTCCACCGGGACTCTTGTAAATAAAGCGGTAACATCAAAGCTTACCAATTTAAAATTGTAATTGACACTAATACTATTTAATTTTTCCACAAGGTCTACATTATTCTTTATGTGTGATTGTGAAATTGTGCCAAGGAGAGGATTAAGAATGGAGACAAGCCATTTGGATACCTTATATGAAATAGATCCTATAGAACTAACAATAGGCCTTGCCGGATTATCTGGCTTATGAGTTTTAATCAGGCCATACATATAAGGTAATGACGGTGAAGTACTCAGAAACTGTTTAAGTAACCTTTCATTCCCCTTCAAAAGTTGTTTAATTTTCTTGTTGAATGCACTGTTCACAGTTTCAAGGGGATTGTTCCTTAATTTCACATAAGTGTCAGCATCATTCAACAGATCATACATTTTTTCTAGATAAACGTCTTTATTGAGGATCACTAAGGCATTTGATTTATCAGCTTTGGTTATATGTAGATTCTGATCTTTTCTTAAAGCTACATAAGAGTCGAAAAACCTCTGTGGACAATTTGGAATAGAGGGTTTAGACATAGCACTATATACTATACCTTTACAAATATTCACATCCTAGATGTTTTAATATATAGGTCTGGAAAAAAGTTTAAGTACAATGTTTACAGAAAACCCACTAATAATTGTTCCTATATACATTATTATTCTGATCACCACATTAATGTAAAACGATCCGCTCTTTCTACTTTGTTTCTAAGAGGCCTACGAATTTGTAGCCCTGAGTTTATTGACGATGAAATTAGTATAATATACAAAATTGCTTTTGATTTAAAATACCCAAAGAACTGCATAGATAAGTCCTTAAAAATGGCAAAGAAAACCTTCTACGAAGTAAAGGATAAGATTCCTTATAACACAAAAAATGTTTTAGTGTTACCATTCAGAGAAAATTTCCTTGAGCTCCGAATCTGCTGAGGACTTTTAACGTAAATATTGCGTTCAAAAATTTAGATGTCATTAAGAATTCATTGATTAAGAACTCCCCTTTAAGTGAACATGGTGTGTATATAAAATCCCTTGCACAATATGTAATAAATTTTACATTGGCCAAACTGGTAAGACCCTTGAGTTACGTATTAAACAGCATCAATACAGTATAAGAAGTGGTCAGGAATCTAACGCCATTTTCATTCACGTAAGAGATTCTAATCATCCCATTGATTGGAAAAATGCTTCAAATTAAGGTTTAGTAAATCTATTGTTAGCAGAAATATATTGGAATCAAGTGTGATCAAGAATAATGCGGATTTGGTCTTAATATTAGCCCTGGGTTGTACAAATTAGATTCGTATATTGTCAGTAAGTTGGCGATGGGCCTACTGTTTTCTTAACTGCATTTTTTGCCTCTTAATGGTTTGCCCTGGTTAAATAAATAAATATTATTGTAAGAACTGTTAACATTCTTATGTGTCTATTTTAATTGTAATATTTCTTTCGTGTATAATCTTTGGTTGCTGGGTGGTTTATTGGATTTTGAAGTGGGTTGCTGTTGGGATAACTATTTTTTCCAGATTGTTTGTTGAAATTTTGTAATAATCTGTAAGACGATGGCAACTTTCCCTTTGTTTTCATTAATTTCGGGCCTTTAATTTTTCCTATTTCAATTAAATATTAGTGTTAATAACCATTATAATAATTTTTTTTTTTGGTTTTCTGTACTGGTGTTTTGTCTAATTTCATCTGTATAGTAATTAATCAGCCTACAGATTATGTTTTCTATTTGTTATCTACGTATCTATTTGTTTTTCATTAAATTCTTGCCTATTAATTGCCTGTTTTAATTAAATGTTAATAACCATTATAATAATTTTTGTTCTCTGTATTGGTTTTCTTTTTGTCTAATTTCATCTATACAGTATATATTTTTTATTCAGTTATTTAGCTGCCTACAGATTATGTTATCAATTTGAAAAAATCTTTAGAGGGCTTTAAGGCCTTTAATTTGAGGTGCCAATTGTGAATTTTTTGCTTGTCTATTTAACTCATACTTTGTAATCTCCGTCTATTTTCTGTTCTCCTTGATAATGTGAATATATCACGAAAGCGCTCGGACTTTGTGTTTCCTTTTCCTTGTGGTTGTTTGCTTATTAATAAGGTCACGTGTTATTTTGTGATTCTAGTGCATAATGGATACCACGCGCCACTTCGAGACCTTCTCTTTGCTCTTCCCTGGCCTAGCACTGTTTGTTTCTACTTTTTGTTCTTCTTTAGTTAAGTCACACAAGCGAAAGGTTCACCTGATATTTCTAAGAAGATGTCTAAGTGAACAAGTTCTCCCCACCTCTTTACTCCCTAATAGACTTGAATCTGAGAGAACGCCCCTTCGATGAATTCCAGAGAATAGTTTGCAGAAGCATATAGAAATTACTAAGATTGAAGTCGAAGAAACTTTTAAAGTTACTAGGGCGAGTAGATATAGTTTTGATATGGCAATTCCACCTGAATGGAAACAACGGTTACTGGACTATTGTTATAACAAACTTAGAAGAGAATGTAGTGTAGTGGAAAGGAAACTGGATATTAAATTACAAATTCTTATTGAAAGAAGTGATTGGACTAAGGATGCTAACCCGGTTTTGTGATAAATCTATCAGATAAAGTGTTAAATAAAAATATGGTTACGGCTCTTGGATATGGAATAAATTTTTCAGCAGCTAAAAAGGAGGTGGACTATGTAGAAATGCTAAGGCTTTCTGTAATTAGAAAAATATAATGATTTACCTATAGAGGATGTGAATATTTGTAAAGGTATAGTATATAGTGCTATGTCTAAACCCTCTATTCCAAATTGTCCACAGAGGTTTTTCGACTCTTATGTAGCTTTAAGAAAAGATCAGAATCTACATATAACCAAAGCTGATAAATCAAATGCCTTAGTGATCCTCAATAAAGACGTTTATCTAGAAAAATGTATGATCTGTTGAATGATGCTGACACTTACGTGAAATTAAGGAACAATCCCCTTGAAACTGTGAACAGTGCATTCAACAAGAAAATTAAACAACTTTTGAAGGGGAATGAAAGTTACTTAAACAGTTTCTGAGTACTTCACCGTCATTACCTTATATGTATGGCCTGATTAAAACTCATAAGCCAATAATCCGGCAAGGCCTATTGTTAGTTCTATAGGATCTATTTCATATAAGGTATCCAAATGGCTTGTCTCCATTCTTAATCCTCTCCTTGGCACAATTTCACAATCACACATAAAGAATAATGTAGACCTTGTGGAAAAATTAAATAGTATAGTGTCAATTACAATTTTAATTGGTAAGCTTTGATGTTACCGCTTTATTTACAAGAGTCCCGGTGGAGGACCTTTTAGTGTTTCTTTCGGAAGAATTGGTTAAGCATAATTTGCCTTTACCTGTGGCCACAATTATAGAATTAATTAAGCTGTGCATAGTAGACTCAAAATTTGTGTTCAATAATGAATATTTTAGACAGAAATTTGGTATGGCGATGGGAAACCCTCTCTCCCCCATTTTGAGTAATTTATATATGGAGTTTTTTGAAAGTAAGTTATTAAGGAAGATTCTGCCAAATTATGTTCCATGGTTTAGATATGTAGATGATGTTCTTTGTCTTTGGCCAGTGACTTTAAATCTCAATGAATTCCTACCCAAACTTAATAATTTAATTCCCTCTATCAATTTTACAGTTGAAATAGAAAAAGATTCTTCGATCCCTTTTTTAGATGTTTTAATATATAGGTCTGGAAAAAAGTTTAAGTACAATGTTTACAGAAAACCCACTAATAATTGTTCCTATATACATTATTATTCTGATCACCACATTAATGTAAAACGATCCGCTCTTTCTACTTTGTTTCTAAGAGGCCTACGAATTTGTAGCCCTGAGTTTATTGACGATGAAATTAGTAATATACAAAATTGCTTTTGATTTAAAATACCCAAAGAACTGCATAGATAAGTCCTTAAAAATGGCAAAGAAAACCTTCTACGAAGTAAAGGATAAGATTCCTTATAACACAAAAAATGTTTTAGTGTTACCATTCAGAGAAAATTTCCTGAGCTCCCGAATCTGCTGAGGACTTTTAACGTAAATATTGCGTTCAAAAATTTAGATGTCATTAAGAATTCATTGATTAAGAACTCCCCTTTAAGTGAACATGGTTGTGTATATAAAATCCCTTGCACAATATGTAATAAATTTTACATTGGCCAAACTGGTAAGACCTTGAGTTACGTATTAAACAGCATCAATACAGTATAAGAAGTGGTCAGGAATCTAACGCCATTTTCATTCACGTAAGAGATTCTAATCATCCCATTGATTGGAAAAATGCTTCAAATTAAGGTTTAGTAAATCTATTGTTAGCAGAAATATATTGGAATCAAGTGTGATCAAGAATAATGCGGATTTGGTCTTAATATTAGCCCTGGGTTGTACAAATTAGATTCGTATATTGTCAGTAAGTTGGCGATGGGCCTACTGTTTTCTTAACTGCATTTTTTGCCTCTTAATGGTTTGCCCTGGTTAAATAAATAAATATTATTGTAAGAACTGTTAACATTCTTATGTGTCTTTTAATTGTAATATTTCTTTCGTGTATAATCTTTGGTTGCTGGGTGGTTTATTGGATTTTGAAGTGGGTTGCTGTTGGGATAACAATTTTTTCCAGATTGTTTGTGAAATTTTGTAATAATCTGTAAGACGATGGCAACTTTCCCTTTGTTTTCATTAATTTCGGGCCTTTAATTTTTCCTATTTCAATTAATATTAGTGTTAATAACCATATATAATAATTTTTTTTTGGTTTTCTGTACTGGTGTTTTGTCTAATTTCATCTGTATAGTAATTAATCAGCCTACAGATTATGTTTTCTATTTGTTATCTACGTATCTATTTGTTTTTCATTAAATTCTTGCCAATTAATTGCCTGTTTTAATTAAATGTTAATAACCATTATAATAATTTTTGTTCTCTGTATTGGTTTTCTTTTTGTCTAATTTCATCTATACAGTATATATTTTTTATTCAGTTATTTAGCTGCCTACAGATTATGTTATCAATTGAAAAAATCTTTAGAGGGCTTTAAGGCCTTTAATTTGAGGTGCCAATTGTGAATTTTTTGCTTGTCTATTTAACTCATACTTTGTAATCTCCGTCTATTTTCTGTTCTCCTTGATAATGTGAATATATCACGAAAGCGCTCGGACTTTGTGTTTCCTTTTCCTTGTGGTTGTTTGCTTATTAATAAGGTCACGTGTTATTTTGTGATTCTAGTGCATATATATATATATATATATATATATATATATATATATATATATATAATATATTCCAAATAGAAAAAAAAAAAAATATAAATATTCATCTCTTTCTTTAACCTTTGTGTTAACCTAATGCTGTTTAACTTTCATTATCTGATTCTATTTCCATTGAAGAATCATTATCACTAGATTGATTAAAGCAAATAGTTTCAATATCACAGGTACTGGTATTTATTGCAGATTTGGATGTTGACGAAGCCAATGTAGCACCATGTTTTACTTCACTTTCTTGGAATTTTGCATTTTGGGATATAAATACTAGCTTTGCTGCTCTGTCTGTGCTTAATTGGTTTCTTTTGGCTGTATGGATATTACTGTATGTGCTAAATGATCTCGGAGGTAATGAAAGGGCGAAATAGAGGTGTATGAGTTTGTGTAGGTATATATATGAGTATGCATGCGTATGTATCTGGAATTCTGGATGTATGCATGTGTATGGGGTATACAATAGATATAAATGTGTATATAAGTATTTATGTATATATATGTATATGGGTGTATGTGTATGTATATATATATATGGATGGTCTCGTGGGGGGGGGGGGGAATATGTCATCGCGGGTCTAAAGGATAGTTAAGTGGGAGATTCAAAATCCGAGGAATGGATGGGAGAGTCCTGGAAAGGTTGGACAATGGGCAGTCAGCTCCCAGCCAGTGTTCTCGCAAGTTTAATGGATCTCAAGATACAAGACTTTCAGTGCAAGAAAGAGGCCAGTTTTTTCTGTAAATAGGCTGAAAAGGACATTCTATACTGGTAGCATATGGCCTATTTTATTATTTATTTATTTATTTTTATAATATATATCATTGCAAAAGTATACCTTATAATTAAATTGGCAATATCTATATTAATTAACAAAAAAAACAGAAAAAAAACAAAAAAAAAAAAAAAACAACAAAAAAACAACAAAAAAAAAAAAAACGTTTTTTTTACATCACTATGCGCAGCCTCCGAGTTTCAAGCGAAAACAAGTTCAGGGCGCGTAACCGTCGATTGTAGCCCATATGCCTAACGGAAGGGATTAACTTTGTGGCCCTCGCCTGCACTCGCTCCAGCCTCTCAATATCTTTCCTGAGGGTGGGCAACCAGAACTGCACAGTATACTCCAGGTGCGGCCGAACAAGGGAATTGTACAGTGAGAGCACAATCTCCTTGTTCCGAAACTGAAATTGCCTCCTGATATAACCCAATAGTTTCTGGGCTTTTTTTTCCACCTCGACACACTGTTTCGTAAACTTAAGATCGCTGCTAATTAGCACACCCAAGTCCTTTTCTAAATCAGTCACCTCGATATTACTGCCCAACATCGAGTAGTCCGACTTGGGATTGGCGTAGCCAATGTGCATCACTTTGCATTTACCCAAGTTAAACGGCATTTGCCATTTTTCGGACCACTCTCCTATCCTACCTACGTCCGCACGCAGTTCCTCGATCGCTTCGGGCGTCCCAACATTGGCCCCAAGCTTGGTGTCATCAGCGAACTTGGCGATCCGACTGACGATGCCACCGTCGATATCATTTATGTAAATGATAAACAACAGTGGCCCCAAAACGGAACCCTGAGGAACCCCACTAGTGACCGAGGCCCAACCCGAACTAGCCCCTTTAATTACCACCCTCTGCCGCCTGTTCCTCAGCCAGTTTTCAATCCACCTACCTATTTCCCCACCGATACCCAGCGCGCGCACTTTCGCCATTAGCCGGCGGTGAGGTACCTTATCAAAGGCTTTCTGAAAGTCGAGATAAAGTATATCAATCGCCCTACTCCTATCGTACTCACTCAACATGACGTGGAAAAACTCGAGCAAGTTGGTGAGACACGACCTATGCCGTCTAAACCCATGTTGGGAGTCCCCAAGCAGCTTGTAGGAATCCAAATGGTCAACGATCTTATCTGCTATTATCCCTTCTAATAATTTACCTACAACTGAAGTGAGACTAATGGGACGATAGTTCCCTGGACTTTCGTGATCCCTTTTCTTAAAGATAGGGGTCACGTTGGCTTCCCTCCAGTCACCAGGCACCTGGCCCATCTCCAACGATTTGTTGAAGACTGTAGCCAGGTGGGGAGCCACCTGGTCGCGCACTTCTCGCAACACTCTGGGGAGAAACTGGTCTGGCCCAGGAGCCTTAAACGCGCTCAGTTTGTCTATTCTAGAGGCAACGACTGTCGCGGTACATCTAACATTATCCAGGCCAGCACCTTCGTGCCTCACGCCTGGCTCGGGGATGACGCGGGTATCCTCCCTGGTGAACACTCCCGCAAAGTACTCATTAAGCACATTAGCGATGTCCGCGTCGGAGGTCCGCAGAACGCCGCTTCCGTCCTTTAACGGACCTATCATGCTTCTAATGGGCTTTCTACTATTAACATAACTGAAGAATTCCTTAGGGTTCCCCTTGCAGAGGCTTGCCACCCTTAGTTTTTAGTTACGTTTCGCTAGCCTAACCTTCGCCTTCACTTCCCTACACAGGCGGACATACGCTTCATTGTTCTCGTGGGAACGATTGGCCTTCGCCCTCCTATACGCTACTTTCCTATTTCGGATAGCCGAAGCGATGTCACGATTGAACCACTTAGGCTGCGTTGAAGCAGGGGTGACCGGTTTTGAGGGTATGGCAGCAGACTGCAGCACCATAAACTCGTCCCGGAATGCACTCCACACTCCCTCAACATCGCCGCCAACCTCTAACCCCATCTCTCCTACGCTATCCCTGAGGCTAACAAAGTTCGCCCGCCGGAGATCGAGCTTACTGCCTCTCGAGTTACTATGCTTCACCCGAGGGACGCACACACGGAACCTAATAAGACCGTGATCACTCCCGCCCAATGATTCGTCAACGGTGAGGCCAGTGACGAGGTTGTCTTCGGTCGTGAATACTAAGTCTAGAACGCTTTCGCCTCGTGTTGGCTCATTGACCCACTGAGTGAGGAAGTTCTCATCAGCAAAGTCAACTAGCCTCCTCCCTTCAGCATCGGCAGTCCTGTTTTCCCACTTTATGCCGCGACAGTTGAAGTCTCCTAAAACTACACACACCCTATCCCCTAGCAGGCTACTGAGTTCGGTGTACTGGGCTGTATCCTCCTCGAGGAGGAGATGCGGAGGTCTGTACACCAAGATTAACCTATAGTTCGTCCCTCCCACGTTCAGATCGACGCCAAGCAGCTCCCGTTCCGACCGGAACTGGCAGTCAACCGGACTCAACGTGTGTCTGACGTATATTAGTACCCCACCCCCCTCCCCACGGGTGCGGTCTTTGCGAAACATTCTATACCCGGGAATTTCGAACTCCCCAACGTAGTCCCTACGATCAGTATGAATCCAGGACTCGGTGATAGCAACGATATCCTGGTATTCTGGGTATGCTACGTTTTGGCGCAGCCGTTTCGGCGCTGGCGATTTGGCGCGGCCGTTTGGGCGCCAACCCATTTTGGCGCCAGCCCTTTTGGCGACGGACGTTTTGGCGCTAGGAAAAAACTATGATTGATTCGTCATTATGCAAAGGTATAACTCAAAAAAAGTTAAAACTGTAATGTAAGTTTATTTTAAAATTAGGTAGGGCTATAGCTTAAAATTTTTTAAAACTGTCATGTAACTTTATTTAAAAATTAGGTAAGTAAAATTTTAACTAGTTATTCATTTGGTAATTATGAGCAAGGCCCCTCAAGTACTCGACAGCATCTATGTTTTCACATCTACGAACAATTTCTTGTATTCTTCTATCTGCATCTCTATACTTCTTTAGCTTTTGCGGTGGTTCATGTCCAGCTACTAACCGTTCATAATATGCATCTCTACCTTTCTGTACTTTACGCAGTCCATCTATTAATTTCCATATTGTAGGATGTTGCATGCCAAGTTCGTATTGCAATCGACGGTGGGCTGCTTCCGCATGATTGTTTGTGCGGTCTTCCCCGTCTAATGTTCTTTGATAAAGGTTCCAAATCTCGGGGAGGAATAGAGGAGCTCGTCTTCCATTTCCTCGTCTGTTCTGACGACCAACATATGTATCTTCAAACCAGTTGAGTAAACATTGAAGTTCTTGTGGCAACTCGGTCGCTAGAGCATCCATATATTCGTCGATCTTGTTGAAAGGTACGAAGGCAAGGGCAATAATCATTTTAGCTTTTAACGCGAAATCTGGATCGTTGTTATACAGATTAGTGAAACCCAAAAAAGCTAGATGTTTTTGCATATTTTGGGCTAAATGAAAAAAGCATCCTTTTATTTGCACATCGGGGAATGTGTCCTTCATTGCACAGCTTTTTCAAAATCGCAGACGATTGAAGTGGGTCTCAAATTGGGTTCCACTTCTTTTAATAACTCGAACATTCTCACATATGTGATGCGTTGTTTGTTGGGCAAAAGGGATACATAATGGGGTGAACTCCCTCGTGTTTTTTTGCCAAAATTACATACAGCTGAGAAAAGAGGCTGGGAGCAATACTGAATGTGCCATCGACAAACCACATATCAGATGTAACTAAATGTTGGAGCCAACTCGCTCTTCCGAAGATTAATATCCGATCGGGGCGTGGGCCACTATCACACAATAAAAAATTTTCTTCCACTCCTGGCTGAGGGACGTATATTTTGTAGCATTCTGGCAAAACTAATTGTTGTAAATCAGTCGGATTGGCGGGGGGGTTCTTCATTAAATTACGTTTTCTTCCTATTATTTTCTGCAAAGCGGACGTATTAGGAATGGCCGCTAGACTAGCTTGGGATACGTTTGTCAAACATTCATTAATAACTACAGCTGGTGACTCAAGAGTCTCCGCTGCTCTCTTTTTTATATTAGTTTTGACAAGTGCAACCTCTACTTGTGCAGCAAAGGCTTCATGCGAATGGCTGTTCAGCTCCCTTACCACCTCTCCAGCTTTAGTATGCAGCCTTGCTTTGCACCGATATTTTTGCTCACAACGCCAAAATTTCAACTCACTGTCGGCTGTGCTTGCTTTGTCAAAGACGTAGAAGAATCCATTATGCGCAAATTTTTCTTTACCCTGTTTCGTTAATACTTGCTCAGCCATCATATGAATAAATGACGGTAGGTAGATAAAAAAATATAACAAAAACGAAAGCAAAAGAACGAAACACTTGTGGCAGCGCACCCCCGGCAAACAACTGAAACTGTAGACACACTGAGTTTCAAGGTCAAATACATATGCTAGTTTTCGTATCAACTCGCGTTGGCTGGCGCCAAATGACCAAATTACCAAATGAAGAACTAGTTAAAAATTTACTTACCTAATTTTTAAATAAAGTTACATGACAGTTTAAAAAATTTTTAAGCTATAGGCCTACCTAATTTTAAAATAAACTTACATTACAGTTTTAACTTTTTTTGAGTTATACCTTTGCATAATGACGAATCAATCATATTTTTTTCCCAGCGCCAAAACGTCCGTCGCCAAAAGGGCTGGCGCCAAAATGGGTTGGCGCCCAAACGGCCGCGCCAAATCGCCAGCGCCCAAGCTCGCAAAACTTGTTCCTGATCGACCTAGCATTAAAAAGCATTGCACGGAGGGAGCTTCCCCTATTCTGACCGCCCCCTAGCACGACCCGTTTCCCGAACAGCCAGGGCTGTCGGGAGTTGAAGAGCCCCTCACTAACGAGGGGGCAACTTCCGCAGGAGCCTGAGCCCCCTCCAACGTAGGAGGAGGGTCACCCACCTGTACCTGGACGCACCCTTCAGTTGAAGGTACGTCCGCCACCGGCTTATCATCATCCCTCCCCGGTGGGGGCCCATCATCTCTCCCCGGACTCGACCTCACCATTCTGTATAGGTGCCGGTCGAGCAGCGCGCCTAGCACACCTTTACCCTTGTTATTGAGGTGGACACCATCTCTCTGGTAAAGGTCCCACCTACCTGAAAATGCGTCGAAGGGGTCAATAAACCTCACGCCCAGCGGGACGCACAAGTCTTGCATCCTCTCGTTGATGCCAATGACCTTACTGAGTGCGTGGTCACTGGCATTCATTCGCGGTAAAATTCCCATTAACATTCCCCTGTCTGTCTTCAGTTTTAGATCATCCGCAAGAGACATGATCTCGGTGATGATCCCCTCTGAAAGACCTACCCTACCGCCTTTGAGGAACAGGTCGTTGCCACCAGCGTGGACAACGATCGCAGTCCTCCGACTAGCCACGCGCACCTTCTCTACCTCCTTCCTTAAGTGAGTCGTTCCCCGCCCAGGTAAGCACCTTACCTTCCTCCCATCCCGGTTTGCAGAAGCAAAGTACTTCTCCTGGCCCCTGATCTGTGAGTCCCCAATCAAAACGGTGTCTTCCTCCTTTGAGTACAGGAGACTAAAGCGGTTAGAGGTCCTGACGGGGGCAACTGGGGTCTCAGGCTTCGGCTTCGCAGCCTTCTTGCCTGAGACCTTTCGAAACCCGTCGCCACCCATACACGCAGTTACACCACCCGACCCACCCCGACCGGTAGCTACATCCTTCGGTTTCTTTGGGCCATCAGTAGGCCCCTTCCCACCCTTTTTCTTCATCGGCCCCTTCCCACCCTTCTCTATCGACCCCTTCCCACCCTTCTCTATCAGCCCCTTCTTTGCGCCCTCCACCTTACGCCGCGTTTCCAAGCATTCCACGTGGGTCGCTGGCGATTCCTGACACTGATTTAGGAACCTGGCCCCCGGTTGCACCTCTACCCTTTCTCCGCGGTCCCGAGATCTGTCCATTCCATCGCTGGACCGCCTTTCCACGGCAGCTATCCTATCCTGAATGAGCTCCGGGTTAGGCGGCAGTGCAGCCTCGTCAGTGACTGCCGCACCTCCAACAGCCGGTCTGGACGACTCGAGCCGCCGGACCCTCTCCTCTAGCTTCTCGTAAAACCGCATGAGTTCGCAAAAGCGGCACATGCTGGAGTGGTTGATCTTCTCGAAGCAAGCTTCTTTGAAGTTCGTCATCCACTGGTTCACTTCACACTTCGCACATTCAGCCTTCAATTTCTGCGGTCCAGTCATTGTAACTTTTTTTTCTTTTTTCAAATTCTGAATACTCTGAATAAGATAAAGCGTTCTAGCAATGAAAACTCTCAAAAACGTTCTGACCAGTATATAAAAGGGGGGGGGGGTGAAGTGAATTCATCCCGCGCGTAGACGCATCCACCTATTTGCAAGTGACGTTCATCCCTTCCAGAAGACTACACCTCTCCTGCTGCCGCACCGACCAAAGGTCTCCCCAGGGCCGGACAGTCCCAAACGTGTCGCAGCTACCAACTGACAAACACTCGCGACGCAGGCGTCACGGATTTTCCGCCAGGAGCGACAGCGAGATGCAGCCCCTTACTAAGTCTTACTAGTCACTCACAAGCGGCCAGACTCTTAGAATCCAGTGTTCAAGGGATATCCCACTAGACCCAGAGGCTACGCCCGAGACTTTACGCTGGCCTGGCAGCCAGCTGGGCAGTAAAGCTCTCTCACCTCAGAGCAGTACAGCCAAGCACCATCAATTGGTCACCAAAGAACGGTCGCAGGGGGCTGGTCAGGCCATTACGCGTTAGGAATGGGCTTAACGGGGCACTAGCCACACTCCATTCATCGCGCCCCTACGCCTGGGACCCCTCCATCCCAGTCTCTCAGAACCTACGAGCGTTAAATGGTGTTATTTATAGAGGTTCCAAAGCCTCTCTTCCCACGCATGAGGTAGCAGTCGGGTCCTAATAATAAAAGAAGAGAAAAACACAATACTAAAAGTTTTTTTTTTTTTTTTTTTTTTTTTTTCCAGAGGAGAACAACCTTAACGTAAGCTAAAAGGACAGAGTAGGGATGGGATGGGGTCCTAGTAACCCACGGGACGGATTGTGCAAAATACTTCACCCGCCCTCCCGAAAGAGAGAGAGAACCTAAAGGAACTGGCAGCCAGTTCCTCTAGAATCCCACGACTCGGGACCGGAGGGCTGTCACACCCCAAGTATAAAGTTTACTACATCCAGAAGAAATGTGCATAACCTTTATACCCCCTGCGTGAGAGAGAGAGAGAGAGAGAGAGAGAGAGAGAGAGAGAGAGAGAGAGAGAGAGAGAGAGAGAGAGAGAGAGAGAGAGAAAATTACTCTTGTTAAATTAAGTATATTATTTATGTAATAATAATAATTAATGAGTTGAACACACCGTGATTCCAGTTCGAAGCAAAAGCCAACTTTCTTACACCTCGATTTTAAGCGAAATCTGAAGAGAATGATTTTTAATAGAATTCAATGAAAGCCATTCCTGCGAATTGTTTAATTGAGTCGATAGAAAGGTAGGATGTCTGGGGGGCGAGTACCCCTTATTTGGGGGTGTCTTTCGAGGGGGGGGCGAATTCCCCTATCTCTCCTTAGCAATTGTTTTTCCAATTGATTCGCGAAATGGGAGGAAAGACTATTATAATCCCTTGGAATAAGTCAGATTGCATTTAATTATTGGATTTTAGCTCTCATTTAGAGAGCCATTTTAGAGTTGAAAAATTGTTTTGGCCCATTTACAAATAATGGTTGGTTTTATTAGTGCGTTTGAGGGAGTCGCGTAAGGTGGGAATAGATACTTACTCCAATAATAGGGCAAGCTTACCTGTAAAAATGTATTTCATACCGGTATTATTATTATTATTATTATTATTATATTATTATTTTGTTTCTGGCCTATTATTATGTCCCCAACCCTATAAACTTTGCGGGTGCCATATTGGATTGCGCTTGTCCGTGCGTCTCTCTCTGTCTGTCAAACTTTCGTATCCGGGCTATAACTTTTGAACCGCTCAACATAAATTGATAACTTCACAGTCTAGGGATGAAAACCGGTATTCAAATACCGGTATTAAAACCGATATTGTTTCAAAAAAAGTAATACCGATTTCAGGGCTTTCAATACCGGTTTTTCGGTATTATTAACCACACGTTCTTTAGTCTATTTATAACTGATTGATGGTTGCGAATTTTTGTTAAGTGAAGGAAAAACATGAATTAAAACCTTTTTAAAGGTTTCTTTTGCCCTTTTATCAGATTATTACGAAAATGTCAATAAAATCAAAGGTTTGAAAGTATTTTGAAAAGGAGAATAAAGATGAAGCAGAATGCGCTAAATGTGAAAATGTCATTAACTGTAGTGGAGGTTCAACCACTGGAATGGTCGCTCATTTTAGAAGAATTCGTAAAATTGCCATTAAGAATACGGAAAATCAGCCAAATAAAAGTAAAAACAAATTTGGATGGTTTTATCACCGAGAAATCTATCGAGAAAGAAATTTCAAAACTTGTCTGCGTGGATGGATTTAGTTTCAATATTCTATTGCCAAAAGTGGATTTATTTGAGATAATTTAAAAATGGATAAATATAACAAACCACATTCAACTGTTGAATATGAAAGAGCATTTTCTGCTGCTGGCTTATTTCTTACAAATTTGAGATCCAATCTAGCTGAAGAATCTTTAAATGCTCTCTCTTTCTTTAAAAGTTACTTCCAAAATCATCATAAGAAATAAAAATTTTATATAAAAAATATTTTTTATAAAATAATTTATATAAAACGTTTACCTATTTTTGGTTCTTTTCACAAATAAAAAATTAGAAAATCTGTCATTTTTACTCCTTAAGTCAAACTTGTGTGTCTATGTGTAATCTTATATATACAGGGCGTCCCAAAAAAATGTATACACACTTTAACAGCTGATAGCTCAATTGATGTTTCTTTCTTTCCAAGTTAAACCCATTAGAATTAATAATGGCAGTCAGACTAAGCTTTGAACAAAGGAAATTCATTCTAAAATGCTACTGGAAGTGTGAAAACGCAGTTGAAGTGCAAAGACAGTTTAGGAGGGAGTTTCAAACAGATCCACCAACGCGACTTACCATCACTCGAATTAGAGATAAGTTTGAAGCCGATGGAACTGTTCAGAATGTCCACAAGAAGCGTTCCGGAAGACCACGGACATCGACAAGCCCCACAAAGCAAGAAAGAGTACTGGAAACGTATCACCAAAGTCCAAGAAAATCTGTGCGGCAAGCGAGTCGTGAGGTAGGAATCTCAGAATCGTCTGTCCAACGCATTTTGAAGCGCTGTCAATGGAAAAGTTACATTCCAAGATTAGTCCATGCTATTAATGAAGATGATCCGGACCGAAGAGTGGAGTATTGCGAGTGGTACTTGGCACGATGTGGATGTGGATTGGACGAAGGGGTTTCGTAGAATACCCTCCGCGTTCACCAGACCTCACACCACTAGACTTTTTTATGGGGATACTTAAAAGACAAAGTCTACGCTATAAAACCTGCAACAGTCGCTGAATTAAGAGCAGCCATTGAACGAGAATGCACACAAATACCAAACGAAATGTTTCGTGATGTTTGCGATTCCATTGCTTCGCGTTATCAGCAGTGCCTGGACCAGAACGGACGTCAGTTTGAAAACAGACGTTGACAAAACAATTAAATAATGTCTGTAGATTCTATTACATTTTGAAAATGAAATGTATTTTAATAAACACTGCCTTTATAATTATTTAAAGTGTGTATACATTTTTTGGGAAGCCCTGTATATATAAAAAAAGAACGACGCTACCACTTTATATATATATATATATATATAATATATATATATATATATA
>JAJOZX010000354.1:270000-385000 GCA_023014485.1 Bathynomus jamesi | reverse complement strand
ATAATTCCTTCAGGCCATGCTCAGTCCATTTTGTTAAATGGTAGATGAGGCACACAAAGATATCAGTATCACTGGTAGCTACTGAAACTGTAGCTCCACCACCAGGCATTGCTTTATCCACCACATAGTTTACATGTAACATCACTTTGTCATCTGCTTCTTCTTGTGAAGAACAAAGCTCAGGAATTTCGCAGACCTTCCCATTTTGGAATTTGACACAAACTTCTGGTTTTTCAAGAGTACCACCTCCCTGTACAATTACTTTATCTCCATGGTAGTTTTCCATGAAAAAGCCGACAAAAATTTTTTGGAAGTTTGCCTTGTTATCTGTGGAACTCCAATACTTGTTGAAGTCAATTGGAAGCCTCTGCTCAGGTGATGTTATGGAAATTTGTATTTTCGAATGCGCAATTGATCGTCTCATCCGTTCTCCAGTCTTGATGCTTGAAGCCTTGTAATTTTCAAATAAGATATGAATTGTGGTTGACTTGGATCCCATACTCAAAAACATATTTAAAAGTGATTGTGCAAATTCACCAAATGTTTTCAACATTGCTTTTTTCACCGGGAATTTCCTTACTTGAGCCATAAAATCTATGATCATTGCATCACTCCCTTCTAACAACAATGGGAGGTTTTCACCCAGTTTCTTTTCAAGTTCCGATCCCATTTCCGATTTCTTAGATTTCTTCAAAAAACCATCACTGTCTACAAGAAAAAATGGAAGAGGTGTAATTTCATGGAAAAGCAATTGATTCAATGGAAATTCCCTGAGCTGAGCAAATGCAATGTAGTTCAGTGCTGCAATGGTTTCTTTTTTTATGTCATATTCCTTTCGTTTTCTGGAAGTGTTCCTCGCTGTTGCGGGTTTTTGCCTCTTAATTGCTGCAAACAAAGTTTCTGTTTTTTTCTCAAGCCGTTTGGTTTTGAAATTCTTGTAAGCAACATCTCTATCCAGGCAAGTAATGTGATATGTATAAGACTCTCTATCTTAATTGCTGCAAACAAAGTTTCTGTTTTTTTCTCAAGCCGTTTGGTTTTGAAATTCTTGTAAGCAACATCTCTATCCAGGCAAGTAATGTGATATGTATAAGACTCTCTATCCTCTTCACCGGGAGCAATGTTTCTGAATGGTTTGCCATCTAATGTTTTGCTCAATGTGTTTCCAACTTTGTAAATGTACTGTTGAATAGCTTGGACATTACTGGAGCTCGATAAGGCATGGCTCTTGGAGTATTCATGATGAATATCATACTCGTCACGATTTTCAAACTGGCCGGAACCTCTCATTTGTGAAGAATATAAGTCCTTCTCATGTTTAATAATATTCCACAGTGCCACTGCTTCCTTTCTCCGAGTAAAGCCAATTAATCCTCCGGACACTTTTGCAGGCTTATTATAATGTTGCTCAAGTGCCTGGTCCATTGGAACTCCACTACATTGTCGTGTCGTTCTCCTCACTACAAAACCACCACTAAGGAATGATTTGTGGAGATCAGGAAAATGTACCTCAAGGTTTAAACAATCCTCAAAGAAGATTGGTGCCCATCTGGCGTAGTTGGTTCTATTGTAGGCGAAGAAAAGTGGGATTGATCTCTGTATGGAAGAAAGAAATAGTGACCAATCACCTGCCCGCATTGAGTAGGTTAAATCTCTGATGATTGGATACAATCTATTGGTAAAATGATACCAGTAATGAAAGTTTTCATTACTATCAGACCTCTGCTTTATATATTGTTGAAAGGATTGAGACAGAGTATATATCGAAGACTTAAAGTCGTCCCATTGCTCTTGTTCTGCAACCATAATTGAAATTTTAGTTGCAGCATCTTGATATAAGTTACGGTGTTCATCGACACTCAAAAACCCATCGAACATAATGCTTGTTATTGCTTCGTGCACGAAAGATAATCCTTGCTTGGCTCTCACATAATGATTGCCATTCATAACGGATTTTACTGTGTCTGGACCGAAACATTCGCTTTCAACCAAAACAGATTCAATTCCCGATATATGAAGATAAGATCCAATACAAGCAAGTACAATCTTCTCAAAATGGAATCCACCCAATCCGATAAACAAATTACTGAACAGATCTTTTTTCAGGAGCTGAATTTCCTTCGCAATAGCATAAACTCCTTCATCACACCACAGTGCACCGTATGGCTTATTCTGCTGCTTAAGCACGTCCTGAAAGTTAATCATTGTTGTAAAAATGGTATCAAATTCAGTTGCTTTGTATGGCAGTATGGGAGTGAACGCAATAGTTGTAGGCTTCAAGCTATCTCCTACAAAAGGGCTTTTGACAGCAACAAAGCTTGGAACAAAGTCATCATTATCAGTATTTGAGTTAGTTGAAGAGCCCTGTATTGTGGTTGTTCTATGTTTGTATCGCATCACAAACCACAGGAAATGGTCGAGATTAACAGTCTCTAGTAAATGATCGTTTGCCTTGTATTCAGAGACTTGGAAATCTTGACTTATTGTACCTCGTTCATGTCTTGGTCCAATCGAGATAATTTCTTGGCAAGGAAGAACGCTTTGTAACTTGCCAAGCCGGAGGGTTGACTCTGGAGCTTCACTGATCTTATTAGTATGCTGTTGTGTTGGTGCAGAGCTTAATGGAGCATTTTGGAATAAAACTAGCACCGTATCGTGTGTCGAACCAATTCCAGACAAGGTATTTTCCAAGGTGTCAAAATTATCCATTGCTGCTTGAATTGGATGGTTTTGATCAAATACTGGAGGAACTGGAACTCTATGTGAACCACATAAAGATATTGTACGTTTTGCTAGTGCAAAATTTATTTTGCGAACTTCTTGATATCCTACACAAATGCTCCGTTTGTTTGCAATTTCAATAAGATCTTTAGACTGTGACAGGTTATGTATAGTTTGAGCAAATCCGACATGCAATGGGGTGGGCTCCAAACCATTATGAAGGATGTAAAACAACATCTGGAAGATAGTGTCACACTTCAGCATCAACTGATTGTTGCTATCTGATACATTCCGGGTGGAAAACAAATGCTGAAGAAATTCCATCCATATTGGAGGACGTTCATTTTGGAAGCGTTTTAAGGCTAGATCAAGATCGTTTGGATCACAATAGCTAGAGCGTAAACCAAAACTGTAAGTTTTTAACTCTTTCCTTAGGTCCTTAGCAACGTTTTCGACAGATGATTTCCGCAAAGTTTCAACAATTCTTGCACTCTCAATCTGGACAGAATAAACCATCTGGGATTTTCGTTTGTTGCTAGGATATGTAAAATAAATGGTGTCCTTAAATTTGTCTATAAGCAGGCTCTTAACCAAATAGTTACTGATAGATTCATCCTGGTTCAGCTTTTTATTGATCTCTTGTCTCAAGTAGGTGACACTGTATCCACAGCTTGTGAAGTCTATTTTTGAGACTACATCATTAAACGCTTCTTGAACCATGTCAGTAGAACCCATAACTTCATTTTCTTGCTGTCTGTTTTCCAAAATCGTCTCTATTCTGCGATCATAGGCTGCAAAATGCTTCTTTATACAATTATTATGATATACATAAATACATCTTTGTATTCGTTCAACATCGCTACTCTGGTAAAAACATCGTCTTGGAACAAGTGAGCATAACTCAATAACTTTTGGGCACGACCTGGAGTACATATCCGAAACAAATCATGGTCAATGTTTCCACCTTTCAATTTGACTCGAGCTGAACCACAAAATACACACTTTCATATCCTTGATATGCTGTGTTTTAATCCTTTTGCTTGAACTATTTTCTGGAGGAGTTAATGCTTCCCCTAAGGAGGAATCGGAGGGTTCAGATTCAGCATTTTTAGACTTCTGGCTACGTTCAACGAACTTTTTATGTTGCATAGCACGAAGTGCTGTGATACTGGATATAAGGAGTCTGACTCTCAGTAAGAGCTTTCAAACGCTTGCTTCTGTCATCATTTGGGTACGCAGAAGCCAACTGAAGCAAATTTTTTATTCCATGTTCTCCGCTGCTCAAATATTTCTCTCCACTTGGGCTTTTGTTCTTCTGGCACAAGATACATTTACCAAGGTTTGAGCTATGCTTCTTTTCTGGCACAAGTTGACATACATCCTGAAAAAAAATATATACTAAGACTTCTTGCAATTGCAATTATAATAAACTGGTTCTATTCTATACATATAAAAATTCATTTGTAACACATTGGTCTTTATATTTATGTTTTAAATATTCAATTCGATTATTACTTACCATGATCTATCATCTGTTGAATCACATAATGAATACAGGGATCCTCAATTTGTAGCTACTACCAATACTAAACCTGAAACACAATAAATATGACTTAGTTACTCTAAAGAAATCAAATAGATCGATTCTATAAGAAGTTCAAGCATTTTACAACAAGCAAGCCTAAGAATAACATAAAATTAGTACTATTTTTTTATATTTTGGCTATTTTTTCAAGTATTTTACAACCATTTTTATCGATTTATACCCGAAATTTAGACATTTGTGCATACTTTGTTTTAATAAATTCTTGCAGAGCTATTAGTACCTAATTTATTGACTATTTAGTTCGATATGATTGGTTAGAGCTAATTTATGCACCAAAATAGCCAAAAATTTCATTTTTGCGATTTTTTGACAATATTTACTTAATTTTTTACTATTTTTGCTGTTATTTTTTGACATTTTTGTCAGTTTTCTTGGTTCAGGCAGCAGTAATGTTACAAAAACAGATTCTCAAACAAAAAATTGCCCTTAAAAAAATTTTCAACTCAAGAATATGACAAAAATACGAAAAACTGATACAATTTTGCCATTTTTGTCAATTTTTTGCCATTTTAACCACTTTCGCACCAATTTGGTGCGGTGGCATAGAAAAATTCGAATTCTCCGCCCCAAAATTAGTCTAGATTAGTCGTCAAAACCTCTGCACCCAGAAATTTATACGAACTCTGAGCCAGATCCTAGACTAGTGAGGAAAATAAGTGTTATGATAGTTGCCAATTTGACGAAGGGTGAGAATAATAATGTTGAGCCACTCGACATAATTTCATGAAATTTCACACACAGGATTACACAGGCCTGCGATGGTTTTGTTGTCCGAAATATTTTATCACTTATATAGTCATTTTTGCACGCTGGTTCCCAAAATAATATTCATTTTTCGCCATCACGTACAGATTTTTCACAAAATGTCATATTTCATATTAATATGTAAGTAATTTTCATTAAATTTTGATTAAAAACTACTGCCCATAAATGCTTACAAATGCTTGGTTTCACCAAAATTTCAAAGAAATGGAGAAGAGATATCAGGGAAGGTGGGACATCAGCATGATGGCTGATTACCGCTGGATGTTGAAACGGGATACTCCACAATTATTACATAAAAGAAAACTCGGGACAAATAAAGATGAATATGTAATTGACGTTAATAGTCTTTCTTTTTAAAGTTGTTTGCATTTGTAATTAGTATAACAAAGCGAAATAGGTACCTAATGTAAATTGAAATAAATAACATTTATTTATGTTATTGGTTTTTTCCTTCCAATTTGCAGAAAATCCTTGCGTGATAAAAAAAAATGGACACCTTATTCGAAATCAGCGTAGTTGAATTACAGTATATAAAATTAGTTTTTAGCAGTGTTGGGCACTAAAGCGTTAATCCGATAACAGTTAGTTAACGAAGTTAACTTTTTTTAATGGACTATTAACGGAAGTTAATTTCCATTTATCGTTATCGGACCAGTTAACTTCCGATAACTCGATATTTAGTCCGTTAAAGTCCGTTAACACGTTAACTGCGAGGAGTCATTCACGGAAGATCACCGCTCCGCGAATGAATTCAAACCGCCATAACTTCAGTCTGCCAATTCCGTCCTCTGCCGCAGTGGAACGGCTCTTCTCTCTCGGCAAGGACATCCTGAGGCCCAAGAGGTCAAGACTGGCAGTTGGGCCTAACTTTGAGAAGTTGGTCTTTCTGAAGGGCAACCAGCACATTGTGTCATAGTCTTTAATAAATGTGCCTAAAATTTAATTTTACCTTTCAGTTCCCGCCATAATAATTCTCTGGTAAATTAAAATTTAGTTAATGGTTAGTGGTTACAAGGGTTTCAAAACATGTAATCAGTACATTTTTTATTAAAAATTAAAAAAAAAGTTATTCAGCAAAAAAGTTGCAAAACTTGATAAAAATAGTTAAATACCTATTTATTGTTGGATTTTGCATAAATAAACATTTTCTATGGGTTTTAAAGCTTTTTTCCTTGATTTTTTAAATGTTAGTAAGGAAATAGTTATCGTTAACGGATTATCGTTAACTTCCGTTAACTTTGTAGTAAAATTATCGGATTATCGTTATCGGAGTTAAAAATTGGGGTTAACCGTTAACGGATTATCGTTATCGAAGTCAACTTTTTGGTTAACGGTGCCCACCACTGGTTTTTAGTAAGAAAACAACTCTTACAAAGTTCTCATTCGCAGGCCTGTGTTATCACAAGACTCAGGTCCCTGTATCAAAGGGCAGATGGAGGTCCACGCCGTAACTTTTGAACCACTTAACATAAATTAATGAAACTAAACAGGTACATGGATGATTATAAGACGATGTACTTAGAGCAAGGCTTAGGTCCCTACATCAAAGGCCAGAGCCACAATTAGAGGTCAAAGGTCAAATGGAGTACACGCCATTATTTTTTAACTACTCAACACAAATTCATGAAACTTCACACCCATGTGGATCATCACAAGACAATGTGTGGGGAGCAAGACTCAGGTTCTTGCACCAAAGGTCAAGGTCACAAATAGAGGAGGCGGACATTGATGTCATATATTAAGTATAAGTACATCATTAATAAGTGTAATTGGATTGCCTATTTTGGGGTTTATTTTCATTTATTATTATTATTATTATTATTATTATTATCATCTAATTATTATCACTTAAGTCTTATTTATTATATAATTTATTATATATGCTTTTAATAAGACCTTAAAATAATGTATGATTCTTAAATTTGCGGAAAAAAAGCTGCTCAAACTTAACCTTTTTACTGCGATTCGAAACCGCTGAACCGTATCCTGGCCACCCGCAGTGAAAGGGTTAATTTGAAGTGATCCGCCCTAATTTCTTTTTAATTATTTTTATCTTTCTTTAATTATCTTTATTTTGTTTTAAATTTGTTCATTTCGTTTTCCTGTTTTAACTTTTAAACGCGTTTAATACACGTCTGAAAGACCTTCTATTATATAGTTACTACTAAGTTTCTTGGGACGAATATGCGATTTTATACAGAGTTTGAATACGAGTTTTTTAGCACACTGTTCTATACTTTCTCTGAGAACGATTATTATAGCACTGATTATAGCATTAATCATAACACTAATTAATTATAGCATTAATAATGTCTTGGGTTCAGATGATTCAAATTTCAGTAATAAATTTATGATATTTGCTCTGAACATTATAGAAGCATACCCGTAAAGTTTGAAGAGCTACAGAATATATTATCAATAACGAGACTAAAATGTTCTATTACTTGTCCTAATGGAAACCTCTTTATAAAAGAAATAATCAAGTTTATATTCCCGAGATGCTTTTAAATGTTTCTCAAACCTATCTATCGTGACGAGAAAAAGGGAAGAGGGCTTTCAACTTACCGACACGAGTCCATTCCCCGTTCACAAATCATCGAGTTTACATTATTAACCCACGGCATGGAAACATGCTGCGTAAATATAATTTTTAAAAATATAAAATTAAACTTGGTAGGTATATACAGGCTTCCTAACGGAAGCTATATTGATTTCCTTGAGAATATACGAGTAATAGACTTTGTTTCAAATCTTAAGAAAACGACATGAAACCATCTTTCTTGGGAAACTTTCTGATCTTTTTTAAAATGTAATAACGTTGAGACACAAATTAACTTATAAATAGAATGGTACCATACAGTTTCTGTATGCAAATACAGGGTGATCTTTTTTTACTCGAGAACCCTTAATAATAGCTTTCATGGTTTTAAAATAATAAAAAAATCCCTCCATTTTATACGGGCTACACGAAAAAATACAACCATAAAATACACAAAGTTTATTAATCACATACGAAGTAAAGGCTCCCTAAAACCACACGGCTGGCGTTCCCCTTATGGGTATTTCTGACCACTTTTTTTGTCTTTGTTTTTTCAGCATTAAACGAGAGTTATACAATCCCGGAAAAAGATAGTATAAAAAAGTAAATCTCAAAAATTAAATGAGAATTTAGAGACTTGAAAACAAATTAGATATAAATTGTGGGTCCCGAGTTTTTTGAAGGAAAAAGACAAAACATAAATAAAAAATTTTGTGAAGTTCTCAAACATAGTAAAAGAGGCATTTAACGATGTCTTTCCTTTAACCACAATAAATACGAACCGAAAAAGGCAAAACAAACTTTGCGTTAAATTGTTAATCGTTCTTTAACACGCGTCATCCTACCAAACGTTTGATCCTTAAACACGTAAAAAAAAAAGGTACAATGACGCAAGAAGTATACGTTAGTTATACAAACGGATTAAATGACGTAATTGAAGAAGCAAAAATCAAAGTTTTATAAAAGTAAGTTTGAGGAATACAAAGAGGATTTTTTAAAAGAAAACATTGGAAATTTATTAACAAAATTCTTTACATTTAAGAAGAATTGACTAAAATTTGTTTATCGCAAATTTAACTGTAAATAATGACATTTATAATTAACCTGTAGATACAGCCAATCACCTATACTTTGATACCGTAGGGAAAAATCACGGCTAAACATCATATATCGTTTTCCACACACACTTACGAAGAATATCTTGGCAATCCCCGACCCCCATATTTCTCGCAGAAAGGTCAAAGCGGTAATTTCTACCCTTAGAAACAAATCATGTATCTTCGATTTTATTCCTAAGGCAGTTTTAAAGTGCTGTTCGGATTCCTTATCTCTCCCTTCATCAGTATTATTCAATTCATCCCACAGTCAAGGTACTTTCCCGGACGTATTAAAAAATGTAAGGCAAGAGTTTGTTCAACATCCAAATCATGAGACAAATCACTGTCTTCCAATTAATTATAATTATTGATCTTTATCTATTTCACTTTCATTAGGAAAAAGATGTTTGAAAAACTTGTGTGTATTACTTGTCCTAATGGAAACCTCTTTATAAAAGAAATAATGAAGTTTATATTCCCGAGATGCTTTTAAATGTTTTTCAAACCTATCTATCGTGACGGGAAAAAGGGAAGAGGGCTTTCAACTTGCACGAGTCCATTCCCCGTTCACAAATCATCGAGTTTACATTATTAACCGACGGCATGGAAACATGCTGCGTAAATATAACTTTTAAAAATATAAAATTAAACTTGGTAGGTATATACAGGCTTCCTATTAACGTCGCTGACTACGAATTCATCGGCCCCGGGTTCGAGACCCGACGGCAGCCGGCGCGCAGCAAAACCCAGTTGTTCATCCTTCCACATAATAAAAAAAAAAGTGGTTGGTAGATAAATGGGTACCCTAGGTGGCCTAGTGGTTAAGACGCTGGGCTGCTGATAGGGCGTGGTTCGGATTCCACGTTAAACTGTAGGTCTAAGGTGGAGTGAAAAGCTTGACCTTCGTCAGAATGAATAATTCGGGCGGAAGCTAACCAAAGGTTACCAAAGGTATACGCCATTCTCAGTATAACTTTATATCTGAAAGATCATTAAATAAGTGAAGCAATTTCAGCATTATTATTATTATTATTATTATTATTATTATTATTATTATTGTATAAAAACCTTGATGATAAAAGACTCGTTGTGTTGCTAATGGGTCTCTCCAAAGCCTTCGATACAATCTCCCATGACATGTTTATTACTAAATTATCTTGTTATGGCTTAAGGAACGTTGCATTAAATTGGTTTAAATCATATCTGCGCAACAGAAGTTAATACATCAAACAAGATAACATTATTACTTCCGAATTAAAAATGGCGTTCTACAAGGAAATATCTCGTGTTCCCTATTATTTTTTTATCTATATAAATGACTCTTTACTCTCGTAATTGAAAAGGCTTTCAATATGTGGATGATACCTTCCTGATATACTCAAAAAGCGACCTTGCATCCTTTAAATTTAATTGAAGTAGTAAATAGAGACGTCGTAGTAGATACGTTTGTCTGAAACTCGACAAATTATCCTTAAACAAAAATAAAGCAATTTTCTTTTTCAATTACGAAGAAGGACATATTGTTATTGACTCTCGTATGATCTCGTGTGTCACTGATAGACAGATATTAGTTGCGCTTAATGACAGACCATCTTTTCGCAATATATTGAAAATATAGATCATAAAATCTGGAAATGAGCGTTTATTCTAACAAAATTACTTTTTTCTACCCACAAATACACTTGAAATTCCATACTTTTCTGCAATGTATGTATAGCTTTCACATAACATTATTGCATATGGAAGTTCATGTCATAATATCATTATTAACTCTTTTAATCACAAAATGGAAGGGCAAGGCTTAGGTCCCTACATCAAAAGTCAGAGCCACAATTAGAGGTCAAAGGTCAAATGGAGTACGCGCCATTATTTTCTAACTACTCGACACAAATTAATGAAACTTCACACTCATGTGGATCATCACAAGACAATGTGTGGGGAGCAAGACTCAGGTTCTTGCACCAAAGGTCAAGGTCACAAATAGAGGAGGCGGACATTGATGTCATATATTAAGTATAAGTACATCATTAATAAGTGTAATTGGATTGCCTATTTTGGGGTTTATTTTCATTTATTATTATTATTATTATTATTATTGTTATTATTATTATTATTATTATTATTATTATTATTACTTTTGTGGTGTTTTAATAAGACCTTAAAATAATGTATGATTCTTAAACTTGCGGAAGAAAAAGCTCCTCAAACTTAACCTTTTTACTGCGATTCGAAACCGCTGAACCGTATCCTGGCCACCCGCAGTGAAAGGGTTAATTTGAAGTGATCCGCCCTAATTTCTTTTTAATTATTTTTATCTTTCTTTAATTATCTTTATTTTGTTTTAAATTTGTTCATTTCGTTTTCCTGTTTTTAACTTTTAAACGCGTTTAAATCGCGTCTGAAAGACCTTCTATAGTTACTGTACTACTAAGTTTCTTGGAACGAATATGCGATTTTATACAGAGTTTGAATAAAAGTTTTTTAGCACACTGTTCCATATTTTCTCTGAGAACGATTATTATAGCACTGATTATAGCATTAATCATAACACTAATTAATTATAGCATTAATAATGTCTTGGGTTCAGATGATTCAAATTTCAGTAATAAATTTATGATATTTGCTCTGAACATTATAGACGCATACTCGCAAAGTTTGAAGAGCTACAGAATATATTATCAATAACGAGACTAAAATGTTCTATTACTTGTCCTAATGGAAACCTCTTTATAAAAGAAATAATCAAGTTTATATTCCCGAGATGCTTTTAAATGTTTCTCAAACCTATCTATCGTGACGAGAAAAAGGGAAGAGGGCTTTCAACTTACCGACACGAGTCCATTCCCGTTCACAAATCATCGAGTTTACATTATTAACCCACGGCACGGAAACATGCTGCGTAAATATAACTTTTAAAAATATAAAATTAAACTTGGTAGGTATATACAGGCTTCCTAACGGAAGCTATATTGATTTCCTTGAGAATATACGAGTAATAGACTTTATTTCAAATCGTAAGAAAACGGCATGAAACCATCTTTCTTGGGAGACTTTCTGATCTTTTAAAATGTAATAACGTTGAGACACAAATTAACTTATAAATAGAATGGTACCATACCGTTTCTGTATGCAAATACAGGGTGATCTTTTTTTACTCGAGAATCCTTAATAATAGCTTTCATGGTTCTAAAATAATAAAAAAAAAATCCCTCCATTTTATACGGGCTACACGAAAAAATACAACCATAAAATACACAAAGTTTATTAATCACATACCGAGTAAAGGTTCCTTAAAACCACACGGCTGGCGTTCCCCTTATGGGTATTTCTGACCACTTTTTTTATCTTTGTTTTTTTCATCATTAAACGAGAGTTATACAATCCCGGAAAAAGATCGTATAAAAAAATAAATCTGAAAAATTAAATGAGAATTTAGAGACTTGAAAACAAATCTATACTATAATAAGAGAGCTGTCCGTCTGTCTGTCTGTCCGTCTGTCTGTCCGTCTGTCCGTCACACTCAGAAATTGAGAAAAAAATTCAGAAATTGTAAAAAAAATTCAGAAATTGTATTACGGGCGGCAATGTGAAGCTCAAGATTTTCATGACTGTGTTCTTTTCTGTAGTTTAGCAAAGGGAGAAGGGTGGGGGTAATGGGGGATGGGTGTGGGTGGGGTAATGGGGGATGGGTGGGGTAATGGGGAGGGGTGGGGGTAATGGGGGATGGGTGGGGTAATGGGGGAGGGGGTTAGCCCCCAAGTTGCATGAATGGGGGTGAGGAGGTTTTGGGAGATACCAGATTCAGAAATGTTGACAGAATGTGAAGCTCAAAATTTTCACGGCTGGGTTCTTTTTTTGTAGTTTAGCCTGTCTAACCGTCAGCGAAGCGGCGGGAACTGTACTAGTTAGATATAAATTGTGGGTCCCGAGTTTTTTGAAGGAACAGACAAAACATAAATGAAAATTTGTGAAGTTCTCAAACATAGTAAAAGAGGCATTTAACGATGTCTTTCCTTTAACCACAATAAATACGAACCGAAAAAGGCAAAACAAACTTCGCGTTAAATTGTTAATCGTTCTTTAACACGCGTCATCCTACCAAACGTTTGATCCTTAAACACGTAAAAAAAAAGGCACAATGACGCAAGAAGTATACGTTAATTATACAAATAGATTAAATGACGTAATTGAAGAAGCAAAAATCAAAGTTTTATAAAAGTAAGTTTGAGGAATACAAAGAGGATTTTTTAAAAGAAAACATTGGAAATTTATTAACAAAATTCTTTACATTTAAGAAGAATTGACTAAAATTGGTTTATCGCAAATTTAACTCTAAATAATGACATTTATAATTAACCTGTAGATACAGTCAATCACCTATACTTTGATACCGTAGGGAAAAATCACGGCTAAACATCATATATCGCTTTCCACACACACTTGCGAAGAATATCTTGGCAATCCCCGACCCCCATATTTCTCGCAGAAAGGTCAAAGCGGTAATTTCTACCCTTAGAAACAAATCGTGCCTCTTCGATTCTATTCCTAAGGCAATTTTAAAGTGCTGTTCGGATTCCTTATCTCTCCCTTCATCAGTATTATTCAATTCATCCCACAGTCAAGGTACTTTCCCGGACGCATTAAAAAATTTAACGCGAGAGTTTGTTCAACATCCAAATCATGAGACAAATCACTGTCTTCCAATTAATTATAATTATTGATCTTTATCTATTTCACTTTCATTAGGAAAAAGATGTTTGAAAAACTTGTGTATATTACTTGTCCTAATGGAAACCTCTTTATAAAAGAAGTAATCAAGTTTATATTCCCGAGATGCTTTTAAATGTTTTTCAAACCTATCTATCGTGACGGGAAAAAGGGAAGAGGGCTTTCAACTTGCCGACACGAGTCCATTCCCCGTTCACAAATCATCGAGTTTACATTATTAACCGACGGCATGGAAACATGCTGCGTAAATATAACTTTTAAAAATATAAAATTAAACTTGGTAGGTATATACAGGCTTCCTATTAGCGTCGCTGACTACGAATCCATCGGCCCCGGGTTCGAGACCCGAGGGCAGCCGGCGCGCAGCAAAACCCAGTTGTTCATCCTTCCACATAATAAAAAAAAAAGTGGTTGGTAGATAAATGGGTACCCTAGGTGGCCTAGTGGTTAAGACGCTGGGCTGCTGATAGGGCGTGGTTCGGATTCCACGTTAAACTGTAGGTCTAAGGTGGAGTGAAAAGCTTGACCTTCGTCAGAATGAATAATTCGGGCGGAAGCTAACCAAAGGTTACCAAAGGTATACGCCATTCTCAGTATAACTTTATATCTGAAAGATCATTAAATAAGTGAAGCAATTTCAGCATTATTATTATTATTATTATTATTATTATTATTATTATTATTGTATAAAAACCTTGATGATAAAAGACTCGTTGTGTTGCTAATGGGTCTCTCCAAAGCCTTCGATACAATCTCCCATGACATGTTTATTACTAAATTATCTTGTTATGGCTTAAGGAACGTTGCATTAAATTGGTTTAAATCATATCTGCGCAACAGAAGTTAATACATCAACACAGATAACATTATTACTTCCGAATTAAAAATGGCGTTCTACAAGGAAATATCTCGTGTTCCCTATTATTTTTTTATCTATATAAATGACTCTTTACTCTCGTAATTGAAAAGGCTTTCAATATGTGGATGATACCTTCCTGATATACTCAAAAGCGACCTTGCATCCTTTAAATTTAATTGAAGTAGTAAATAGAGACGTCGTAGTAGATACGTTTGTCTGAAACTCGACAAATTATCCTTAAACAAAAATAAAGCAATTTTCTTTTTCAATTACGAAGAAGGACATATTGTTATTGACTCTCGTATGATCTCGTGTGTCACTGATAGACAGATATTAGTTGCGCTTAATGACAGACCATCTTTTCGCAATATATTGAAAATATAGATCATAAAATCTGGAAATGAGCGTTTATTCTAACAAAATTACTTTTTTCTACCCACAAATACACTTGAAATTCCATACTTTTCTGCAATGTATGTATAGCTTTCACATAACATTATTGCATATGGAAGTTCATGTCATAATATCATTATTAACTCTTTTAATCACAAAATGGAAGGGAATTGATTATATGTTTATAATTCATAAATCTTTAAGCATCCGCGTATATTGAAACTCTAATTATTAATAATACTTGTATAATTATTTATTTATTATTAATTAATAATAGCTACTTGTTTATTTCTTTATTTATTATTAATGACAATTCTGTTTTATTTTTAATAAGAACCCAGTAAAGCCGAAAGCCAAATTAAATAAAAAAATAAAATATATAAAAATTTAAAGACATATTTGAAGTACAGATATGCTCCTTAATGTTCGTTCACACTTACAAAACAATTTCCTCCGATTATATTAACCAGTTAGTGGCCATTGGTAGAATTTCCTACCGGAAAAATTGTTTGTCATTATTGTATCACTTTTTCTTGTTTTCACGTGATCTTCGGTATGAGTCATTGCTTACTCGACTTTCACGCAGCAATTAATAGTGAATAAATTCCAAAGTTATTGAACGTACTCTAGTTTTACACACAAGGAATATATAACCAATGACGACACTTTCCCAAATCCCCATCGAAGAAATAATGACAATTATTATTATTAGGTTTAGTCTTTTAATTATTTTTCTCATCTCCTCTTGCATTAATTTATATTTTATTATCTTTTTTTTTTATATTTTGCACATACAGATTGTATACATGTAAGTTTTTGCATGTATGTATAATTGTATACTCAGAAAACTCAGAAAAAATTCAATGATAACCAATATGGATTTCAGTCGGGCAGATCATGCCTATCACAACTAATGGAACACTACAACAATATTATTGATGCACTTGAAAGTAATGAAAACTATGATGTACTAGACACAGACTTTGCCAGAACGTTCGACAAGTGTGACCATGGAATCATAATACATAAACTGAAGTATATGGGAATAACAGGAAAAGTAGGGAAATGGATATATAATTTCCTTAGTGAGTGGCGGCAAGTCGTTACGGTACAAGGAGTATCTTCATCAGAATCAGAGGTCCTCGGCTCAGTACCATGAGGAACAGTATTAGCTCCACTACTCTTCATAATCATGCTAACTGACATAGATGAGGACGTTACCAGAGACAGCACAGTAACATCCTTTGCCGATGACACAAAGATCAGTAGAAAAATAAGAAACCCAGAAGATATAGGATCTCTACAAACCGACATGAACAGAATCTACAAGTGGACGGAAGACAACAATATGAAGTTTAACACTGAGAAATTTCAGCTGTTACGGTATCGAAAAAGAGAAGACCTAAAATCCATGGAATATTATACCCCAAATGGACAGGAAATTCAGAGAAATTCTAGAGCAGGAGATTTAGGAGTTGTAATGACTGATGATGCGAAATTTGAAACACAAAATAAGATAGCAGTAAACAGAGCAAAGAGAATAACGGGGCAAATATTGAGAACCTTTAAAGTTAAACGAAGGGATAGGAATGTAATGATTCCTCTACTGAAAACACTGATCATACCCAAATTGGAATACTGCTCGGTCTTAACATGCCCATATAAAAAAGAAGACATTAGACAGCTACGAGGGATTTAGAGAAGCTTCACAGCCAAGAACAAGGGGTGCAAAGAACTAAATTACTGGAAAAGGTTACGCGAAGTAAACCTATATTCACCGGAAAGGAGAAGAGAGAGAGATACATCATTATTTACACTTAGAAAATAATGGAGAAACTAGTTCCTAATCTTACTCTGAACCCTGTAACTCCCCAAACAACGGTGGAAAGTAGAAAAGGAAGACTGTGTCGTGTTCCCAAATTAAAGGCGAGACGGGGAACATCCTTAACCCTGAAAGAAAATAGTTTTGTTGTGAGGACCAAAACTGTTTAATCAGCTGCCCAAAGACCTAAAGAACACGAGTGGTGTTGCGGTGGACATCTTCAAAAGAAGATTAGACGCCTGGCTCAGAACAATGCCCGATGAGCCAGGCGTACCTGGCTATATAAGGTGGAGAGTACAAGAAACCAACTCACTACTTCACCAGGCCAACTCGAGAGGAGGGGCGACAAGCTTGACCTTCGTGAAATGAGGAATCATCGCGCGGAACCTTTGAAAGGTATATGCGAGTTTAATTCTTGCAGTATTGTTAATGTTTTAATAATACCGTAATGTCAGTATATGTTACACACACACACACACACACACAAAAGTTTATTATGATTGCTGTGATGTAATTTAATAGCCTCATAGAAATGACCTGCTGTCAAATTTAAGTGTACGAAGCCATCAATTGCTCGAATGTGTGTGACAGCCTATTACAATCAGGTCCCGGGGAGGGAGGGGATGGGGGATGCACGAGATGTCAAAGCACCAGTGCCCGAGCTGGAAGATAGAGGAGATGATCGGAGGCAAAGGGGACCGAAGTCAAAAGTAGCACTAGGGCCCGTGATTGCTCTCCCGGGCCTTGATTATACCGCAAACCTTTTTTTTTCAAAGTTTAGATAATTCTATATTATGTAAGTTTCCTTTAGCCTTCAAGTCTTTATATAGAAATTTTATAATAACACTTAGATAATAGATTTGCACTTGCTGAAATAGACAGTTTACTTACAATTGCGTACAATATATGTGTTGTACTAATGAAAATATACTCATCTTTGTAAACTCTTGAGTATAATTGTAAATAAAGAACTGAATTATTATTATTATTATTATTATTATTATTATTATTATTATTATTGGTAATAATAGTAGTAGCAGCAATAATAATATAGTGTCAGAACATGTGTGTGTATATATACACACAGTATATAGTTTATTACATAATTCAATTTATGACCGTTATTCGCTGGCTTTGTTGAGAAAAACAAAGCAAATAAATTAATTTTCCGTTTGTGTCGTTCCATTTATATCTTTTTTGAAAGCGTAATTTCCATTTTACGTTTCGACACATTTGCATAACGATAAAACCACGAAACAATTGCTTCCCCTTCTCCTTTCAACCGAAAACTGACGCCTCTACCTTCAATTCCAGACGTATCATACAGGCTGACAAAAAAAGCATGATTCTTCTAATACTTGTAATAATGTCTTCATATTGATAACATGACTATTTTGGCGTCGTGTGTGTGTGTGTAGAGAGAGAGACACACCACACACACACACACACACACACACACAGTGCGTAACATCTCTGATTATGCGTTTTAAGTGAGAGCATTTCATGTTTGTGTGAAGCATGGAGACTATTCCTCCATAAAACATGTTTTGGCTGTGAATCTTGTGTCATTTCTTAATATAAAAGGAAAATCCTTCCTTTTGAGCTTTCTCGTCATTCTTCCCATTGGCCATTCATCTCAATAACGAGCATAAATATTTGGCCAAATGAATGATTCGTCTTTTCATTAAAGCGAAGGAAATCCCTTATAAAATTTTATTACGCATTAAAATCCATCTAAAGCTCCGTAGTCCTTATTGAATTATGGACATGGGATTTATTTTAGACGAGAATCACCCGTTCTAATTCCCTTTTTATTTGTTTAATTGAATTTAAAGGATTTTAAAGGTGTTAAATTCTTTTTAAGGATACAGATACGAGGAGAAGGTTAGAGATTTAGTGAAATGGAACTGACTTTTAGCTCTAATATATATATTATATATATAAACTTGTATTCTCTCCACTGCTCTTTAGTGAAAGAAACGACTCGTTGTGTGGAGTGTAATACACTGTAATATCGTAAAATGGAGTAATTAGGCCCTAATAAGTTTAAGGTAAATTTCGTTATTATTTTTTGCATATATTTTAGCTACGTATGCATAGGTAGGTACCTACAATTTATGGAAAAAATTTTACCTTTACATAACGATATTTACCTTAAACTTATTAGGGCCCAGTTACCCCATTTTACGGTATTTATATTAGCTGAAGTACAGTAGTACTAATCCAGGCAAATATACTCATATATATATATATATAATATATACAGTCCATAAGCTCTTAGCATATATATCTATTTGTCTCTCTATCACAGGATTCACAGCTATTAGAGCACCAGGAGAAAATAGTGGAAACATTGTGTCGAGGACAAAACATAGATGTAATATATACTGACTTTGCTAAAGCCTCCAATAAATGTGACCATGGAATTGTAGCACACAAACTTAAGAATACAGGAATTACTGAAAAGTTGGGAAAATGAATTTAATTTTCTGACTCAAAGAACACAGAGTGGTAGAAAATTGGAGTTAAATCTGAAGGCTTAGAAGTCATGAGTACTGTCCCACAAGGTACAGTATTAGCTCCCATGCTGTTCATAATAATGTTTGCGGACATTGATGCATATATTAATGACAGTATTGTGTCATGTTTCACAGATGACACAAAGATATGCAAGGAAATATCGAACGAAAGGGTCGATCCTAAACGTTCGTTCAAACCCTCGTAAAGTATCATAAAGTGTCTATCTATCTGTCTGTCTATCTAATATTTGTAATATATATATATATATTGCTCGTTGGCACTAGAATAGTTTAATTTTAATTATATTAATGATTATGATTATTTGAGACTGGGGTCACCATGGTCATTTTCAGATCAAATAATGTTATTAATTAGGAAGTTAATAGCGAGTTTTCTTCATTTTATTAAACAAAACAAATGATATTTAAGTGAGAAAAATAAAGTTGCGAATGGAAGTTCATGTGGAAATGTATAAATTATGATAACGCGCAAGGAAATGAAAGTCTTTCTATAAAGTTAGGTGAATGACACCAGCTCAATGGGTCCTGTTACACGTTATTAATTCTATTTTATGGTTTATACTCTTTTTAGTATTTTATATAGCTGTAAGTGGGGCTTTCACCCGAAGCCAAACACTTCAACTACGTGTATGTCTGAACTTGGCCTAGCGTTGATTTGCCGCTAGGATTACGTTCTTTTCTTTTCTCCAATGATCCAGTTTATTGTGTCATACCAACATAGATTTCTTGTTGGGCCCATTGTCCGTTGTACCTGCTGGGGTCCAGGGTCAATACCTTGACCTGGTGGGGTCCCCCGCGTTGATCTCTTTGGTGAAGTTTCTTCACCTCTGGGACTGAGAAAAGGTGCATCATTGCTCTCCTCACCCACCTGGTGCGTAAGCGGGTTGAGGGGACCTTTTTATCCTGGGTGACGTCCTGCCAGTGTGAGAGCTTTCCTTAGTAGACATTACGTCCCGTTCTTGTTTGTGGAAAGCTACATACAGGTGGGAGGGGTTTCTCCCGCACCCGTCCCTTATTTTTAGTCGCCTTTTACGACACGCTGGGACCACGTGGGAAGTATTCTTTAAATCCCCTATCCCCAGGGATATTACATTGTGAGATCTCTCGTGTCACCGAAGTTCTTCGAGGAGAGAGGCGAGATGCGATTGAGGCGTCGTGCCCTGGAGTCCCTTTATAACGAGGTTCGAGGTGTGACGTTCAGGGCAGAGAATGCCTTGAGTGAGTTTCGCGATGTGACCTCATCTTGGTCGTGGTTGTGTCGGTGGAACATTGGATTTATTGTCAAGTGGAAATCGCGAAAGTATCTGAAGGCGTTTCTGTCGCTACATACAGTATATTATTTACATTTGTTGGGTTTCAACAACTGTTCAGGATCGACCTGTGTTCAACCCCTCTGCATCATTCCCCATCATTTGAGGCCTCATACCCAACTGCGCATGGCTGGTCAGGGACTTTGCACAGGATCCTATCGTGTTGATGTTTGAAGGTAGCTAGGTTGGTGTGCTGAAGATTCCTCAGTTCTTTTGGACACACGTTAAAGAGTTTTGAGCCTTGTTTTCTAAGAGCATTTTTCATATTCTTTTTCGTGACCCCTCTCTCCTACCGACCGCAACTGGGATAGTACACAAGGGCGGATCTAGAGGGGGGTATCGGCGACGTCCGAACCCCCCCCCCCTCAATTTCTTGTAAGTGCCCTTTTTTCAAGTGCAAGTGCCCTATTTGAATGATGCGTATGCCTCTGAAAACAAATTTTGTTTTTGTATGTAAATAGATCATGCTTATTTTGTTTTATTCAAATTTTATTTTGAGTCTTTATCCGTATACATTGTACTTCCAAATTTGTAGTTGTAATGGTTTCCATAGGTGCCCTTAGTACTGGCGCAGCAATATCACTATTTTTATCTCCATCTTATTCTGATAGTTCTTTTAACTGACAAGACATTTGTGATTGTTTGAAAAATTTTCTGTGATAACTGTTGTACCCAAATTAGATTTTTATTTTGTATCATATTTGAATGAGACTGATCTAATAAAACAATAAAATTGATTTTACACTCGCTCATTGATGGTCTGTTTTAAGAAAAAAAATTTAGTACTGTGCCCTTTTTTCTTTGGACTCCCCCCCCACCCTTACTAAAATGTCTAGATCCGCCCTTGGTACAGAATCTACTTCTTCTCTCATTCCAATATGTTTTTATCTCGTTTCTAAAGTTTGGGATATAGCCCTTGAATATCTTTCACGGATATACTGTAGTATTATTGTATGTCGCTCACGTTTTCTGTTTAAGGAGTAGAGTTTCAGGGATTGTAGTGGCGACCAGCAGTCTTCATCTTCCGTTTTCTCCATCTTAGACGTTAATGTTCTTTGTATCACTTTTATGTTCGCAATGTCTCGTTTTCTTTATGGGTTTGTGAGTAATGAGCAATACTGAATTATGGGTAAGACTAAACTCTTCCATAATTTAAGCGTGATGTTTGCTTTTCTACTGTGGGAGCTCCTCCAGATGATTCCCATTACTTTTGTAGCTGTTGTGATTTTAATGTTGTAGTGTTCTCTGAATTCTGCATCCAATGACATTATTATTCCGAGATCCCTAACATGTGGTGGGTTTGATGTTATCCGTTTGGGTTGCGGTGTTTTGTACTCTTTATTCTCTAGTTCCTTATTATTACCATATCTAATGAGTTGGAACTTTTCTTCGTTGAACTTCATAATGTTGTCTTCAGCCCACCTGAATAGCGTTTCAATGTCATTTTGTAACGTTTCTATTTAATCTTTATTTGATATTTCCTTACATATCGTTTTGTCACCAGCGAAATACGATACGACAATCTTTAATATCCGCATCTATAACTGCGATCATTATTATAAGCAGCAAGGGAGATTATTTGCAATAATCTCATGATCACATTTATCAAGGATTTTAGCAAAATCAGTGTATATTATATATTATATATAATATATATATATATATATATATCAGGGTTGGGTCAGTTAAGTTAATTAACTTAATTAACAGTCGGTTAATCGGCAAAAATTTTAACTTAACTAGTTAAATTTTTAAAAAGTTTAACTTAATTGAAACATCTCCAAATTAATTGATTAACTTCAATTTAATTTTCAATTAATTATCCTACAGAAATGCTGGGATCCCCTGAAGATCATGGCCCCCAGCCTTCTTTAGTTAGCCTTATAAGACTAACTAAAGGAGGCTGGGGCCACGATCTTCAGGTGATCCAAATACTGTTTTTATCTTTGAGTGAAATATAATAGGCTTAAGAGATGAAAGGTTTGAGAACCTCATCTTCCGTAAAATTAACAAGCATGTTTAATTTGTAAGTAAAGTATATATTTTATGCGTTTAATTTGACTATTGTTGGTAAGGAATCTGGATTATGTTCAGTGTCAATAGAGTACAATACAAAACATAGTTTAGAAAACAATTTGTTATTAAATTCATTTTGCCTTCATTTTTTACAATAAAAAACTATAATAGGCCTAAAAGTTGAGACTTGTTGAGAAAAGTTGAGTTGAGACCATAAACAAATTTAATTTATTTACAAGAAACAAGAAAAATAATAAAAGCTTATAGAAAAATTATTCTTATGTCTTGCCCTGTATAATATGCAAAAAAATATGTATAATTTATCAGACCACGCATACAAGGTGATCCCACATAATTACAGGTTTATCATTACCTTGATTAGTTATACAGGGTGTCCCAGAATTAACTATCTATTTCAATGAAATCGGACAAAGTTTTTTAAAAACACACTTTTATTTATGTTTATCATGTTTAATATGTGTTAAAAATGTATAAATTTCTAAATTTTTTTCATAATTTTATTTTCATAATTTTTTCATTATCTGGTCCAATGAAAGACCGTCTGAAGTCATAGAATGGCAAAGAGACTCTCCAAAAGTTAACGTGTGGCTTGGAATGACCAAATCCAAAATTTATGGTGCTCCATCTTGTTGAAACACAACATTATCAAGAATGCCATCATCAAGAAGCTGTGGTTCGAGAAACTGCTGAAGCATATCAAGGTAGACGGTACCTGTTACAGTTGCTTCCGCAAAGAAGAATGGGCCATAAATTTTGGATTTGGTCATTCCAAGCCACAGGTTAACTTTTGGAGAGTCTCTCTGCCATTCTATGACTTCAGACGGTCTTTCATTGGACCTGATAATGAAAAAATTATGACAATAAAATTATGAAAAAAAATTTAGAAATTTATACATTTTTAACACATATTAAACATGATAAACATAAATAAAAGTGTGTTTTTAAAAAATTTGTCAGATTTCATTGAAATAGATAGTTAATTCTGGGACACCCTGTATATAATGATGATGATGATTCTACAGGCTACTTCCAAGAAAGAAAAAGTTAATTGATTAACTTTCAAAATTAACTTAAATTAATGCAAATTTTAAAAATTAATTAGTTAAATTAATTTGAGTCTTACCAATTAAGTTAACTTAACTAGTTAATTTTGGAAGTTAATCGACCCAACCCTAATAAATATATATATATATATATATATATATATATATATATATATATAGGGTATCCCAGAAGTCTGGATTCGTAGGGAAAATGGACATTATATTTTTAAAATGAAACAAGCACATTTCTAATGTCAGTTTCACATATTTCAGGAAAAGAAAATACCCTGATGGCTCACTATACGAAGCGAGAGAAGGTAGAACTGGTATTGCTACATGTTTCCGGAAAAAGTCAGAGGGAGGCATGTCAGTTATTTCACGAACATGCCTCCCTCTGGCTTTTTCCGGAAACGTGTAGCAATACCAATTCCACCTTCTCTTGCTTCGTATAGTGAGCCATGAGGGTATTTTCTTTCCTGAAGTATGTAAAACTGACATTAGAAATGGGTTTCTTTCACTCTAAAAATAATGTCTCTTTTCCCCTATGCGTCCAGACTTCTGGGACACTGTGTGTGTGTGTGTGTGTGTGTGTGTGTGTGTGTGTGCATGACTCCAGATTTGAAAAAATTTACTGGAGCACAGCTCTGAATTTACTTTTTTTCCCCTTACACCACTAGATAGGTTAATGATAGTAAACTCTTGAATTGACGACATACCAATTACAAATTGTTTTAGCTAAACATAATAATACAATAATGTACAGTTTATAACTCACCTTAAGTTTATCTATTCATTGCAGCAGCAACAGTGGACGATGTTAGACCTTGCATGTAGGCATTTGTTGTGAATTTACCGCCATGTATGCTTGGCCACTGATCAATGGCTTTCTGTGTGATCATTACAGCAGATCTAGTGCCTGGAGCTGGACCCTCCTTCACAATTCTGCACAGCTTAGTCAAATGAGATGGCTTAATGGATCCTTTGTGTTCAACAATGTAACCAAGAATGGAGAATGTCCCTTCAGCTGGTGCTTCACCCCAGGCAGTTGATCCATCTTTATCAAAATGCTTTAATCTCTCTGTGATTCCTTTCCACAGCTGTTCTATATATTCTGTCAGCCAATTTATCACTGAGTCTTTTGTAAAACTACTTTCAGATCTGGTTCTGGATGGTCTAGCAACTTCAGCAACCTGGTAGTAATCAGAACGTTTCTTGATGTATTTGTAAACTTCATTTAGGATGTAATCCTCAGCTGTTAGTTCCTTTTGCTGCCCTGTGGTATCGTGCTTAAATTCAGAAACTACATCATTTGCATTTCCTCCATTAGCTAATTTGGAAATTGTTTCCATCACTCTTAACATAACAGTTTTCCCTCCTTCTTTATAAAATATATTTTCTACAAATTCTGCACTAACTGTGGTTTTTTGAGCTACTTGCAACATAATCTTTGTTACATAGGAAATCAATACATAGAACTTGGCACTAATTTCTTTCTCTTGTGGATGATCAAAAAACACACAATTTTCCACAAATCTGTCAAATTGATCAAATTCGTAATTAACCATGCGAGTATCAGATTTGAGTTTTGGTCTCTTAAAACCAATGATATTGTCAAGAACCATATTGGTATAGTCAAGGCCTGATCTCAGATTTGAAGAGTGATTCTGAATAAAGTCTAAAAGCTCACTTAGTTTACAAATTTTCTTCAATGCATCAACGTGGGCTCTGTTCACAAGATGCATTAACTCCCATCGAAATTTGAAATTTTCTCCAACAACTTTTTCATTTCGTTTTTAAATGGCTCGTTGTCCTTACAAAAAGCCCCATCTCCAACCATTCCAGATACCTTGGATTTAATTGCTTCTTCAGATAGTTTCAAGTGATTAGGAGACTTCAACACATCAAAAATTTCATTGGCCAAATAAACTCCTGATTTGCTGCGTACTAAATTTATCCCAGCAAGTTTTACAGTCTTATCTTCTTCACTCATAACTAATACAACTAGCATGCTTAATCCCAAAATTGTTCCAATGTCAGCTGTTATTGTTACTGAAGTTTGTTCTAAAAACCACTTTACAGTTTGTTCTTTAAGTTGATTATCTAATAGCTCACAAATTGTCTCGCACGCATGTGTGCTATGATTCAAATTTCCAACCTCACAACCTGACCTATGTAATACAGCTAGAAGTACTGGATATAGAGCCCATGCAGTGTTTGTTTTCATTATGTAGTATAAGATGTTGCCACATAAGTCTTCTATGCGTTTAGTAGTGTTCCGAGAAGATGTTTTCATCACTTCATAAACAGCATGCCCTAGATCCTTCTTTTCCACCAATTTGAATGTAGATTTGATCAAATCATTGTTCAGGATTTCTTGTATTGATTTACACTTGCTTAAATGGGCTATGGAAATGTCAAATTTGCTGCTTTTTGCTTTATTAGATTTGGATGCAACACTTGAACTTGAAGGCATATTTTGACTCTTCTCTTTATTAACCACAACAGCTTGGTGAGTTTCTTTTGTTAGGCACAAAATTGCATTCAATGTCTTCTGGATTTGGGAATTTTCAAATTCCTCTAAAGCAGTTTTGTTAGTCTGATGCGCAGATTCCTCACTTACCTTTTGTTTCTTAGGTGGAGGAGAAGCACTTTCTTCAGTCTGTGAAACATCTAGTGAAAAAGTTTCATTTTCTAGATTAGCAGTTGATGAAGTTGGTTCATTTTTCTGAGGTCTAGCACTAGCACATTTTGTGAACAAACTAAATGACTGCTTTGCCGTATCTCTTTGCTGCACTTCATCCTGGTATTTCTTTACTGCAATATCTAAGCTGTGGGCCCAAACTCTGGGACCTCTTGTATTGTAACAAATATTTTTTTTGGAATTAAAATGTTCCTCCCATTTTGCTTCTTTGAATATTTGTTCTTGCATTGACCACAAAAGTAACCCCTTTTAACACCCTCACTTTTCTCTCCAACTTCATCAATATTAGGATCCATTATTGATTATTGACTACCTGAAAAAATACAAAATAAGTAAAAGTTAGTAAATATAATATGGTAAAAGTGAGTAAAAGTAAGTAAATATAGTACAATGAAAGTAAGTAAAAGTAAGTGCTTTAAACTTAGTAAAAGTAAGGAAGAGTAAGTAAAAGTAGGTAAGTTAAAGTAAGTAAAAGTAAGTTTAAACTTAACTGAACTTTTCAATTCTAGAGTCATGGTGGATTACTTAAAACCACACAAGTAATTATCTGGCCAATTTATCAAACCTGGCCGAGATCAATGGAACATAGTCCAATCCTGATAATTTTATATTAAAAAAATATACGTTTTAATAAAATTTTAATTATCAAAACATTGAAGCTTAACAAAAAATAAAAATAATTGTTAAATATGGAATTACCAACTAAACTTAAAATAACAATTTGTAATTTAAAAAATTGGTTTGTACAAGAACGTATACGCAAAAAATTGCATAACGTCTAGCGGATGAACAAAACCCAAACCCAAATTTACTTTTCTCATGGTCAAATTTACTGGAGCAATGCTCCCAAGATCCCAGGAATCTGGAGTCGTGTGTGTGTATATATATATATATATAATTATATATATATGTAATGTGTGTATATATATATGCGCCTCGGTGGTGTAGTCGTTAGCGTCGCAGCAAACCCCAACTGTTCATCCTCCCACACAACAGAGAAATTGGTTGGTAGATAAATGAGTACCCTGGGTAGCCTAGTGGTTAAGACGCTGGACTGCTGGTGGTTCCTGGTTCGGATTCCACGCTAAACTGTAGGTCTAAGGCTAAGGTGGAGTGACAAGCTTGACTTTCGTCAGAATGAACAATTCGGGCGGAAGCAAAACCAAGGGTTATATATATATATATATATATATATATGAATAGAAACGACATAAGTATTAAGGAACGTTTCTGCACACGAGGAGGAGAGATAACGAATAAATGAAAAATGAGGCGAACCGGCAATTGGAAGGCCCTGGGTTCGATTCCCGGGCGGTTCGCCTCATTTTTCATTTATTCGTTATTTTTCCTCCTCGTGTGCAGAAACGTTCCTTAATACTTATGTCGTTTCTATTCATTTATATACTGCGTGGTCATTGCAGTTATATATATATATATATTATATATATATATATATATATATTATATATATAATAACTGATCGTGAATACAAACTGGATTTGAAAAATGTTAAAATGGTCTAAACTGTTTTTAACCTTTTTGGTATTCTTTCATTTGATAATGTCGTCTTTTTTGTTTTGTTTCGTTATTCACATTTTTATTTGTACTTTTTCCCATTTAAACACATTTTTAAGCTGTTGAAATTGTCGTATGTGCGTACACGCGTTCATGTACGCGTATTTTGACGCCAAAAATGTGAACGTACAGCATATGTGTAGCTTTCTCTCTCTCTCTCACACACACACACACACACACAATATGGATTATTGACGATATGTCCACAAGTTTCCGAGAATTAATGGGAGAAAAATACCAGTAATATATATATATATATATATATATATATATATATATATATATATATATATATATATATATATATACTCTATATATATATATATATATATTATATTTTTTATATGGTGATGTTGAGACTAAATAATACTGCAGCTAGTGTAGTGGCGGACGTCTTTAAAAGAAGACTAGGCACCTAGCTCAGGACAATCCCAGATTAACCGAGTGTACCTGGCTATGTGAATTGGAGAGCGCAAGAAACGAACTCTTTACTTCACCAGGCCAACTCGAGAGACGGGGTAACGAGTCTGAAAGGTTGAAAGGAAAGGTATATCGGGTGTCCACAATGTCTGTACCTAATGGGAAATACATTGAAAAAGGTTAACCCATTTGAAAATACATTTAAGAATGAATAAGATGACCAACGCTTGAACCAACGTAGGTTTAATGGCTAAAACGTTTTGGAAGAAACTTTCCATCTTTTGCAACTAAAATTACGGAACAAAAGTAATTAAAACCTACACAAAAAACCCATCACAGCAAACCAATTGTCATACATAAAACTTAAAATTGTAACAACCAAGCTAATACACTGTCACAATTTTAAGTTTTACGTATGACAATTGGTTTGCTGTGATGGGTTTTGAGTAGGTTTTAATTACTTTTGTAAATGTTGGTTCCCACGTAACAAGACTTTCTTGTCCGGAAATACATCTATTTACGGAATCATATCATAAATATTAAATATGCTCCTATTTACGTCAAAGCACGTTAATATAATTAATTAATGCAATACCCATTGGGTACAAACTTTTAGGACATTTTCTATTTTTATTATTAGAGTATATATATATAATATATATATATAAAATATGTTTTACACTGCTTTTTACCATTACACTTCCCACGAATGGCTAGTTAACTCGTTTTGCGCGTTCATGTAGGCTCGTGATTGGTCCCCGCGACTAGGCGCGTATGTTTGCGTTTACGCATTGAGAAAAAAGACAAAACGTCGCAAATACAGCGTATATCACAAAATAAAGATGTCCCGAAATTGATGTCAACCGATCTTATACAAAATCTTGAACCTGAAATAGCTCGCTATTTTATACATTCTTTTTACTTTATGTATTTTTCGTGTTTTTCATCCATTTTATGAAGTTATTAACATAGAGTGAACGTGATGGGTTTATAAATCGACAAAAAGGATGCCGAATTTTGGGGTTCACCCCAAAATAAAGATTGATCCTGGGTATATAATAGGATCATATATGAAGTAACTTTTGCCCAATTTTAATACAATTAATTTTTAAACGAGTCTTGCGCCATATTTTACCAACTTCCCACAGTGTTGGAAATGAATGGAACGAGGCAAACGCTTATAGAAACGTAACCTAACCATTTTTTTTTTTAACCCTCGTCAGGAACTTTCAATTTACTTACGTTATTGGAACAGTGGGGTCTATATGACCCCAGGCCTAAAATATTTTTAAAAAATGGGGCTATAAAAAGTCTGTAATGAAATAATGACATGAATGAAACAGTGTAGTTCATAGTTAAAAACTTTTAACGAATATCATCTCTCTCAATGTTTACACCCCATAATGGTTCCTGATGAGGGTTAAAATATTGTAATTTTGTACCATACACCGTAATATTACGGTCATTATGGGGGTCAAAACATCGAAAGAGATATTATTCATTGAAAGTTCTTGAATATCTAAAACAATGTTTCATTCATGTGATTGTTTCATTACAGACTTTGTTTGGCAATGCTGCTGCGAGCTGACTGAAATTGGCGTATAGGCGGAATGATGTTCTATGTGAAGACTATTCATACTTCTTAAACTATAAATGCATTTGATATATATATATATATATATACACACACACACACACACACAAGTTCATTCAATTTAATAATCTGTTAATTAACCATTAGTGCCCACTGGTAGAATTTCCTACCGACAAAATTTTGTCATTATTGCATCACTTTTTCTTGTATTCACGTGATCTTCGATATGAGTCATTGACATCCATTTCGAATGAATCGAATATTTCCTTTTAAAAGGAAATATTCTATTAATTGAAAATGAATCGATTTTAGAATCTAAAAGATTGCGTCATATCAATGACTCATACCGAAGATCACGTGAATACAAGAAAAAGTGATACAATAATGACAAATAATTTTGTCGGTAGGAAATTCTACCAATAGGTACTAATTTGATAATTATAGTTTGTTTGAAAGAAATAATTAAGCGCATCAGAAATGGGAAGAGTGTGGAATGGTGGTGCGGAGTTAGTAAGAAAGTCGTCCGAGACGTACAGTAATTATAATTAATGAGACGGTAATTTGTGTTTAAAATGGGCAACAGAAGATACGAGGAAAATGGGTATAATAGAGCGCGCAACCAGATGAAAAGAAAGGAACCAAAACGTTAACAAATGCTAACGGTAATTAAACGGTTTATGGATTTATTTTAACAGTGCGTTAATTTGGAAAGAAGAATGGGAAGGCAGTCAAGTGAGAACGTGAGAGAGAACCAGTCAGGTTCGAACCGTGTCACGTGGAATTGTTTTAGGGTATTGGATGGCTCGGTGAGTTAAGGCGGGTGATATTGGTGTCACTGACTAGTAGCCCAGTTTATTAAGTTCCATTTTTCATCGTAAAGTGGGCGAATATCGCCCTTAAAGCACTCGTACACTTATTAAGTGTTCACCTTCATTCAATCCATCCCGAATCAGGGCTAATGGAGAAATCAGGGTTAACGAGGCGCGCAAACTTTCGAATCTCGCTTGTTTTATATATAAAAAAATAGTAAAAATAGTGATTTAGGGACAAATAGTTCGTTATCTCGGAGAGTAAATGAATTGAGAGTTGTTCATTCAGTTTCTGGTCAGGGTCTGCACTCGGTTGGAAACAATAATTTAGGCAGATCTGCAGTGTTCCAACGCATTTATTATCCCGAACTCTTTCACTGATCTTTTGCTTTGTTACTTTAATTCTTCCATTTGTATCGTCACAGATGAGCCAATAACCTCTTTCGAAGACGAGAGATTTACCATTTTAAGGAATACCGCGTAAAGTTGTACTAGGTCCCTCCGTCATGTTACGAACTAAATTAAAGAACTCGCCGAGTCGTTATTATTCGTATACGGCTCCTCCGCGCCTCTGTTTATACATGGTGAGTCATAAATCCTGCCTCAAAAATAACTATACAATAAATACCTTTGAGGCAGGGCTTTTGATTCACCCTGTATAATCTCCCTTTATTGCCCCTTTTATACCTTGTGTAATCTCCCTTTATTCCCCCCCTTTTATCGTCCTCACAACCTGAAGTTCATCATTGAAAACTGTAACAGGAAACGCACTTCCACTCAATTACAACATTTCTCCATCTCACATTACTTTTCATTGACTTCCAAAAACATTAATAAAATTGACTTTTCAGGTGATGTTAATTTAGGCCCTCCACCCTCCTAGGAAGAAGTGGCTCAGCGACAAAGTAAAAGATGCCAGAAAAACGCAATTAAAGTTTGAAAGTTGCCATAACTTTTGAACTTTTGAGAGATATTTCGACGAAATATCTTCAGAAGTTCAGTTATTCCACTTTTGAATTGGCAAGAAATTTTACTGCGTTTTCTGGCCTGTTTTACTTTCGTCGCTTAGCCACTTCTTCCGAGGAGGGCCTCAATTAAAATCTTGATGAACGAAGATTTGTTTACAAACGATTGAAGTAAAACGTATATCGCGGAGGAGGGTTCATTCTGGCGTCGTGGGACAACGTTCCGAGCTCATCTTTTATCACCATCCGGGAAACCTAGAGACGTACTCGGGACCCTTGTCTCGCGACGCGAGGACGAACCCTTGTCTGCGCTGCGTGCTTCACTTCAGTTTTCGTATAAAATCAATCTACGGTTATTGTACTTTTCTGTGATAAGTTTTGTATTATTTTAAGTAATTTCGGTCTGTTCCCAATCTCGGTCATCCAATTTCAGTTCTCGTCCGAGAATGAGAACGCTGAAAGTGAGAATCTCAAAGGAGGCAATCCTCACATTCATTCATTTCATTCCAAGAAGTCCCAATTTAAGTTAGATTTTTCCATAGAAAATACCTCTCGTACCCGCAGTTGCGTCACAGCCCTCTTTTTACCCTTTCCCATAGCGGGAAACCACTTTTTTCCCAAGCTTAGTATTCTCATTTTCAGACCGGGAATGGAAATGGGAATGAGAATAACAAAAAGTGGGAAATAATCATAATTTTCCATAAAAAAAAAATCACTGACCAAAAGTCGACAACATTCTTACCCATTTGAAATGAGGGTTTTAAATACTTTCATAATAATTCAAGAAATTAGATAAAAAATGCATTTAAAAAAAAAAGATATGTCGCTTTGAACAACAAAATATGATCCTATCAGTATATATATATACAGGGTGTCCCATAAGTCCGGTCTCATAGGAAAATTTATTTTAATTTATAAAAGTAATGCATTAGAACTAAAACAAATGTTCAAATTGATGTCGTTTTGGGTCCTTATTTTGTTGCGGGTAGAATAACGCGCAGTGGCTAATATGGAAGGGAGTTACACTCGTGAGGAAAAGGCCTTCGGAGGTCTTTTCCTCACGAGTGTAATAAAAGGCCCAGTAAAGCCCAAAGCTTAAGGGCTAAATTAAATTAAATAAATAGTCCAGCTTCACAATTATTTACGTCATCATGAATTGTAAGACTACTGTATTTATTTTATTATTAATGAAGGTTACTCATTTCAATTCAAAAAATTCACGTCGATTTTGTAAATAAGTCGGGATTTCTCGCACGATATACTTTTTTTTGGGTTAGGTTAGATTAACTCAGGCGAACCTCACCTAACCTAATTTAAAACAAATCAGTGGGTGTGTAAAAGACTGAAGTAGCATAAAGTTGAACTTACTTGATTTTGAGTTTTTCAATTGAAATCGTAAATCCTTGTATACGGTAGAAAAACGCTTTCTCTAAACTTTCCGATAGAGCCCCTACTTCCCCCCCCCCGGTACCTTAACATTTATAAGCGAAAATTACTAAAAATATAAAATATATAACCTGTTCTACCAAATGCGTAAAATATGAGCACGGACAATATACACACACACACCTTTGGTTAGCTTCCGCCCGAATTGTTCATTCTGACAAAGGTCAAGCTTTTCACTCCACCTTAGAACTACAGTTTAACGTGGAATCCGAACCACGCCCCACCAGCAGCCTAGCGTCTTAACCACTAGTGACTAGGCCACCCAGTGTACCCATTTATCTACCAACCACTTTCTTTATTGTGTGGAAGGATGAACAGCTAGGTTTTGCTGCGCGACGGCTGCCGTCAGCGGGTCTCGAACCCGGGGCCGATGGATTCGTAATCAGCGACGCTAACCACTACACCACCATATATATATATATATATATATATATATATATATATATATATATATATACAGTACCGTGCAAAAGTATGAGTCCACTGTCAGTCTGATAACTATTAGATAATCTGTCGTATGAAAATTGGTTTTGATACTAAAATACACATTAACTAGAACCTCTGGTTCATATTAACGTATAACTAAGTTATTACTTAAGTGTATAACGTTGTATTAGCTGGATGACCCTCTAGTCTGCATAAATTGAACTTGAGGGTTGATTTATTATATTACTTATAACGCATGTGTTTAAAGATCTAGCGAACTATTGATGATGGATCTGCAGTAAATGCTCCTAAGTATTGTTATATCATTATTTACAATTAAAAGTATTGGCATATTCACTTAAATTATGAAAAACAAATTTATCCAAAACATTTCTCATAATCCTAATTCATGCTGTTTTTTTTCTTTCACAGGCTTAAAAATGACGAAAAGTACAATTTCTGATGGATTAAATATAAAATAATACATTTGCATGGTGAGGGACTGAGTCAAAGAAAAATAAGTGATTCTACAGGTGTTTCCAAAACTGGTGTAAAAACAATCTTGGCTCATCAGAGATCAAATGGGACCCCCCAGTTGATCGTCCTAGATTAGAGAGGCCTTCTAAGCTTTCTCCATCTGATCTACAATATCTAAGATTACTTCCCTTCGAGACAGACGCAAATCCAGCACTTCACTCGCAGCAGATCTCGAAAAAAACAACAGGTGTCTCAGTTGATCCCTCTACTGTAGGAAGGAAGCTTAACTCAGTAGGTCTTAAAGGATGTGTTGCAGCAAAAAAGCCACTTTCAATGAATGGAAATAAAGAGAAGAGAAGAAAATATGCTTTGGAACACAAGTATTGCACATCTGAGACCTACTGAGTTAAGCTTCCTTCGTACAGTAGAGGGATCAACTGAGACACGTGTTGTTTTTTCGAGATCTGCTGCGAGTGAAGTGCTGGATTTGCGTCTGTCTCGAAGGGACGTAATCTTTAGATAGTGTAGATCAGATGGAGAAAGCTTAGAAGGCCTCTCTAATCTAGGACGATCAACTGGGGGGCCCCATTTGATCTCTGATGAGCCAAGATTGTTTTTACACCAGTTTTGGAAACACCTGTAGAATCACTTATTTTTCTTTGACTCAGTCCCTCACCATGCAAATGTATTATTTTATATTTAATCCATCAGAAATTGTACTTTTCGTCATTTCTTAAGCCTGTGAAAGAAAAAAAACAGCATGAATTAGGATTATGAGAAATGTTTTGGATAAATTTGTTTTTCATAATTTAAGTGAATATGTCAATACTTTTAATTGTAAATAATGATATAACAATACTTAGGAGCATTTACTGCAGATCCATCATCAATAGTTCGCTAGATCTTTAAACACATGCGTTATAAGTAATATAATAAATCAACCCTCAAGTCCAATTTATGCGGACTAGAGGGTCATCCAGCTAATACAACTTTATACACTTAAGTAATAACTCAGTTATACGTTAATATGAACCAGAGGTTCTAGTTAATGTGTATTTTAGTATCAAAACCAATTTTCATACGACAGATTATCTAATAGTTATCAGATTGACAGTGAACTCATACTTTTGCACGGTACTGTATATACAGGGTGTGTAAAAAAAAGGGACCCCTTTGAGGTAAACTGTCATACTAAAAAAAGTAAGGGGACTAGAGCTCCCAAACTTCATAAATGCTTACCTTAGCATGTTGTTCGTGTTAATTGAGAAGTTGCTTGATGTGTCCCCCTTCCTGCTCAACGCAGGCCTCCAAACGTGGACAACAGTGATCAATACACCTGTTTACATATCGTTGAGACACCTTCTCCCAGCCTAGCCAGAATTCTTTCGCGTAGTTCATCTATGTCTCTTCTATTGGTACCAGGGATGTAAACTTTGGACTTCAGGGCTTCCTAAACACCATAATCTAGTGGTGAAAGATCGGGGCTACTAGCCGGCCACATATTGGGTTCGATAAAATCCGGTGTTTCGTTCTCAAGGAATGTGACAGTTTGGCATGGTCTGTGAGCATGGGCTCCATCTTGTTGGAAAGTATATCTTTCACTCTATCTAACTGATATTCGACGAATTAGTGGTGAAAGATATACTTTTCAACAAGATGGAGCCCCTGCTCACAGAGCACGCCAAACTGTCACATTCCTTGAGAACGAAACACCGGATTTTATCGAACCCAATATGTGGCCGGCTAGTAGCCCCGATCTTTCACCACTAGATTATGGTATTTAGGAAGCCCTGAAGTCCAAAGTTTACATCCCTGGTACCAATAGAAGAGACATAGATGAACTACGCGAAAGAATTCTGGCTCGGCTGGGAGAAGGTGTCTCAACGATATGTAAACAGGTGTATTGTTCACTGTTGTCCACGTTTGGAGGCCTGCGTTGAGCAGGAAGGGGGTCACATCGAGCAACTTCTTAATTAAGACGAACAACATGCTAAGGTAAGCATCTATGAAGTTTGGGAGCTCTAGTCCCCTTACTCTTTTTAATATGACAGTTTACCTCTAAGGGGTCACTTTTTTTTACCCACCCTGTATATATATATATATATATATATATATATATATATAATATATATGCGGATCTCCGCATAAGCAAGGTACCGACTTTTTGGAATTCACACACGTAAAAAACTAATTAACCAAAACCTAATTTAACCTAACCTACTGTAAACTTACTGCCATCGAACCGAGAAGGGCGTAATAAGTGTTTCGGATACAAATGAGGGGCTCGAAGGGTGGTTTCTGCTAAATCATTAAATAGTGAGGTACTCGCTAATCTAGCCAAACCAAACCGAATCATAACTTTTTCCAACCCAATTTATTAAATGAATTAAAAGAAAAAATATACCATTATGAGTCTGTATGGCCCCGCTGGGGGGGCCGGAAATGGTTAATTAACCTAACCTAGCGTAACCGAAGCTAATCAGGACCAACATATCTTTCTTCCGACAATAAAAAAAATACTCATAGATTTTTTTTATATAAATGATTTAATGTTCCTAGGTACCAAAAGTATTACCTCGCAAAAAAATTACCCTAGTAAATCGGTGAAGTATCACGCATTCGACCTCACTTATACTCAGTTACCCCCGTAACTGCGACGATATTTAAATGAAATAAACAGACACTGTACATGAACTCTCTCTCTCTCTCTCTCTGTGTGTGTGTGTGTGTGTTTTCGGTACAGTGAGTTTGTTCATGAACTTATTTCCAATATAAATTTAAGGTTTTGGCGAAACATCTTTTAATATTGATGAAAATTCAAATTTCTTTTGAAAAAGTTCCTTTTTATATTATTTGCAATGAACGAAAATAAATTAAACCTTTTGTCGTCCTTTTTCAAACTTTATATTAAACGTAAACCCAAAAGTTAAATTAGAATTGAAGAAATAAACACATACAAAGAGAGAGAGAGAGAGAGAGAGAGAGTTCATGTACAGTGTGTGTTTATTTCATTTAAGTATCGTCGCAGCGGTGAATGATCCTTATGACGACAAACGGATGTGTCTCGTAGACTTTCATTTAATCATTTAAATCGAGAATTTAATCAGTGTAACCTATAATCTTTTAAGTTTGGGCTACGTCATAGCTGCGTCGGAACAACACTTCCCGCAAGATCAACTTTAAGCAACGTTGAATCTGTTCAGTCATTGGATGGATGATCGTCCTCTACGATCGGATGATGTAACGACCCGTTCGGATTTCTTTAACTGTATACTAGGTCCCCCCCTATCACGTGACCTCTTTAGTTGTTACGAAGGTCGTCAAACAACTCCAAACATTGTTATCGTTACGTTATCGTTACCTTAAGTTACGCAAAATATAATATATTTTCGCGTAATATAATATATTATCGCATATAAGAATTTCGTTTACATTCCTGTAAGTGATGTAAGTATTTTTTTCGTTACATATTAACGCTAAAAAGGGGGTAACTTTACATCATAATATCATAACTAGATGTCGACTGTATCAGAATATTGCTCTAAAACACTATATATATATATATATATATCTATATATATATATATATATATATATATATATATATATATATATCTATATATATATATATATATATATAATTTTGTTGACTAAATATAACCTAAGTTAATGTAAATGTCCATATATATATATATATATATATATATATATATATAATTTTGTTGACTAAATATAACCTAAGTTAATGTAAATGTCCAAAACCTTGTCGATAAAATGTCACATGGACGAAATGCCGTTAGCGCGTCTATATTTAATTGTGATCGAATAATATTAATAGTTTGGTGTTGTTTAACCTTTTTCGTAACGTCTATTAAAGGTCAGATGATGAAGGGGACCTACAATTTTTCGTGGGATCCGAACCATTACCCAACCAAGGGGGGAGACTCGGAGTACTACCTCAATCGTTCAAATCTGATGTTGGAGCCGTGACTCGAACCCAGGGCCTTCGGGTCAACAGCCAGACGCTTTTATCACTCGGATACTCTCGCGGGTTAATTTAGGAGTGTTTTAGTCGTATTCGAGCATCATTGAATCGTCTCTTAGGCCAGCCGCACGCAGGATCGTCTAGCGACTCACGACTGACGACTTGGGTCGTGACGACTCGAGTCGCGTGTGATTTTATATTGACAGAATGGGAGCCCATCACACCGCAGCGACCGCGATGCGATCCCTCAAAATCGCCGCGTCGCGGTCGCTGCAGTGTGCGGAGCTCCCATTCCGTCAATGTAAAATCACGCGCGACTCGAGTCGTCACGACCCAAGTCGTCAGTCGTGAGACGATCCTGTGCGCGGCTGGCCTTTAATGCATTGAAAATTTTATTCCCCAAATAATTCGCCTTACCTTCACCTTTTTCGTGTAAAAAGTACAAAATTTTAATGTTATTAATCTCTCTTTTTCATTAAGATTCTGAAACAAGGTGAAAAGACATTGTGTACACACGTTTTTTTAAAGACTCACACTGAATAATATCAATGTGTATTTAGTTTTAGTTGATTTAAGAAACTCGCACTAATTCTTGTGAAGTTGAAGATATTTTATATAGTTGACTTTTGTGAAGTCCAGAATAACGATTGTTGTAATGTAGAGACTCAAAAGTAATAAAGAAGTTTGTCTGTCTCCGTCGACCTTCAAGTTTATTTTAGTGGCCGAGTCTCCAACAACGGTTAATTAAACGATAAAAATTCGATAGTTGAGTAAAGCCGAAGACAAATTGTCCAATAGAATTGTCTTGAAGACGTTATCTCTGAAGAATGATTACAATTGGATGCCATCCTTATCAAGCGAAGTTGGCTCTTATGAAGTGGAGTCTCCGTTAAGTAGAGAAGCAACAAATCTGAAGTGTGTATATATATATTATAAACGCACTAGCGGGCACTCGGGGTTCGAATCCATGACCGACAGAATAAAAGTTAACACAACCTGGCGCATAATTTCGTCCTCCGAGGAAAACATTAGCGTTTTCACGCCCAGAAGTGTTTTTTACGTGTTAACCACCTGCCCCCCCTTGCAGTCGAGTCAATGGACAGCATTGAATTCAGATTTATCTGGATAACACGAGAGTACCATATAGATCAGGCTTCTCCAACATACGGCCCCCGGGCCCGCCAAAGATTTGTATCGGGCCCGGCTGGCGGATACTGAAAATTTATTATCTAATGTCATATTTTATTTCAATAAAATTTTATCTAAAATTTGGAAACTGGACCTCGGTGTGGGTCATTAAGTGAAATATGGCCCTTCATGAAAAAAGGTTGGACACCCCTGATATAGAAAGAAACAAACTCCTAAGAATGCTCACTTTTTGCATATCCTGTCGTAACCTAATAGTCAGAAATGGGCATAAATACTGTAAAAACTTCTTTAAATACCAAATACCCTTGAAAATGCAATTAAATACCAAATACCCTTGAAAATGCAATTAAATACAAGATAAAATACATCAAAAATGGAAATGATCATATTTTAATACAAATAAAGATACATCAAATGTATTTTAAAAGTATTTAATATAAATACATTGTCTTACATTGACAAAAATCAGGGTTTAAGATGACGCAATTTCCACAATGTAGTGTTGCCATTTGTATTACGGATTTACGACTGTTGCCATACGTATGGTGAAAATTTCGTTTGTGGGGAAAGAAATGCTAAAATGTATTTAAGAATGTATTTAAATAACACGTGATGAAAATAACCACGAAGGAAAATTAATACACGAAAAATTACTCAAGCGCTTTCGTCTGTTGACATCCTCAGGATCCTAAAATGTCATTAGACGAAAGTGCTGGAGTACTTTTTCGTGTTTTAAATTTCCTTCGTGGTTATTTTTATCATCAAATATTATTCACGCGTTATTTTCGGCAAATAATTTTCTTAAATAATATTTAGTAAATAATAAATAGGCATGAAATGTACCGTAGTGAAACATTATTTAAAAACTCAAAAATAAATGTATTTTAATACAAGTTAAATACAAATTTGTATTTAAATATGTATTTACGCAATTTCAAATACGTTACTGCCCATCTCTGCCAATTATCAGCACCCGCGACTCCGACTCAGAGGTCCTGAGTTCGAATCCTGGTGGTGGATTTTTTTGCATATGCAAAAAGTGTTCGTCTTCGTGCGTTTAATTCCATTTATATGGAGATTAGATGACCGCAAACAGCGTTATTGGCACTTCTTTTGGTGACTTATTTTTTACTTATCTTGACCTAAATGAGAGAGAGAGAGATAGATCCCTCAGGGTTTCAAGGGGGGGGATCCTTAAATACGTTAAAAGCATTCCAACGCAATAAGTTTTATTTAATAATTGGGAAAAAATAAAATAAATATTTGTAAAAAGTTATTTTCAAATATTTTTTTTATATTTCTTTTGTTTGCATTTCGCAGTGCCAATATTGAAATGCCAAGAGTGCCTTCCTCGCAACAGTCCTTTCTGTTGCTGCCTCGCTTCGCTTACATATTTTAGGGGAAGATAATACTTACTCCACTTTTCTACTGACTTCTCATCTGTCAGTAATGAGGAGCAACCTGTTGGGGAAAAAGAACGTTTGGTTTCAACAATACAGTTACAGCAGTTACAGTGTGTGTGTATATATATATATATATATAATACTTATGTAATAATGCTATGCACGAACACGCATGATTTTGCATAATGCAAAAATTGCCCCACTAGGGCTCGAACCCACCACCTTTTGAATAAAATGTGAGGGGGTTAGCCCTCCGACGGGTTAAAAATTAACACAAACTGTCGTACATTTAAACAACCGCTGCGATGGGTTCAAACCTTGGTGGAGCGATTTTCACTTACACACACACACACACACACACACACACACACACACACATATATAAATTATATATATATATACACACACAGGGTTAATCAGAAATTCTGCCTCATAGGATATAATATCATACAGTATATTTAAGTGTATATGTTTATTTTGTACTTCGTTACAAACATTACGTACAGTTGATAGTTAGAAAAGATGTTCAAACTGCGTTCCTTGCATGTGATGGCAGTGGTGTTGGTGTATGCGAGATTTTAAGCTGTGATACACTCGTTCAGTAGTCTCGCTTCCGCCATTTCTGGGAAAGGGTGTGAAGTAAATTAAAGGTGAATTAATTCAAAATTAAAAGCGAGTATCAATATCAAATTCATAAATTTACTTAAATATATGATATTACTCTATGAGGCAAGAGTTTTCGCTCACCCTGTATATATATATGTGTGTGTGTGTGTGTATATATATATATATATATATATATATACACAGGTATACCCCGGTTTTCGCAAGAGTTATGTTCCTCAGACTCATTACGAATAGCGAAATTGCGAATAACGAATAATTTTTTCCCATATAAATACATGTTTTATGGAGGGATGCGTTCCGGTGGCCATTTTTCAGAAGGTAAAAGATGTTTGGATACGTTCTCATACGATACATAAAAACGAGTATAAAACATAAGTACAGACTTGTATTAGCAGATTAAGTTATAAATAACATCAATATTTTTATTTTAAAGAATAAACATACCTGTACTGTACTTTTATTTCCTCAAACGAACCCCGACTCGCACTGAAAGTTTCACCACCATTGTTCTCACCTTCACCAACGACTTCCTTCCTCACATCTCGCCACAAAGACTATGCCTTTTCTTGAATAATGGCCCGCGATACGGGCATGCTGCGCTGCGCTTGGTAGCAGGCGGAATTGTGAATTATTTTTTCCCTTATCTGGCACTGCGAATAACGGAGCTGGGTTTGCGAATAGAGGAATTTGGTATAAAAAAAATATTACGTATAAGCGAAGCTATGAATAACGGGGTATACCTATATATATATATATATATATATATATATATATATATATATATATATATATATATATATATATATATATATATATATATATATATATATATATATATATATATATATATATATATATATAATTATATATATATATATATATATATATATATTATATATATATATAATGTGTGTGTGTGTGTGAAAATTATTTCCACTTAGTACTTAAAAGTACTAACTGTAGTACTTTGTACTGTCATTTGAACAATAAGGAATTGGAATTATGATTATGATTTATCTCCAGTCCAATACATATCTGGATTCGCCTCAAACATGACAGTATCCACAAAAGGGGTTGGTAGATGATTTATAATGGGAGCCCCGCACACTGCAGATCGCGTCGCGGTTCGCTGCAGTGTGCGGGGCTCCCATTCTGTCAATGTAAAATCACACGCGACTCGAATCGTCACGACCCAAGTCGTCTTTCGCGAGACGATTTTGTGTGCGGGCAGCCAGAGTTACGTTTCATAGTTCTACCATTATACATTCAGCTACAACAAAAACACGACACACGCGTGACGCTTCTTAATGATGATTGGATGCCTCTCGGTCTTTTTTGTTTTGTTTTTACCACAGCAGGAATTTCCGTTCTTGGTGTCTGTTGGTGTACAGGACGTGTATGAACTACTGCCACTGCTGGTGATTGTTCTTGAACTGCACAATTAATTTTATTGACATCAGGAGCGGAGTGTTCACTGCCCTAATTGGCCATTTGATGTTGGCTCTTCGATGTTGGCTCTTCCAACATCCCATTGGTCATTTATATTCCCTCGTTCAACGTCAGCAAGTTGTCTATAACATCGATTCGTTCACATTGATACATGTATAATCATAACAAGTTTTCAAGTCCCACTGAAAGTGGACATGCGTAGCGTACTTGTGTATGTATGTATATACGTATATGTATGTAATGTATGTATGAATGTATGTATATAAATTTTGCATATGCAAGTTACACGGCTATGTGCTGCTGCATTTATATATATATATATCTACAGGGTAAGTCAAAATTCCTGCCTCAAAGGTATTTATTGTATAGTTATTTTATAGGTAGGACTTTCCACTCGCCCTGTGTATATATATATAAAATGTGTGTGTGTGTGTGTGTAAAAAATGAATTAAGTATATTGGTGTAGCGTATGAATGTGTGAAGGAAAAAGGTGTAACGCGGAACACGAGTTAAAATAAAAAGTTTAATTTGCGAAACGTTTTTCTGAACGATGTCATTTCGACGCTTTTGTTTTGTAGATTAAAAGAATTTTGGTCGAGGAAGTCCATCAATCATTTCCTTGGACTTCGTCACGAGACCACGAGGGGAACCGCCACCGTCTCTTTCTTCCGGCCCAATGCGCCGCGGGAAAGTCTTTTTACGCGAACGCGAAACGCGCGAGAACCAAAAACAATGCTTTAAGGGGTGAGGGGAGGTGAAATGGAGGGAGAGAAAGGAATTGTTTGTATACGTATTTGTATGTCAAACTCGATTGGTTGGTTGGTTATTTCGTCCGTGAAGTGTCCCTTGACTAAGAGACCGAGAAGGGTCATTTGGACGGCCGATATAATACCACCAACTGAACTGAAAATGAAATGCCAAAGTCGAATCAAAGAGATTATGAACGGCGGGTTTGTCGCTGTTTCCCCTCCACAAAGTGTATATGTATATGTGTGAAGCCTATAATAGCGTTTTTAAAGCATCGTCAAACGTTATGGATGCGATCTTCATCAGTCTGTCTAAATTGAGGCGTTCTTTCCACAACTGCAGAAGTAGAGAACTTTGTTTTCGCTGCTTGGACGTACAGTATATTTTTAAAAGTAATTTAATTGTTAACTTAAGTAACCCGTTTTCAGATGTACTTTAGGTACTTCACAATTTGACTGATAGATTAAAAGTAGTCGCAGAAACGATTTAATGATCAGAAATTGGCACACCGTTCAAGCCATCTAATACCGCCCATTGCACTAACTCCTGGATTATTATTATTACGGCACTATCGGAAGCCGAACGCCCCCCTCCCTCCCCGACCTTCGCTTTGCTTACAGTGAAACTGCGTTACCCACTGAGCTACGGACAATGGCGATTGAGGGAATGTTCGTCCGAGATGTTTAACGCTCTGACGTAACGCGTAAAAAAGGATCATTTCACTCTTTTAGTCTGGTTAACGCGAACTTTACGCGTTAATTAAAAGATCATCCTTTTATTACAGTTCTAAACAGAATACTTTAAATATAAACAACAAGTGGGGAAACTAGGAGCTCGAGGGACTCGAACCCGCGTCGCGTGATTTCGGAATCAACGGTCCTATACCGATCACGCCATCCAGACCCGTCAAAAGGTTAGTTCAGGCGACGCGGGTTCGAGTCCCACTAGTTCTTAGTTTCCCACTTCATTGCCTTCCCCCCCCTTTCCATTTATTGAAGTACGGTGATTGCGCTTACAACTCACTCGTAAACGACAGGTTTGAATGAAGCATACAGTGAAAAGGACATATTTACGTCCCATTGCTCTCATTTCAAGTTGTTTTTAAGTCACTTTATTCATATTTAATATAATGGCTTGTGGGACATATATAACCATTCGGTAACGGCATATTCTATCCAATCTATAGCAAACGAACTTAATTTAATTTAATCTGATTTAACTCACAATAACTTGTCAATTAAATATCACGTCGAAAGAACGACGTTTCTTCGAGCTTGTGCTTTCACGTCTATTTCCTTGTATATGTATATATATATATATATATATATATATATATATATATATATATATATATATATATATATATATATATAGTGGCGCCCATAACTATTCGTACAGAGAAATATTTCAGTTATATTCGTACTTATGTTTTGTATCATACGTAAGATAGTTAAGAAAAATTTACCGTTCGTTTACGAAGGTATAACAAATAAAAAAATTAGTTCAATTCAACATATAATGTGAAACATCAAAGAATTTGAGGAAAATAAGAAAAGTTAAAATGCAAAAGTTTTCGTGCATTTATTTACAAAATGATTTAATACTTTGTGTGTCCACCTTTTGCTTGAATGACTTCAATGATTCGTTTTGGGTATTTTTTTAGACGAGGTTTCGACATCTCTCAGTACAAATTTTAGCCTATTCTTCTTAAGAAAATTGTTGCAATTCATTCGGATTCGAAGGGTTTCTCTCGCGAACACCTTTTTTCAAATCAAACGATAAATTCTCGATTAAATTCAGATCTGGGCTTTGACTGGTCCACTCGAGAAGCTTGAAATTCTTTTGTTGAAGCCATTTTATGATGTTCTTACTTTTATGTTTTAAATCATTATCTTGTTGTAGTACCGAATTGCTACTTATTCACAACAACTGAACTAAAGGCAATACATTTTCTTCTAAACTCTCCTGGTATTTCTTCGAATTCATGATTCCAATGATGATGACGAACTTTCCTTGACCAGGAGCACTAAAACATCCTCAAAGAAGCAAACTACCATCACCATGTTTAACCGTTGGAAGGATGTTTGTTTCCTCGAATGCAGTATTTGATTTTCGCCAAACATACCGTTGCTCGTTCCCGAATAATTTAGTTTTAGTCTCGTCTGTCCAGAGAACTTTTTTTCAGAATACAAATTCATCATTTTGATGATCGTTGGCGTACTTTAAACGAGCTTCTTTCTTTGCGCTCTCTTCGTAGCAGAGGTTTTTGTGCAACACTTCCGTGCAGACCATTCTTTCTGAATATACGACTATAGTAGAGGGATGGACATCGATCTTAGATAGTCTCAATGTTTGCCAAATATCACCCGCAGTCACTCGTGGATAGACAGCAGCCATTTTTTCAATCCATCTAGCTGTATGTTCTGAAATCTTTCAAGGTCGTCCACGCCTTGGTACAGTTTTGGTTGTTCCAAAGCTTTTCCATTTCTTTATAACTGCAGCAACCGACGTAAGCGGAATTCGAAGTTCTTCTCCTATCTTCCTATAATTATTTCCAGACTCGTATGCAGCAATAACAGATCTCTTAAGATCTCTAAACAGCTCTTTACCACGACGATCCATTGCTTACTAATGGCTCGTACAATTATCCGTCTTCCATGAAGATTCAAAGAGAAAATTCCACAATTCAGAATTGCCAACAGTCTCTAATCAATAAACAGCCAACTACTGATAAAAAATTTTCAATTCTTGAAACCTAAAGTGGACACACAAAGTATTAAATAATTTTGTAAAGAAATGTACGAAGCCGTATTCATTTTAACTTTTTTTTCTCCTCAAGTTCTTTGATATTTTACATTATATGATGGAGCTAAACTCATTTTTTTATTTGTTAATTTTTTCCTAACGAACGTTAAACTTTCCATAATGACCTCACGCGTGGTACAAAAGATAAGGACGAATATAACTAAAATATTTTTCTGTACGAATACTTATGAATGCCAGTGTATATAGGGTGCCACATAGTCTTTGATCAATAGGAAGTATAGTTTACAACCAAAACTATATCTCCTTTTGATTACAAACTTTCTGGCAACCCTATATATATATATATATATATATATATATATATATATATATAATATATATATATAAAATATGAAGTACAGGGTGTCCATAAATTATCTTTAAAAATTCAATTCAATTTCATATGAATTTGTAAAGATAATTTATGAACACCTTATATATATATATATATGTGTGTGTGTGTGTGTGTGTGTGTGTGTGTACAATTAAAATTTATTTTGCCACAATAAATTGTGCAGAAAGTAAAGTAAAGTAAACTGTAAAGAGTATCCATTAATGGAAATTCAGAATTTAGCGACTTTGGTTGAACAATGTTCGTTGTTAAGTCCTTGAAAGTCGAATTGAAAAGTCACAAAATATAGACGAAGCCATTTTCTATCTGCTTACTGAAGAGAAAATAATTCTCCTCTTCCTTCTCCTTCAGGCTGTTCTTCTTCTTCTTCTCTTTCTCGTTCTTCCTTCCCGTCTTCGACTCTTACTTCCTACTTCATTCCAATCGATTTTGACTAAATTCGCCAAATTGTTTTTTGGAAGATGGAAAATTCACTCATTTTGGATTTGCAATCTTCAGTCGGAGTCCAGATTTAATGAGACGGCAAATAGGCTCGTTTATGTTATCTTGTCGACCTTCTATGAAGGCATTCGAGGGACTCGATGGATGACCCGAAACGTCCCTTATACGCCGAGGGACAAGGGCTTAGTAGTTTTATATCAAGGGCATGCAAAGTAAACTGTACTTACATGGTTAAATCTCATATATACTGTATATATATACTGTATATATGTAAAATACTCGTGTGTGTGTGTATATATATATATATATATATATATGCAAAAATATAATGTATTAACCCTAAAAGACCAGTGTGGGACCGCACACATGGACTACTGTTGGGTTTACGTAACCCCATAATGAAAATGATGACACTTAAGGTTGAATTAAACAATTTATTGTTACTAAACACTAATAAAAATTAACTATTATTTCCAGAAAAGCAAATGTACTTTTATTATAATAAGCTACGCTAGATTTCTTGGGTTTTAAAAGCGAAAATTACGTGCTGAGTTTATCTTTAAGAGCATTCTTTAATCATGAGCATCTTAATAACAGGGACTTCGTTACGGTATGTCGTAATATCGCTTCCCGTCAATCAGCGAAGTTAGGCGACATTGGGTCTGGGTATATTTGGATGGGGGACCGTTCTTTGCGTCTAGATGATGATGATGATGTGACTTGGATCCCACGTAAAGTCCCGTGGGTGTCCGTCGCATGACCTTTGTCATTACGAAGGAGGGTAAGCAACCCTAAAACATGATCGCCATTTTTGTTTCCAATGTATCGCTCTATATCACGGCATACTGCATGGTAATGCAGCAGCTACAGGAAACTACCTAGCAACGGCTAGGTAACCCCCGCACACCTCGGCTTTCACCATGTAAGCCTCAATAGGTTCATCAATAGAGGGACTGAACACTTGGTGTTGTTTGTTCTGGCAGTCCAACGCGTGGCTGCACCCCATACCTGAACCAGGCCAAGAGCTTGAAACCATTGGGGAGAGGTCAGGATCAGTGGGGATCTGATCAATCCCGCCGGGAAACCGCCTCGGGATTCGGCGGGCGCCACGTCTCCGCCCACCACGCATGCCCCTATGCGCCCGGTGCCTCCAGGTGGACACCGAACCCTCAAGACTGCGGACTACTAATAACTTTAAAATGCCGGCTCCAAGGCCTAGTGCCTTGAGATCTTGAGCTGAGCCGGCATATAGCAGCCCGCGCCAGGAGATGGTTAGTGAAGTACATTTAGCGAATTGGCAGTCGTCATCCTGCTGTCGTGCCCAATTGAGGGCCCATTGCCTCACGACCGGCTCGTCGTAGCGACGAACCTTCCGGAGGTGAGCCTCCTCCAGGGTCGTACAGCAGGAGTCCGCTATGATCTGAGCATCAACGATGGTAACCTCGTGGCCACGTGCCACCACTAAGTCTGGACGCCGAATGCCCGCCGGAGTGGACACCACCGGCTCGACAATCACCCGGGCACCAGCGCCATGGAGTGACTGTTCCGCCAACCAGACCACCCGGTCGTGCCGTTCGACGCGCTTGCGGTGGGTGTCGGGACAGCTCTGCAAGATGTGGCCGAGGCTATCACCAGCATGACACCCCCACTCACAAGGTGGGGGGCCGCCCCGCCCCCGTGTCCGCCGCTCCCTCGTGGCAGAGCGCCGATACGGACCTTAACGGCGTCGATGTAATTCCGTCCGGTCATAAGCCTCGTACCGTCGTTGATCCACCCATGGGAAGCTGGCTTAGCCTGTTGGCGCGCGCCCGCCAGCCCTTTGCCATCCACAGAATTGGCAAGTGTTAGACGGAACGCGTGCTCAGCTTCTGCAGGTGTTCGCAAAACCAGGCCCCTAACTCTAGCGGGAGGGCACGCAGCTATGAGCTGTCCGCCCAGTGGGTGAGCGGCCACCTCCCGGGCGACCGGATCGGAGCTGTGAACCAAGCGTCCGATCCGTCTGATCTTATAAATCGGCAATCTGACGCACAGAGACGGCAGACCAAGCCCTCTATCCCCCACAGCCGCGTGAAAAAGGCCAAGTGGCACATCCTTCGGGAGATGTAACCACTTCCGTACGCGACTCCGGACCATGCGATCCAGCGCCGCCAGAGTCCCCGCACGAACCCGGCTCAAAACCAAGTCGTGAGTGACCCCGGGCAGCACCTTACACCGCAAGACCCAGAGCTTCTGTCGTGGGGTGAGTGGACCAGCCGAGACCCAATCCAGCCCCTCGCTGACCAGGGCGAGGGCTCTCGACTCGGACCCGATCATGCCGATATCTACGCCCAGATCCCGATAAAAGTCGCCCACGTTCAACGCGGGAATGGGCGTGCCACCTACAGAAAAGCGAGCCTCGGCGCCCCAAACCCAGCGCTTCCCCTTCCTGTCTAACAGGATGGAGAAGGTGGCGGATGCAATGCAATGAAATGTGGGTGCTAAATTTGGCCCCGAGTTGCTCGCTAATTTACACTCTATTTAAAGCGAAAATTAACTACATTTGAAATTTGGGTGAAAAGTGGATGGAAAATTCTAGCGAGGAGAGAGATTCCAAAATTGTATTTATTGCACTTTTCTTTTTTTAAATTATGTACAACTGATTCATTAGTGGACGGAGTGGTAGAAAACGGGATGCGAGGGGGAGGGGGGGGGGGTTCTCGAGAATGTCCGCTGAGGTGCCGCAATAAAAATTCAAAGTATTCCAAACTTGATTTTGAATTTTCAAATGTAATTATCACTTTTAGCAGTGATTACTTTATTCATATATTTAATTACAATCCTTAATGTTTGAAGATATAGTATGGCAGGTACTTTATATAGATTGTTCGTGCCAAATCCATAAAGATGGTACTCAGAAAATCTAGCAGTTTTGCTTGGGGAAAATTCTGGCCTTACATTTTGGGAAAAAAGTTCGCTTAGAAACAAATTTGTAAGAAGCACGGAGAAAAAATTAATGATTGGATTTTTTCTCTGTCACTATATATATATAGTTTAACCATATATTTTCTGGTTTAAGGCGAATTTTTATCCGAAACTATCAGGTTGTAACATAAATTCTGCTCGATTAGAAAACGGACGATAGATAACACTGCCCAACAAAAAAAAATTTTTTTGCTGCTGATTTAATTCTAAGACCTGTTTCTGTATAATATTGATGTGCTGATTTAAAAAATCACCTTAGATTTTGTCCATCACATCAGGTTTTCGTGCAATGCAATATGCCTATTTTGGGTGATCCATGAAGGGCGCTTATCAAAATTGATGATTTTTGAGACCTGTTAACAGCTGTTTTGCTGTTAAAATTTTATCTGTGGAATACGCACATCTGTGTATTAAATCTAAAGGTCATGTACAACATATTAAAATCTTGGGTATCTGTGATTTCCCCAGGTGTGAGCGTGACGTCATGATCTGAGAGAGATTTCCCATTGGCGGAGTGAGAGCAGCCGGTTCCGCTAGTGACGTTACTTATAAACTTTCAGCAGTTGGGTTGCAACATGAGCATTAAAGTTCACTATCTCAACAGTCATCTGGATAAATTTCCAGAAAATCTTGGTGATGTTAGTGAAGAGCAAGGTGAAAGGTTCCACCAAGATATCAAAGTGATGGAAGAACGATACCAAGGAAGATGGGATACCCATATGATGGCTGACTACTGCTGGAGCCTGCAAAGAGATTGTCTTGACATCTCTCATTCTAGGAAGTCCTATAAGAGAAAATTTATCAGCACTGAAAAGTAAGAAAACAAGAAAAAGACAATGTTAAGAAAACTGGTCCCATGCTTGCTTTAATATGGATTCATTTTTTGCTTATTTAAACACTTTTAATCACTTTGTGTCAATATTACCATTGTATATTAAAGTTCACTCCCTGCACAATTGTTTACTTTTCCATGCTGATTCTGAGTATGTAAAAACTTATTTTTTGAAAAGGAAAAAAATTGGGCATAACCCTGCCAAAATGCGATATCTCCAAAATATCCGTATTTGATTGCTCGAAAACCTGACGTGATAGGCAAAAACTAAGGTGATTTTTTAAATCAGCACACCAAAGTTACCTAAAAACAGGTGTTAGAATTAAATCAGCAAAATTGGTGTTGGGCAGTGTAATAGAATAACCTCAAGATAATGCGAAATAGTTTTAGAAATGTTGCAAAATACACGCGGCGACAGGTTTGCACAGGTTTTATCACGATACAGAATGATACAAAATGTCTAAATGTTCCCTAACTTTCAGTATTTTTGTTTCTGTGTGCAGGTGTTCTATTGGTGTTGTTTGAGTGCATCCTGTAATGATACGAAGTGCGTTGTTTTGTATTGTCTGTAAGGTGTTTATGTGTGTGTTTAAGATAATGGGTGCCCAGCATGGGCTAGCATAGTCCATAACTGAGCGAATATATTGTTTGTATATGAGTGTTGTTGTTTCCTGCTGGTGTCCAAAGTTTGTGCCTGTTAGTACCCTAAGCGTGTTAAGTCTTGACGTACATTTGTTTTTAATGTCCTGAATGTGGTTTGCAAAAGATAATGATGTGCTGTATGTGACCCCAAGTATTTTGGTCCTGTGAGTGTGTGAAATGTTGATGTTGTTTAGTGTAAGCTGTGGAGTTATCTGGTGTTCTTTTGTATTGCTTGTAAGCAAGGTGATGGTTGATTTTGTTGGCGCTACTTTGAGTCTATTGTGTGTGAGCCAGTCTTGTATACTGTTTATGTATGTTTGTAGGTTATTTGTAGCGGTGTCGATGTTGTTGTGGGTGGATGTTAGAGTGATGCCATCTGCATTGATGATAAGGTAAGCTTGTTATCTATGGGTGTTGGAATGTCATGCATGTATAAGTTGAACAGTGTTGGTGAGAGAACAGAGCCTTGAGGGACCCCGTTCGGAAAAAGCTTGTGTATGGATGACTTGCCACTAAATGTGACATGTGAGTATCTTCCTGAAAGATATTACAGTAATTGAAAAAACATGGAGCCCACGAAAGAGCATATTCGACATGTGATGCTGTATGAGTTCCATAAAGGATCTAACGCTAGTGAATCTGCAAGAAACATTCAGAGTTTATGGAAATGATGTGAGCGAATGGATGTGTAGGAGATAGTTTGAGAAGTTCAGAAATGGAGACTTCATTCTGAAAGATTATCAACGAACAGGACGACCAAATGAGTTGGATGAAGAGTTGCTGAAATCAACAGTGGAGGAAAACCCAACGGTAACTGTAAGAGAACTTGGCCTGCAACTCGGCGTTAGCCATATGACTATTCATCGTCAATTGAAGCTGTTAGGAAAAGTAGCGAAGGTTGGAAAATGGATTCCGCATGATTTGTCACAAGCGAATTTTCAACATCGAATCGATATTTGCACATCACTGCATTCTCGGCAACTGCAGGCACCGTTTTTGAATTGGATCGTCACTGGGGATGAAAAATGGGTCCTCTATAACAATATTAAACGTCGACATCAGTGGCTTAGCCGTGAAACAAAGCCTGAACCTCAACCAAGGAATGGACCCCATCCAAAGAAAATTTTGCTCTGCGTTTGGTGGGATATGCAAGGAATTATTAATTTTGAGCTTCTGCCAGATAATCAAATAATCACAGCTGAAGTCTACTACCAACAACTCCAACGACTGAAGATGGCATTACAAGAAAAACGTCTTGCATTAATTAATCGCAGAGGTGTTCTATTCCACCAGGATAACGCGCGCCCTCACACTGCTCGAATCACCACTGCCCAATTGGAGGCATTTGATTGGGAAAAAATGTCTCGTCCACCTTATTTTCCGGACATCCATCGCACCTTCAGACTACCATTTATTCAGAAGTTTGCAACACCACCTAGATGGACAAAAGTTGCAATCTAGGAAAACTATTGAAAACGAAGTGATCGTCTTTTTTTTAACTCTAAACCAAGGGATTTCTTCGAGCATGGCATAAACAACTTTTCTACAGGTGGGAGGAGGTTGTAGAAAAAGGAGGGAATTATATTGATGATTAATTTGTCATTGTCATTTAATTTTTGTTCTGAATGAACTAAAAAATCGAGCAGAATATATGTTACAACCTTATACATTTAGTTAATGAGGCAAAATTTGTAAGCAAAATCAGTAATTTGGATTTATTAAACAAAACTTTGATTAGTTTCGATGTTGTCTTCATTTACTTAGAGTGCTACTTGAAGAAACTTTACATTTCTTGGAGTAACACTTGAGACCTTATTGTAAACGTATAGGTACCTATCCTACAGGCAACTTTGATTAAACTCCTTAGATTCCCCCTCTCTCCCTTCCCCTCTCTCTCCCTTCCCCTCTCTCTCCCTTCCCCTCTCTCTCCCTTCCCCTCTCTCTCTCCCTTCCCCTCTCTCTCCCTTCCCCTCTCTCTCCCTTCCCCTCTCTCTCTCCCTTCCCCTCTCTCTCCCTTCCCCTCTCTCCCTTCCCCTCTCTCTCCCTTCCCCTCTCTCTCCCTTCCCCTCTCTCTCTCCCTTCCCCTCTCTCTCTCCCTTCCCCTCTCTCTCCCTTCCCCTCTCTCTCCCTTCCCCTCTCTCTCCCTTCCCCTCTCTCTCCCTTCCCCTCTCTCTCCCTTCCCCCTCTCTCTCCCTTCCCCTCTCTCTCTCCCTTCCCCTCTCTCGCTCCCTTCCCCTCTCTCTCTCTCTCTCTTCCCCTCTCTCTCTCTCTCTCTCTCTTCCCCTCTCTTTCTCGCTCCCTTCCCCTCTCTCGCTCCCTTCCCCTCTCTCTCTCTCTCTCTTCCCCCTCTCTCTCTCTCTCTCCCCTCTCTCTCTCTCTCCCTTCCCCTCTCTCTCTCTCTCCCTTCCCATCTCTCTCTCTCTCCCTTCCCATCTCTCTCTCCCTTCCCCTCTCTCTCTCTCTCCCTTCCCCTCTCTCTCTCCCTTCCGTATTTTAGATTCAGTGATCATTTCGTTTGATAAAAATAGGGTTTGAGTATATGAATTCGCACAGTTAAGGAAAAATATTTATGGGGTATTTTGAAAATAAAATTTCTCCCCCACCCCAACCCTACCCAAATTTTGGACCTTTCAATCATTGTTATTTTATTCGATAATATTTTTTTTGGGGTTTTCTAATACGGACCGTGTTTTTATTTTGTTTTTCTTTTGAGAAGTTGAGTAACTCTCCTTCGATAAAATTGTCAATGGATGTTCTGGGTTTTTTATAACTGATTACTTACCACTCAGTGTCTTTCTCCCAAGTAAGAATGCGCAAAGTGAGAAATTAGGATTTGAGAAGTTTCTTCATTTGAGAAAGGATGTCACTCCCATTCGCGGTGAAGGTACGAAATGAGTGTGGCTAATATTTCGTAGCCTAACTGAACTGAACCTAACTTAATCTTATGTAACTTTAGCTTCCGTAAAAAAAAAGCGGGTTAGAATTTTGTATCCCCCCCCCCCCCCAGGAGCCTTTCATATACACGTATGGGATTATGCACCCATACTACTGGTAAGCATCAACCAAAAGACAGACACTGGCTTTTATTATTAATTATAATTAACCTAACCTAACCTAACGTAACGTGGACCAAAGTGGGAAAAACCATGGATTACAATGAGAATGACACGAGATGGGAATAGCTCGATTTGAAGAATTTTCTTCTTTGAGAATCTTAACTCTCGGATTTTTCACCGTCGGGGGACGAATGAAGTGGGAAAGACGTTGAGTGAGATGATACCTTACTATTCATTCGCATAGAATAGCTTTCACAGATTTTTGAGAAGAACTCTTCGCAGATACAGACAGGGACACTGGGTTTCCTCCTACTCTTCATAGACAGAAGCAATTTCTGCTTTGTTTTCACGTAGACGAGATTATGTAGTCCGTAGTTTCAGAATGAGAAACTGGAGTATATAAATGATGTTTTGTAGAATCTTACACCTAATTACCTTTGTAGCTTAATAATTAATTAAAATCTGGTTTCATAGACGTAATTTTAGTTAAGAAATTCACACCAAAAAAAATATACTACTTGCCCTCTCTTCTGACATGACTGATGATGATAAGGACTCGTTTATTGATGAAGTGAATCCCATCTCGACTTTCCCTCGTACAATACATGGTGTATATTAAGACCAAAGAACGTTGCGACACAGGAAATGAATGTCGGCATTTATAAATTCCCTTGCTAAGATTACCCCCCAATATTTATGTAGGTAAAACCTTTGACTTTAAAAGCAGAATTTATTGAAACGAGTAAGTACGGTTAACGCATCGGAAATAACACACACACACACACACACACACACACGGGCTAAAAAACTAATCACAGCATCAGTCTTAAAGATGTGTCTTTATCCCTTAAAGCTATAGCAGCAAAAGAAGATTTATTGATTTTTTTTTATAAGTAATAGAGATAATCCTGATAAGCTTCAGATAGCGATTGTTTTATTTATAATTTATCGAAGATAAATTTCTTATAGAAATCTGGTTAAAGAATTTGATATTGGTGATATTTAATTTTCCGTCTTGCTCGCTTTTACAGTTTCTGATATGGATCTCAAAGCTTCGTCCAATTTTTATATTTGTTTTAAACAGGTTTCTGTGAATGGCCATATATATATATATATATATATATATATAATATATGGTGAAATATTGTTAATATTAGTATCAGTAGTAGTAGTAATAGTAATGGTATTAATGGTATTGTGGTAATGAGTGGTAGTGGTTAATGAGTATTTTTAATTGCTTTAATTTATACTATATGTATATATTTCTTATAATAAAAAGCAACCTTTTTTTTTTTCCTTATTTCTAATTTATGTTTAAAGATTTCTATTTTGGAATTTGGTCACCGTTTCAAGATTATTTTTATGCACGATTCGCCTCATAATTTGGGGGGGGGGAGGGCGGTATTTCGCCCCTTTTCATTTCTTTGTTTCTAATTGACGTAATCTCGATTGTTTTCGTTATGCGCGCCGTTTCGTAGCCCCCTTTTCAACGGCTCAGAACCCCCTTTTAGAGAATCTATCCGCCTTCCTTCCGCCTTAAGGCTTTACATTGATTGTCTTTTGTTTTTAATCCCTTCGAAAATCGAGTGGGAACGACGATTTTAGTTCGGGAAATCGGATAAAAATCGGATAGAAATCGGATGCGATCGGACCCGATCGAACGCGAATATTGTTAGAGAAGCATTCGAGAATCGTTTGAAATTGCGTTTCTACTTCCACGTTTCGCCTTTTATTCAATTGTGAGCGGCACCATGCAACGTCTTTCATCCCCTTATTTCTTCCCCTCATTTACCTAGATCAAAACAAGAGGCTAAAACGGTCAAAGGGGGTCTCTCTCTCTCTCTCTCTCTCTCTCTCTCTCTCTCTCTCTCTCAGGTTTTGGTAGATCTTAAGATAAAGCTTTATCATATAGATACGTAAGCAATCGCTTCAAAAGAGCGTAAAATCCCGTTTATAAAGAACTGAATTTGATTCATTTCATGATAAAATAAAGAAACATTTCGTTAAATTCTAAATTAGACAAAACTAAATACAGAATATTTAATTCTGAAGACATTTTGAAATAGAATTATTCAAGTTTTATCTATATATGTACAGGGTGTTACATAAGTCCGGTCTGGTAGGAAAATTTATTTTAAATTAAGTTTACAAAAGGAATACATTAGAACTAAAACAAATGTTCAAATTGATGTCTTGTTTCCAGACCTTTTTTTTTTTCGGTGCAGGTTACATTCGTGAGGAAAAGGCCTCCGGATGACTTTTCCTAACGAGTGTAACTCGCTTCCATATTAGCTATTGCGTGTTATTTTACCCGCAACGCAACAAAAGGTCCGAAAACAAGACATCAATTTGAACATTTATTTTACTTTTAATGTATTACTTTCGTTAATTTAATTTAAAATAAATTTTCCTACGAGACCGGACTTATGGGACACCCTGTATATACAGTACGGTATATACGAGTATAATAGATGAGAATATTTAATAAGCTTTTTAACACCGTTGCGCGTAAACGAACATTTACATTATGGAAGTAATAAATTGAAACGAACAATATTCCAATTAAAGTGTCTTATTATCGGCAATCATAATTTTTCGAGAGGGACCAATTTATATCTTATTAATATCCTTTAATTAAAACTGATAATAACTGAATAGTCGCTAATTTCGAATTTAATATTTTTTGAAATTTGCGAAAGAATGTCCATTTTCGTATTTTCCTTTCAGGAATTGAGACATAAAGAGAGAGAGAATTTAGATAAATAATCCAATTATATTCCAGTTAATTAATCCCGACCTGCTCTCTCTCTCTCTCTCTCTCTCTCTCTCTCTCTCTCTCTCTCTCTCTCTCTCATTTTTCCAAAAACCTTAAAAGAATCCTGCATCTTTTTATCCGTATGGAATGGAACTCCGATTTTGTACACAGTATTTTCTTTTTACACTCGAAAATGGCGTTTTCCGAATGTATTTCCTTCTGTAACACTTATAAGCGGAAGAGAAAACTTACCCCAGTGCCACCCTTAGATTTTTTTCAGGGCATTACCCTCATTTTACGGCATTAATAATTTAACTATTTTATGTATAAGGTTGTAACATATATTCTGCTCGATTTTTTAGTTGATTCAGAACAAAAATTAAATGACAATAACAAATTAATCATTAATATAATTCCCTTCTTTTTCTATAACCTCCTCCCACCTGTAGAAAAGTTTTTTTATGCCACGTTCGAAGAAATCCCTTGGTTTCGAGTTAAAAAAAGCGATCACTTCGTTTTCGATAGCTTCCCTGGATTGCAACTTTTGTCCATCTAGGTGGTGTTGCAAACTTCTGAATAAATGGTAGTCTGAAGGTGCGATGGATGTTCGGAGAATAAGGTGGATGAGGCATTTTTTCCCAACCAAATGCCTCCAATTGGGCAGTGGTGATTCGAGCAGTGTGAGGGCGCGCGTTATCCTGGTGGAATAGAACACCTCTGCGATTAATTAATGCAGGACGTTTTTCTTGTAATGCCATCTTCAGTCGTTGGAGTTGTTAGCAGTAGACTTCAGCTGTGATTGTTTGGTTATCTGGCAGAAGTTCAAAATGAATAATTCCTCGCATATCCCATCAAACGCATACTGTAGCAAAATTTTCTTTGGATGGGGTCCATTCCTTGGCTGAAGTTTAGGCTTTGTTTCACGACTAAGCCACTGATGTCGACGCTTAATATTATTATAGAAGACCCATTTTTCATCCCCCAGTGTACGATCCGATTCAAAACCGGTGCCTGCAGTTGCCGAGAATGCAGTGATGTGCAAATATCGATTCGATGTTGAAGATTCGCTCGTGACAATTCATGCGGAACCCATTTTCCAACCTTCACTACTTTTCTTAACAGCTTCAAATGACGATGAACGGTCATATGGCTAACGCCGAGTTGCAGACCAAGTTCTTTTACAGTTACCGTTGGGTTTTCCTCCACTGTTGATTTCAGCAACTCTTCATCTAACTCAGTGGTTCCCAACCTTTTTTGCGCCATGCCCCATCTCGACACCTCAACAAATTTGATACCCCCCATTAATATAAAAACAAATTTGGTGTTGAAAAGGTATTATTTAAAATTTACAATAATATGAGTACATTTAATATGAGTTACCGTACATTCAATATGAGTAAATAAACTTGAGGTTGAAGCTAACTAAATTATTACCTTGAAATAAAATTTCTCAGTTGAAAAGTTATAATTTTAAATTTCAATAATATGAGTACATTCAATATGAGTTACATTAAATATGAGTCAAGAAACTTGAGATTGAAGCTAACTATATTATTTCCTTGAAATAAAACTTCTCAGTTGAAAACTTGCAATTTTAAATTCACAAAAAAGTAATTTAATCAATAATACCACTTTAAATTCACAATATTAGGTAAAAATACAGCAAATTCAAAGTTTGATAATCTCAAGTTAGTGAGATCCTTGAGCTTGATGTTTACTACAAATGGTTTTATTGTAGCATTTTCAAATTTGGTCTTCCTGTTCGTTGATAATCTTTCAGACTGAAGTCTCCATTTCTGAACTTCTCAAACCATCTCCTACACATCCATTCGCTCACATCATTTCCATAAATTCTTTGAATGTTTCTTGCGGATTCACTAGCGTTAGATCCTTTATGGAACTCATACAACATCACATGTCGAATAGGCTCTTTCGTGGGCTCCATGTTTTTTCAATTACTGTAATATCGTAGGGGTGGCGTTGAAACTGTATGAAAAACACCAGAGAAAATATTCATTAGCCTACTCCTACACTAGCGTAAGTCATTCTGTATCGTGATAAAACCTGTGCGAACCTGTCGCCGCGTGTATTTTGCAACATTTCTAAAGCTATTTCACGTTATTTTGAGGTTATTCTATTATCTATCGTCCGTTTTCTAATCGAGCAAAATTTATGTTACAACCTGATATAATAATTAAATAAAATATGTAACACACGAAAGGATATAATTTACTGATTACGTATATACGTACCATCATTGGGTACGCGTATACCACAGTTTGGGAACCGTTGCTCTAAAGCAGCGGTTCTCAAACTTTTTCTTGTTCCGTACCCCTTGAATTCTTTCACGGGATTTTCTGGATTTTCGAGAGAGAGAGAGAGAGAGAGAGAGAGAGTTACAAGGAGTTACAAGGAAAAGAAGTACCTCAAAAGGCCTTGCGGCCCATACCGAGGAGGTACCAATGGCAACGGGTGCCAGGGAAAATTTTGTCTTTCAACTATCCTAGCAGTAGTAGAAAACTGGATAGAAAAGTAGAAGGCTCTCTCCCCACCCTCCGCTCCCTCCCTGCCAGAGGCAGGTACGGAAAAAGGTTGAAGAAAATACCTTGACCCTGGAAAAGTAGCCAAGGAAATTTTACAGGAAAGTGGAGAATATATAAATAGCTCTATATTTAGCTTGCTCACAGAGACTGAGCAAGCGAACTCCTGCAGAGTTTTCTGAGGTTTTAATCTTAAACTATGAGTGTGTTCAGTACTTTGTCTAGCCTATTTTTAAACAGATTTACACTTTGACTGGAAACAACCTCTGAGGGAAGTTGGTTCCAGATATTAACTATTTTATAGGAAAAGAAATTTCCGCAGACTGAGGTCCTAAATGTCTTTACACACTCAAATAGTGTGCAAGATTTCGTCTAACCTTTTCTTGAACTGATCCACAGAGGAACTGTTCACAACTTCCGAAGGTAACCTGTTCCATGTGTCACAGATCTTATACGTAACGTAATTCCCACACACACTAGTCCTAAACCGTTTCAAATCCAACTTCCAACCATTGTTGCGAGTTGGGTTATCATTTAAACTAAACATACTTCTAAAATCGACATCGTTGAACCCTCGTAAGAGCTTGAAAACCTCGATCAGTTGACCGCGCAGCCTCCGAGTTTCAAGCGAAAACAAGTTCAGGGCGCGTAACCGTCGATTGTAGCCCATATGCCTATAACAGAGAGAGAGAGAGAGAGAGAGAGAGAGAGAGAGAGAGAGAGAGAGAGAAGAGGAGAGAGAGAGAAGAGAGAGAGAGAGAGAGAGAGAATTTTTACCTTCTTTACGACCGTGTGACTCGTCGTCTTTTGTTAATCGTATATAAAATTAAAAGGGTTATATTTTCAGGACCCCTTCACGTACCCCCTAAGATTCCCTCGCGTACCCATAGGGGTATGCCGTACCCCCAGTTTGAGAACCACTGCTCTAAAGGGTATTTCATTATTTTTACCCAAATTGTGCCAAGTAAGCTCCGACCCATTAAGTAATTCCAATTACTTAATGAAGTAGTTAAAATTATTACCTGATTTTGATAATTCTGAGTATAAGAAACGTAAAAATCGTCCTTATTTTTATAAATAAAACCGAGGTAATGCAGTAATTTTAACTATTACTAATTAACATCAATTTGGGCTGAAATGACTAAATAAATTTTTTATTATTATTATTATTATTATTATTATTATCATCACTGTTATCACTGTTATTATTATTATTTGGTCACGGCTACAGCCTTAAATTACCACACGATCTTCAATGAACTTGGTGGAAATGTTGAAACTGTGATCCTGTCTGAAATTTATCCGAATCGGCTGATTCCCATAATTTTTTTTTACCATAGGTCAGTGTTTCAATTCCAAAAATAATCGCGCCAGAGCAAAATTGATAGAAATGAAAAAAATTCTCCTTCAAACACTAGCTGATACCGTCATCTCAAAATTTTTGCTATTATTAATAGTATTATCGATATTAGTAGTAATATATACAGCTCTTACTTAATCGCAGGAGCTTTATGAAACTTGGTGAAAATGTTGCCACTGTATAGATCTCTGAAATTTATCCGAACCGTCTGATTCTCACCATTTCTTATCATGGCTCAGTGTATCAACTCCAAAAATATTGTCCGAGCGAACAAAAGGGATAGAAGTGAAAGAAATTCTCCTTGAAACACGAGTTAATCCATTATTTCCCACTGGTAGAATTTCCTACCACAACAGTTTTTTGGTAGAAAATTCTACCAATGGGCACTAACGGCTTAATACCGTCATCTCAAAAAGGTTGCTATTAATGATAGTAAAGGCTTAAAACAAAAGAAAATTTAAATTCTTATAGAATATGAAATACCGAACGGAAGACTTTGAATTTTATATCACTCTGTTGGAAATCATCTCTTTTGTATAGTAGAAAAGTCGTATTTATACTTTTCTTAGTTTTTGTTATGGTAAAAATGAAGAACAGCTTTCGTAGGAATCCAAAGTTTTAGCCTTTTTCAGGCTTAAAATGGAATTTTGATAAAAATTTCGTCACAGGGACGAACCTTGTTTTTAATACCGTTTTAAAGAACGGAAAAAGTGTTGTCATATTACAAACTTTTTAATTTCAAAGGTTAAAAATTCATCATTCAATTTTATCAAAAGAAAGTGTGTTTTTAAAATGTTTTGCGTCCAATAAGTAATAAAATGTTGTTTATGGGGAGTAGTTGTTGTAAATTGCTAATGTACGAGTATATATAGCAAAGTCAATTTACCAGACTGCAAAAGCCAAATGTATCAACTTCTTGTATGATGCTCCCATATTTGGAGAAATTCTCATATTCTAAGTTGTGCCAGTCTTTATAAAAAAAAAATTTCCAATTTGCGTCTTATACATACACAGGCTTATTTACTGTTGTTGTTGTTGTTGTTGTTGTGTACCAAAATGAAAAGTCTGTCAGCTTAATTTTCTATACAAAGTTACTCATCCCTAAAACTTATTCTATGCCAACGAATTTGACATAATTTGGCATTGAAAGTGATACGCGTGATGAATCTTCCTTTCAAATTTCAGGAAGAACAAATGCTTAGTTCTGAAGTTATGGCTTATCGTGAATGAGGGACGCTATGGCAACTTATTATACAATTTTACAACTGAAATTTTAATTACCATCAGGAAGCTCTTCAAACTGACAAATATTTGTTTCTCACGGACCAATATAAAAAAAAATAGGCACGGATTGTTTTGAGGTATAAAGAGTATAAAACCTTCGTAACATTCGTTCCATGTAACTTGCTTTGATCTAAATTGGCTTACTAGAAGTTGTAGCATGTATATTATATATATATATATATATATTGTGTGTGTGTGTGTATTCTCAAATACAAATTGTTTCAGATAAACAACTGTTCTGACGACAGCCGGCAGTGCAAAAACTCCAGTGAGTCGGGGATTCGAATTCCACTGCCGCCTAGAGCTGGGCGATTATCTTTGCTATGGCTTACTTGTGAAGATAAAGAGAGCGGAGCAGAAATCACCACCAGTTTTGCTTCTAGCAAAAATAATTTCAAAGATAGATTTTGGGGAATTCCACATTAGGGGGTCTTTTAGGCCGATGTAACATTAATGACAAATCGAGGCTTAGGGAGCGCGAAAGACATCCTCAGATTACGTTTTACCGAGATAAGAGAAAAGAAAAGCAGAGCAGAAATCTTCATATTTGCTTCCAGCAATAATAATTTTTAAGGTAGTTTGGCGGTATTCTGCTTAAGTCATCTTTTAACCCACTGTAACATGAAAAAGCGATCGAGGGTTAGTTAGGGTCGCGCGAAGCAAGCCCTCTCTAGTTGTTATTATTATTATTATTATTATTAATCTACCTGTCCGTTTATCTAATTTGTATCTATTAATCCACAACACCTACAGTATATCCGCATAGCTACAAGAGTAAGATAATACAGTTTCAATGTTTCGTTAATAACTTTGTATAATTACTTGCAAGTGTACGTAATTGGGAAGGATTTATGACTCTCATAACGCTGACTAATTAACGGAGTCTAGTGCGTCTTATCTTCGTCCTATTCGAGTGCTTTAATAAACAAACGCTAACAGCGCCATCTGGCGGCTAATTGATTGAGTAATTGAAAAAAACAAGTTAGAATAACCGTTTATATGGCTCTTCCATCGAGCCCCCCCTTTCTTAATCCGCTTCTGGAATGACCTTCCAATTCCATGTTTCCAAACTATCTTCTTCAAGAATTTAACTCTGGATCAAAGGATTAAGCCATCGAGAAAGGATCACTTTATTGATCACTTTCATGTAGGATCAGTTTCAAAATCAGGTTCAGGATCAATTTTAGGATTGTTCCAAGCAGGATGCGAAGAACAGCCTCTTGACGTTCAAATACGATGTATATTCCCCGTCCTGGAATGGGAGAAAGGATAAGGAGTTTCCACTCCTCTACGAAACTTCCAGTTATCACGCTTCACTAGCTACCTCTAAATGATATTTGAATTACTCCCTAACTTTGTAACGCATTAAACTAATACACAAAAGGGACTTAATTTTGCAAAGAGAGCCGAAATTCATCGAAGGGCCATTCCAATATGGCGATTACACGTCCAGTGTAAATAATAATAAAAAAATTATGTTGTCGCTTCGCTTTATAAAATATTAATTTTACCTTTTAGATAGATAATAATAATGAGTGAGGAGTGCCAGAAACTGGTACAGAGCTCAGGCCAACCAATGCGGCCCATTGCTCTAACTCCTCGATTATTATTAGTGGCACCATAGGGATTCGAACCCCGACTGCATTGTCTTCAGTTCGTTTATAGGGAAACGGCGTTACCATTAAGCTACGGACTCTGGCCTTTTACGTAGTTAATTCGAAAACATTTTTATGCCATCGACCAAATAAAATTGGAGGGGCCACACGGTACTGCATTCGTCCATCCGTCATACTTTCGTGTTCTGGCTACAACGTTTGAATTTCTCAACATAACTGATAAAACTACACACACGGATCATCATAAGACGAAGTGTCATGAGCATGAATCAGATCCTTGCATCAAAAGTCAAGGTCGCAAATAGAAGTAAAAGGTCAAACTAAGCTTTTTTGTGTCCGCACCATAACGTTTGAGACGCTCATCATAAATTAATGAAACTCCATACACGTATACGCAAGACGATGCATCGCCAGCAAGAATCAGGTTCTTGCCCGAAAGGTTAAAGTAACAAATATAGAATGGGACATTGATGTTATTCTGACATTGTTCTTGTTGTAAGCAAATTTCTTATAACACTTTAAAATTATTAATGTAGACAATCATTAATTTGATTATGAAACGCGAGAGCTTCACACCTAAAATATTAATACGTGATGTTGATTGGGTTGTCGAACAATGTCGATATACATGAGGTCGATTCACACAATATTGACATGTATAATATCGATGTTAAAAAGTGAGTTTAAATTAGGTCAGATTGGGTTAGGTTAGGTTACATTATGCCCGGTTAGGTTAGCCATTTTCTTTTAAAATCTGAAATGTAATTTGAAATGTGATATCCATATACTCGTACAAGGTCGTCGAACGTCGACATTATGAAATTCGATTTTGTTCATGTATCGTAAGTTGATGTTCTGATGATGTTTTGATTTAGCGTCAAGATAATACCTCGAATGAAGGGCTACTTCGCGTCGTCATGTCGCAACACTACTTCCCGTAGATTAGCGAAGTTAACTGATATCGGGTCTGGGTTGCAGTAGTAGTAGTAGTAGTTGGATGGGTGACCGTCCTCTGCTTTTAGATGATGTAGTGACCCGTGGTTCGGTTCTTAGTAAAGCTGTAGGTCTCCTCCGTCACATACCTTTTCCAACAGGAAGAAGGTTAAACAACCCCAAAACACACCACACACACACACACACACACGCTTCGGATGAAGTTCCATTCAACGTCTCGTGAAAATAATAAGGAAAACCTTGAATGGAGTTTCATGTTAAAAATCTTTATTATTTAGTAACTGTCAAGTTAATAATAAGAGATAAATAATAACTATGTTTTGGGTTGTTTAATCTCTTTCTTAACATCTGTTAAAGGTCGTATGACGGGGTCGGAGAGGGGGACGGACGCCTTTGCGTGGTATCCAAACCCCTACCCCACCAAGGAAGACTCGGAGAAACGCTTCAATAGCTGAAATCTAGTGTCCGACTCGAGACCCGAGTCCGGACTTTCAGGTTAAGGGCCCGGCACTCTACCCTTAGGATATCGCGGGCAAGGGATAAGATAAGAGAGATAATTATAAGAGATAATGATAATAATAAGAAAAGGTAAAAGAAGGAGAAGACAATCTTTTCGAGGAGCAAAGAAAAAAAAAGAACCGTTTTGCAGAATTGAATGAAACTGATCATTTGATGGAAACAGAAACCAGAATCAAATATACTTTTGATCAGGATTTATTAATTAATTCTGGAATTAGAGAGAGAGAGAGAGAGAGAGAGAGAGAGAGAGAGAGAGAGAGAGAGAGAGAGAGAGAGAGAGAGTATGAAGTGTTTTGAACTCAGACATTGTTGCGTCGCTTGTGCATGTAAAATGTACATGAGAGAAACTTTTTATGTTTCGCTTGAAAGCACTTTCAAGCAAATAATTAATACAAACTTTTTCACAGAGAAAATACAGTAAATATAAAGAACAACGAAAGACCGAAAAATGTAAATAACTCTGGAATATTTACAGATTTTCAGGATTGTAATTTATCATGAAAGAAATTCCATCATTTGAATGGAAAATCTTTTTCACAATCAAAAACATAAATTAGGAGAGAGCTCTCAGTAATTTTAATTAATACGCACTTTAATTACTTTTTCTTGCTTACAATTTTGCATATAATCAGTTACGTATCTCTCTCTCTCTCTCTCTCTCTCTCTCGTATCATATATATATATATATATATATATATATATATATATATATTGTATATATTTGTAATATATGTATGAATGAATGAATGAATGAATGAATAAATAACTGATACAACTAAAGTTTTTCTTTTTCATGATGGAAGCCCAACGCGAGCAACGTGTCACAAACAAAGAGGCCCCAAAATATAGCTTCCTTCACCAGCTATATGCTAAGTAGAAAGGACCCAGATTTGGGACAGGTCCTGCGATGGGCTTCCATCATGAAAAAGAAAAACTTTAGTATTTACAATTTGCTATTACTTATTCGGACCACAGTGGATTTAATATCCCAGAAGAGTTCCTTGTTCTATGCAGTCTGCATATATATATATATATATATATATATATATATATATATATATTATATATATACAACACCTTTGGTTAGCTTCCGCCTGAATTGTTCATTCTGACGAAGGTCAAGCTTTTCACTCCACCTTAGACCTACAGTTTAAAGTGGAATCCGAGCCACACCCCATCAGCAGCCCAGCGTCTTAACCACTAGGGTACCCATTTATCTACCAACCACTTTCTTTTTATTGTGTGGAAGGATGAAGCTAGGTTTTGCTGCGCGCCGGCTGCCGTCGGGTCTCGAACCCGGGGCCGATCGATTTGTAGTCAGCGACGCTAACCACTACACCACCGATATATATATATATATTATATATATATATATATATAAATGGGAAAAGGAAGTGTTAATTATTAATTAACGCTCTGACAATCATTTCTTATTCCAAACGTTTTTACAATTCCACCCGTCATCTTCAGGGAACGAACAACGTTGAAACGTTTAATTAAAAATATTAACATAATTAAAAATAATGAAAAATATTAGAATAAATTCTTTATAACGTTAATAAATAAGTGAACATAAAATCTGTACCTTCCAAATTGAATTTTTAGTATAAAAATGTCAAAAAATATGGTTTAACATTTAACATGTTAATAAGGCAAATATTGAAAGTGGCTTCTCATCAACGATACGTTATTTTGCATATTTGTTAAATACGTTCGAATTAAAAATTCATGAAAATTGTCTGTCGTTATAAAACGGTAAAAATTTCAGGTAAAACAATTTTTAATTAAATATTAATTAAAAAAAAATGTTTAAATGGAAATATTTTTAATTGATTTGTTAATTAAATTTAACAAACTTGTTTAATTATTTTAAAATGAAGGAAGAGTTTACGGAAATGGCGGGATGCTGATCTCCCCCCCCCCCCACACTTTTTTTTTCCCCCCTCCTTTGAATTGTGGTTTTTGTCGGGGCTTCTCTTTTCCGTCTTGCAAGAAGAACGTGTCGGCGTACCTCGTCTGTTGCTATTTTTTTAAGGGGCCTCTTAATTTCCTCGCGAAGTTAGTAGTCACCGGGGTTCGGAGCTCAGCGATGCGAAGAAGAAACTGCTCTTCATACCCGCTCGCGCGCCTGGTTGAGCCCGGGCATCCGTTCTCTTCCTCTTCTTATCTTATTCTCTCTTTATTTTCTTCCTCGGTCACATCAATCGGAAAGATGAAATGAGAATAAACATTTTCTCGCGAGATTTCAAAGATTTAAATCCCCGACACCCTCCAGTTACCATGGTAACCAATTATTTGATACTTGTTACTTTTTGATGGCTTCGAAGAAATGTTCAGGGTTGACTCGTGTTCGACTCCTCTGTCGCTCCCTCCTCATTTCAGGGATTTGCTGAAGAGTTCCTTTGCATATTTATGGAAGCAATGTATATTATTATCATAACAAGTCTACTTTTTAACTTAAGAAGAATAACTATGATTAGTTTCGTAGAAACTGCTTCCAAATGAATTGGTTGCCATGGTAACTGGATGGCATTGGAGGATTTAATTTTTTTAAGTGTTACATCTGTCTTTATTCATGGAAGGAAAACAAGACTTCCGCAGTTGATAACCGGAGAGAGAGAGAGAGAGAGAGAGAGAGAGAGAGAATATAATGCAAGTCCCTTAGAGAAAACCCCCAAGTGTGGCTTACCCCAAATCCTCTTCCTTATGATGGAATTGGTCTTGATAAAGTGATCCTAAGTCAAGGGTTAAATTTAAAAGATTACATCCTCCTTTCACCTCATGATTCTTTTCCATTTTACATCACTACCCCCCCCCCCCCCCCCCCCCCCCCCCCCTTTTTTTTTTTCTTTTTTTTTTACACAATTTTTAGATTTTTATTTTACACAATTCTTTGGCTTTTTTTTACACAATTCTTTGGCTTTTTTTTACACAATTCTTTGGCTTTTTTTTACACAATTCTTTGGCTTTTTTTTTTACACAATTCTTTGGCTTTTTTTTTTTTACATAATTCTTTGGTTTGTTTTTTTTACACAATTCTTTGGCTATTTTTTACACAATTCTTTGGCTTTTTTGGTACACAATTCTTTGGCATTTTTTTACACACTTCTTTGGCTTTTTTTTTTTTTTTATACACAATTCTTTGGCTATTTTTTTTTACACAATTCTTTGGCTTTTTTTTTTTACATCGTGCTATATATATTTACGCCTTGAGGAATTTACAGATGCAGGAAATCATTTTAACTGCTATTGATTTTTACATTAATTGCCTCTAATTGCTTGGCACTGAGTGTCACTGGCACTAACTATTTAATGGGGGAAAGTCTTAAGGTCGAGTTGAAGCAAGTAATTGCAGTTCATTAAGGGTGCTTTCTAAATTACTATCATTTATTCTGCTTTCTTCACCTCCGCCACTGTATTTGTACGTTGGATTTCATATATATATATATATATATATATATATATATATATATAATATATATATATATATATATATATATTATTAGGGTGGTCCTTGCTTAGGGGGTGAAATTTCAAGTTGAACATTTTTCAGCTCCCACCCGCGGAAATCGTTCGAATGGTCGAGAAAACTCTCTAGGTGATTTTTTTTTTAATCGGACAACGTTTACCCCTCCCTCATTGAGCATTACCATTAAGCTAATTTTTTGACTTTCAAGTAAATGTTACATAATTTGTAATGTTTGTTTTTTCATTCTTTCCAGATTTTCAGTGGTTGGATAACTAATGTGTGTAAAACTGTAAATTCTAATGATTATAATTTAAACTGAATAACTCCTTTAACCATAAGTCAAGCTACCCGTCAGCGGTTGGATAACTAATGTGTGTAAAACTGTAAATTCTAATGATTATAATTTAAACTGAATAGTGAATAACTCCTTCAACCTTTAAGTAGATAACCTGGATCATGGCAGCGAAGCTGCGCTACCTGATTGCCCCGCAGGAATCGATCGCCGGGTCGCAACTTCCTTCGCAAAAAGAGGTCTTGGCCCTGACGGTCTACAGGATCGACGTCCAGAAGAAGTCACTTCGAGAGGCCGCCAACCAAGTCGTCGAGCTCGTCACCGAGGTGTGGTCCAAGGCGCGAATCCCCCTCCGCCGGAAGGACACATCGTCACCAAGATTGAGAAGCTCCACAAGGAGTTCAACGATGTGAAGAGGAACAAGGGGCGAGCTGGCGCTCAAGCAAAGCGGGAGGACGAGTTCAGCGAGCGGATGATGAACCTGTTCGACGTCGCTGCCGCTAACGCCATGGAGCTGCTCAAGAACGAGGAGGACAAGGCGTTCCTCCTCGCTCAGCGCGAACCCCGTCGGCGCGGCAAGCTGGGGTCCGTCGACTCGACGCTAGCCGCTGTCGATGCCCGCGCATCTCAACGCCAAGGGGAAGAAGACCGAGGAGGCAGCGAGCCGAGGAAGAAGCGACGACATCTACGGCCCGAGTGGAGCTCGAGTGGTCTTCGTCCTCTTCCAGTGGTGCCGCAAGCACAGCGGAGAGCGACGACCATGGAGAAGAAGGGAGCCCTCGGGCTCCGAAGCGCTCCAGGCGGGGCACGACGAACATCGTTTCGGCGGCTGTGGCGTCGTCGCTGGATCGCACGAAGGTGACCGACCGAGGAGCTGTCTACGTCCTGACAGAGGTTGCCCGGTCGCTTGGGCACGACGTCGCAGAGCTCAATATCAACCGCAGCTCCATCCGCCGACACCGGCGCAGGCACCGCTCCAGGCTCAACGTGGCGCTCAAGGAAGATTTGAGGGCCGGCAATCTTGTCGTTCACTGGGACGGCAAGCTCATGCAGGACTTGACGAGCAAGGAGCAAGTCGATCGGCTTCCCATCTTGGTCTCCGGTAACGGCGCGGTGCAGCTCCTGGGCGTCCCGAAGCTGCCGAGTGGAACGGGCTCTGAGATGGCCAAGGCCGTCCTCAACGCGTTGGAGGAGTGGGAGCTCACTGAGCAAGTGAGTGGCTTGTCATTCGATACCACCGCCTCGAACACCGGCCGGAACAACGGAGCGTGCGTCCTCATCGAGCAACACCTCGCGAAAGACTTGCTCTACTTCGCGTGCCGCCATCATGTGCTGGAGCTCCTCCTCGGTGCGGCGTTCACGGCTTTGATGGGCCCCACGTCCGGTCCTGACGTGACCCTCTTCAAGCGTTTTCAGGAGCGCTGGGATTTCCTGGACAGAAGCCAGTACGAGTCCGGCGCTGCGCACCCCGATGTCGCTCCTCTGCTCACCACTGTCGACACGGAGTGGTTTGAGAAGGCGATAGTCGAGCGCAAGGACCTGCGCGACGATTACCGTGAGCTGCTCGAGCTCACCCTCTTCGTCGGTCACGTCCCCCCGCGAGGAGTGCGTTTCCGAGCTCCCGGGCCGATTCACCACGCCCGCTGGATGGCGAAGGCAATCTACGCCTTGAAGGTCTGGATGTTCCGACAGCAGTTCAAACTCACGGCGAGGGAGGAGAGTGGCCTCCGGAGCATCTGCATCTTCGTCTGTCGGGTGTACGCCAAGGCGTGGACGGAGTCTCCGATCGCCGCAACTGCCCCCCGAAATGACTTCGCCCTCCTCAAGGACCTGCTGGTCTACTCTGACATCAACCCTGCGGTGGCCAAGGCGGCGCTGACCAAGTTCCAGAACCACCTCTGGTACCTGTCGGAGGAGCTGGTGGCGCTGGCGCTGTTCGATCCGGGGATCGCCGTCGATCAGAAGAGGAAGATCATCGCCTCTCTCCACGACCGGGTCGGTGAGGAGTCCCCGGCGAAGCGGCCCACGCTGCCAAACCGAGTACTCGCCGGGCTTCAGTTGGAAGACCTGGCGTCGTCCAACACACGAGGTTTCTTCGAGAAACTTCGACTGGAGGACGGCTTCCTCGAGGTCGACCCGGAGACCTGGCCGAAGCGGGAAGACTTCAAGACAGCGGCGGCACGTGTGGGAGGGCTAGCCGTAATCAACGACCATGCCGAGCGAGGAGTTGCCCTCGTCCAAGAGTACAACCGGACGCTGACCCACGACGAGGAGCAACTCCAGTTCCTCCTGCAAGTCGTCGCTCGCCACCGCTGCCAGTTTCCGGACTCTAGGAAGCGAAACCTACAGACCCAGGATCGCTAACCGGGCAACAACTCCGGGGGTAAAAGTTCAAGGTCGATGAGGGAGGGGTAAACGTTGTCCGATTTAATAAAACATTCAACTAGAGAGATTTCTCAACCATTCGAATGATTTCCGGGGGTGGGAGCTGAAACTTCCCAACTTTGAATTTTAAGGACCACCCTAAATTATATATATATACAGGATGTCCCATAAGTCCGGCATCATAGGAAAAATAACAAAAAAAGGCATAACAAAAGCTTTTATTTACAGAACGTGCTCAATATGTCTACCATTGTTTTCAGTACACAAATTCAGACGTGATACCCAGTCAGCAAGCACACGGTGAATGATGTCAGGAGTAATGGTGTTACATGCCCCAATAATGCGCTGCCGCAAATGTTCAACACTCCTAATTTTCTCTGCGTATACCAGCGCTTTCAAGTGGCCCCAGAGATAAAAATCTAGTGGCGTGAGATCCGGGCTTCTAGCTGGCCATTCCACAGGCCCTCGACGTCCTATCCAATGACCAGGGAATTGTTGGTACAGGTATTCCCTTACTTGGGTGCTGTAATGTGCAGGAGCACCGTCTTGCTGGAACCATGTTGGGAAATTTCCTTCTTCGTTCAAGACACTGGGAAATGCTTCTTCCTCGAGCATACGTAGGTAGGTGCCTCCAGTGACATGTTCATCGAAAAAGAGGGGGCCTATGATGCGATCCTTCCAAATGCCACACCATACCATCACCCGAGATGCACCTTGTTCCTTTGAAGAGGTATACCAGTGAGGGTTGTTTTGAGACTAGTAGAGGGTGTTCTGTCGATTTACCTCACCATTTCCATAAAAAACAGCCTCGTCACTGAACAGAATGGTGGACGGGAAATTGGCATCCCGAGCATAAGAAAAATATGAATTATGGTTTGTGGAAATAGAAAAAATATGAATTTCTCCTATGATGCTTAATATGATGATAACTGACAAAAAATTTCAGATCCCTAGCTTTAACCGTTTTTTGAGGAAACCGTTTCAAAAATCGTCAAAAAATCGTACCGAAAAATATCGCATTTTCGCAATTTTCGGCCGAAAAAATCATGCTATTTTCATAAAAAAATCCTGGAAAAAAGTTACAATTTTATTGAAAAAAAGTAAAAAAAAAACATGTACAGAGTCAAATAGACATTTAGATCCCAAGATGATCATAATTTTCACTGTAAGAGCCCTTAGAAGCAAAGGAAGGCCTCATCTGGCGGCTTAGGGCTTTGGCCAGAATGTGTTTGTGCCTTGATTCGAGTCCATAAACAGTATGGGAAGCTTCAGATGTCAGCTTCAGGGCTCTTTCAACACTCTGAGAATGTGAAGGCAGATCAGGCAGCTCCAGCTTTGCCATTCAGCAATGCTTCTTGAAGCTCCTGGTCAGAAAAGTCTTCTGTGAGAGCAGGTTCACAGATACCACTTTGAGAAAGGTTGATTAGTTCTGACCAGTGGGTAGCTTCAATGTTGATGGCTGTGATCTTCTTTAGCCTCTTCTTGGCTGGCTTCCCACTTCTGAAAGAATAATAACACTGGCCAACAAAATTAAACTTTTTTTCTCATCACAAACATGATCACACTTTTCTTAATGCATGTTTCGCGCTGATTCCGAATCTGGTTTTATTTTTTTTCTAGCACGTATAGTTATATAGATACACTGGTTTTGATATTTTTAAGTTTTTGATATTGTTATAAGAAAATTTATGGATGTATAGATCACACTTAGGAATGCTAAACAACAAATACATCATATACTTTATTCAATGTACTTATAAATAAAGAATATATACATTATTTTATTAAAAGCGCTGTGAGTGTGATTTCCTTTTGTAAATTTGGCCTGGATTGTCACGATACAGCATCCAACAATGGTCCGCCATCATGCTTTCATTCCAATATCCTTGGTAGCGCTTCTCCATCATCTGAATATCTTGATGGAAGCGCGCTCCTTGCTCGTCACTCACTGCACCAAGGTTTTCAGGAAAGAAATCTAAGTGGGAATGCAGGAAGTGAATTTTTAACGACATTCGACACTCCATTTCTTTGAAGGCATCAAGGAGGGTCTTGACTCCATCCTTATACGCAGGTGACTTGTTGCTTCCAAGAAAGTTTTCACATATCCATTTGAACGCCAGCCAAGCCTTCAATTCCAGCGGACTTAGGACTTTTTCAAATTCAGTGTCATTCAAAACCTCCCTTATTTGTGGCCCAACAAAAATTCCTTCCTTCAATTTTGCTGCAGTAACCGGAAATTTCCTTGAAAGGTATTGGAACCCTTCAGAATGACTTTACCCATTGCTTTAACAAAATTCTTCATTAAACCAAGTTTAATGTGAAGAGGTGGCAGATAGATCTTTTGGGGATTCACTAAAGGGACAGACTGGACATTGCTTATCCCTGGGACATATGTATACCTAAGTCGCCAGTCACTTTTGGTGTAATGTTCTATAGTGGCGCGACTGTCCCACAGGCAAAGGAAACACAAAATTTTGTGAATCCTGACTGCATACCATAAGCATTCCTATAACTTTTAGATCTCCACAACATTCCATTGATGACTGTCGTATTTGATTGCCTTAAGTAGTATATCCATATTGTCATATGTCTCTTTTAGATGGACGGAATGGCAATGGGGATGGATGGCATTATATTACCATTATGCAAAAGAACTGCTTTCAGGGGTCATTCTTACATTGTCGAGGCATGTTGACTGACCTGAGCAAACTATAAATTAAAAAAAAATGTACACCAACTTGACACAACAAGTTCTTGGACTGGACTGATCTTTTGACACACAAAGCACGGCGTTGTTGCCTGAATCACAATGCTGCTAGACGTAAAAGCTCACACCTGAAATACATAAGATGTATAATTAAGATAATTGAAATCAATAAGATGAATAAACTAAAAAAACACAATCAAATAAACACAATCAAATGTTAAATATTAGTATTTTGCCTATTTAAAATGGTTAAATCTGTGTAGTTATATATATGCCTTCATCTTGAAAACTATACGTGCTAGAAAACATCTGAATGCAGTTTTGGAATCAGCGTGAAAAATGCTATCCAGCCACCACAAATTCTGATGAAAAATCTTTGTTGACCAGTGTAATTAATTTATTTTTTATTCCAGTTTAAGATTTAATCCCTATTAGTCTCAGAATTGCTGATTTAATTTAACTTAAATTAAAAAAAAAAAAAAACCCGAGTTCTATAAATCCCCATAATCGAATTTTTTTTCAGAAAGAAGGTAAGATTATTTCCATTATCAGAGGGGAGGGGGGGAATTGGGATAAGAAAATGTGAAAAAAAATTCGATTATGGTGATTTATAGGACTCGGGCCTTTTTTTTATTAAATAAATCCCCATAATCAAATTTTTTTTCACATTTTTTAAAATTAATAAATACTTACCTGATGACAGAATTTTCTTGAGAGCAGCTTCTCTCACTTCCAAGTCATCAGACTTCATCATGGAGTACAGCACATTCTCGGGCAGCAAGGCAAAAGCATTGTACTTCAGGTTCTTGAAAGCAACACCCTGGATTTCTTCAGAATGCTGCTTGATCCTCTGGATCATGTTGAAGATGTACAGCTGCTGATTGTGGAACTTGCTGTCCCTTTTGATCCAAAACCAACTGACTGCATACACTTCCACAATGAACTTGATGGCCTGGTAAAGCTTATCCTGTAGTTCTGGAGGGTAAGCACCTCTGGTCCACAGACACATCAATCTAATTGCCAATTAATGGTAAAGCTTATCCTGTAGTTCTGGAGGGTAAGCACCTCTGGTCCACAGACACATCAATCTAATTGCCAATTAATGGTCCAATTTTCCAGGCAGCAAATCTTGGGTTGACTTTGCCCCTGGAAATTCCAAGCACATACTCCAAAAGAAGCCTCTGGTCGCTACTGAGATCATTCAGTGTCTCCTCAGCAAATTCCATGTCATCCAGGGGGCCACTGAGTTTGGTGAATTCCACTTGTGGCAGATCTTGGTAGTCAATTTCACAGAGTTTTCCCAGCGGACCAGTGAAAGCAGTGGGACTTTTGGTACTGCCATCAAGATGCTTGAAAACAGCTCTGAAAGGAAGCTCATTCTGATGGAGTGAACAGCCAATGGTGTGCAATTTCCGCTCAATTTTATTTTCCAGAGCTGTTACAAGGCCTCCCTCCCAGCCAGTGTTTGTATTTGTGTTGTCAAGGAGGACAGCTTTCAGGGTATGAACACTGTTAAACTTCTTCACCAAGAAGAAGTCCAGTCGCACCTTTAATTGGGATATGACTGTGAGTAAGATATGTTCCACTTTCAGTTCCCGGCTCCTTTGTGAAAGTCAAGTGGTGCTCTTGTCCCTTTCCTTTCTTCAGCTTAGTCTCCCCATTTTCATCCTTAACTGCTTCAGCTGCAGCCCTCTGGTCTCTTTTCACAGCAGCTTTATCCACAGATCCCAGCTGGAAAGAGCCCTTGGGTCCTATTTTAGCCCTCTGATCTCTCAAGTACCCCTCTCCTCTATTGGAACCTGAAATATTAAAGTATATTAAATAACGGATCTAAAATAAGAGATAAAATCCTGAAAAAAAATTGATTATTAATTTCTATTACCAGGGGGGGGGGAGGAAGATTACAGGAGGAAAATGTGGATATTTTTCAATTACAAGCATTGAATTTCCTTCCATTTAAAAGGCACCTAATCGCACTAAGTTAGGTCAGTTAAAAGTTAAAAAAATAATAGCATTATCTTCTTACTGGGAGGACAAGTGCAGATTATGTGCTGTGTTTGACAATTTTCTTTCTTGCACTTCACAGCATTGTCATCACAGGGACGAACAGGTAGCTTACAGGTGCAAGCAGAAATGTCAAAAAGTTTATCCAGCTTTTCCTCCAGATTCTGCTCCTGGACTGTAGAAAGAGATTTCCTGTTTATCTCTCTTGCTTTCTTGAAGCACACTTTATCCACCAATTTCACTACATAATATTCCTCATACAGGGGCAGCCGCGGGTTCACTGCCTGCCAGCTCTCAATCACATCCTTTGCTATTATTTTAGCAATATCATAGTCTTTCAAGTCCGGGTGGCTGTTCTGGAGGAAATAACTGTACTGAATAACTTGGCGGAGGGTAGGAGGCTCTGTTTTATCCAAAGGGGAAGGCTGGCCACTGAATTTTTTGGCACTATCACTTCGAGTTAACACTGCAGACTTCCGTTTTTTACCCATTTTTATGAAATATCTGAAAATAAACACAATTAAATGAACGCATCATAAAACAACAATTTAATACACATTTTATAGGTAAATATCATTAAAAAATACAAAATAATACACTAATAAACATCTATAATGCATTTACAATAAGTTTCAAGCATCGTTTTGTTAAAAAAGCCGAATTTTAATTGATTATTTTGATGAAATAAGGTCCGATATTTTGTTTGTTTACATTGCGCGAATGCCGCGCGCGCGATTTTACGCGTAAAATTCGGCAATTTTACAACTTAAAAATAATTAACAATCCTCAAAAAATACAATCATTTTCACAAATATGAGTTGGTGCAACGTTTTTTATACATTAATACCTTTCTATCTAGACTAGTCCAAGATCTCAGTCCCAAAATCAACCTACCTTAAATATGGGATAAATTTCACACTTAAAACACGTGAAATGAATGAATGATGCAATCCACAAGGAAAAAAAAAGATTCCAAGGTCTTTCGTGTATTCAACAATACACCTCGTTAGGGAATGAAGGGAAAAGGCAAGAACTTGCCTTTTCTCTTCATTCCCTGACGAGGTGTATTGTTGAATACACGAAAGACCTTGAAATAATATTTTCTTTTTCCTTGTGGGTTTCATTATTCATTCATTTCACGTGTTTTAAGCGTGAAATTCATCCTGTATAGATATAATAATATCGTGTGATCCAGTTCATGTGAAAAAACCTGTTGGTACAATGCTATTAAATTCGTGCTTGTACATTCATTAGCGTACAACACTTTCCATAATTTTCGATAAGCGAAAATGTTCAGAATGAAATGAATGTGTTCGTGTCGAAAATATTTATGTAATGGGAGAAAAATTATATCAGTAAATATATTTTACATAACCGTTTGGCATCGATTGCCCGACTTAATTCCTTCTTTTTTGTCCTTTTTTCCCCTCATTTGAAACGTTAAGAATTCCCTTACAGCAACCTACATCCTTTTACATCAGCATTTAAAGGTATATTTGTTTTATTCGCAGTTGAATCAATGTGTGAAAGATGTTGTAAAAGAAGGGAATTTACGCGTCATTATCATCATCATCGTCAGCCAGACTCTGTACTGAACGGACGCATTTCCTGAGCTCTCTGATATTGCATCTACTTTTGCATATTGCTAAGAATTTTACTTTTGGAAAGTTTTGAATTTGATATACTTGCGTTTATATTCACATTGTTATAGTTAAGTAATTGAATATTAGTGGTTTTTAGCGATTTAGAAGTTTTCATAGCGTGTCGGCTTAATTTAATTTGAACTTGTGACGGTTATAAACTAATTTTTAACTGCGCGATGCCGTCGCAGAAAGCGTCGTGTGTTAGATGTAGGGTAAACCGGTGGTATTCGGAATTTAAAGATTATAACGGCGGTCCTATGCTGATTACCGAGAGATCAGTTTGTTTCTTTTGCGAGTTAATGGAGGAAATAGTTGATATAAAACGCAGTGTACATGAGGTAACGGAAAGACTTGCAACGCTTGATGAAGGCAGGGGTAGGGCTACGGTTGACGAAAGCCGAACCAATACTAACGTTGAAGACGTTAGTAATTTGAAGGGTGAGGTGCGTAACCTAGTTTCTAGTTTAGGTAGCTTGTTGGGAAGGTTGGATAGAGTTGAGGAAGGGGTTAAGGTTGGTCCGAGAGTAGTAGATGGGGAGGGATTTAGAGAAGTTAAGGGTGGAGCTAGGCCGCGTACGTTAGGTGATAGGAATCCCCCCCCCCCTATCGAGGTTTCGAATTCTTTCGCCCATTTGGAAAGGGACGTGAATGAGGGGGAAACTATTTTAATTGGGGACTCTTTAGTGCGCCACATGGACAAAGAGTTCGTTGAACGGCATCCAACCAAGAGGAGGAGGGTCTGTCTCCCCGGGGCCAGGGTTGACAGAGTTAGAGACGAAGTGAATAGGATTGACGTTGCCTCCCGTCACTCGATGTTGGTGACGATGGTAGGAGGCAACGACTCGTATAGGCCCGATACGAGAGTGCCTGACCTTTTGGAGAGATATAGGGGTTAATTAGGTCCCTGAAGGCGAGGTCAGATAGGTCTTTAGTTCTAGGTATTACCCCTAGGCACGGGTTGGGTCTTAGGATTACGTCAAAAACAATATTTTTGAATAATAAATTAGAAGAGATTTGTGCTGAGGAAAATGTACCCTTCGTAAAGCTAGCTGTGGTCCGAATTCAGTGATCCTAGCCTTTTTATAAAAGATGGGATTGGGGGTGCATTTTAATGAAATATGTAATGCTAGGCTAGGTAGGTTAGTAGACGAAAACGTGCGAAAGCTGTATAGGTCGAAGCCTTCTTTAAACGTTGTGGGTCCGGGGAACGCGGGCCTGACGTGAAAAATAGTTTAAAACGCCGGCCCGTGGTAAAAAATAACTTAAACGTCTTTTATTGTAACGCGCGTAGTATTAGAAATAAATTAAACGAATTTAAGGCGATAATTTATTCCGGCAACTACGATATAGTTGCTATCACTGAAACATGGTTAAATACCGTGACTCGGGACTTGTTGGGGGAACTTGATATACCGGGTTTTAAACTCTTTACTAATGATAGGTTACATAGGTTTGGTGGCGGCGTTTTGCTGTACATTCGTAGTTCCCTTAGGGCTATCGAGGTTAAAATAGATTTTCCGGCAGCAATTAATGCGATATGTGTTGAAGTTAGAGCGCGTAGTATTAGTTTTAATTTTGTTGTTGTTTATAGACCTCCCGTTCAACCCTTCGACACCGATAGTAGATTTTATTCACTTCTTGGTAACTTTATTGACAATCGGAATAGTATAATTGTCGGAGACTTTAACTGCCCTAATGTTAATTACGAGACTTTTACTGTAATGAGGAGGGTTTGAGATTGAGTTCATGGAGGATAATTTTTTACGACAGATAGTTACCGAACCAACGCACGGTGACAATATTTTAGATTTGGTGATGACGAACGGCGAAAATATAGTCGATAGTTTAGAAGTAGGCGAGAGTTTAGTATGTAGTGATCATCAAATTCTTAGGTTTAAGTTATCGATAGAAAACACTAAGGATGGTAATGTAATAGAAGTCCCTGATTTTCGTAGGGCTAATTTTGATAGTAATTTTGAGAGTAGTGGACTGGGATAACTTATTTATGGGTAATGACACAAATTTGCATTGGGAGGCGTTTAAAGAAAGTTGGTAAATCTCTAGGAGCGCTCCATTTTTCAATATTAAACCTACTCATAAAACATACACCATTTGAAAGCTCACATTTTTCTGAGTCTAAAAATGTAGTAATCCAAAAGTATCAATAGCAAATAAAAAGTAACGAGGTTTAAATATAAAACCCTATACCGATCAATTTGTGACGCGTGATCTTTACGGGGGCTCCGCCTCCGTACCCCCGAGACCTAAATTATACAAATGATAATGTAATAACATATTCATGTTAGGTTAGGTTAGCGTAACAATTACCAAAAATACCATCTTACAACACAGACTGAAGATTTACAACTTAGCCAACCTTTATAATGTAGTTAATGACGTCACGCGTCAAACAATTAATTAAATCTAGTTACTTTTTATTTGCTATTGACACTTTTGGATTACTACATTTTTAGACTCGGAAAAATGTGAGCTTTCAAATGGTATATGTTTTATGAGTGTATGTTTAATATTGAAAAATGGAGCGCTCCTAGAGATTATCCAGAAAGTTTTATGAATATTGAAAGGGAGTTTATTCCTCGTAGGCCCAAGCACGCTAGAAATCATGGTAGGCCCAAGTGGTGGACTAGGGAAATAGGCGAGTTCATAAACAAGCGTAACAGAGCTTATAGACTTAATAAGCGCAATGGCACGGCAGCTAACTTTAATAGATATATCGAGCTTAGACGTCAGGTTAAAAGATCAGTTAGGAATGCTAAGCGTAATTTAGATACTTATAGCTGCGGATAGTAAACATAATCCAAAAAAGTGTTTTGAATACGTCAATAATCGTAAGCCGATAAAAGATAACATAGGCCCTCTAGTGGATGTTAACGGCACTTTGGCTTCTGACGCTCAGGCGATGGCGGGTATTTTCAATAACTTTTTTGCGACAGTTTTTACCGTAGAAGACGTAAATAATGTCCCCGACGTGGACGATATCGTCCCATTTAGTAGCGAGACTATTTTGGATGAAATAACTGTTTACGAGGGTGAGATTGCGCATTATATCGATAGGCTAAAAGTTAGCAAGGCTCCAGCCCTGACGCTTTTTATCCCAGGCATTTGAAAGACATTAGCGTAGGCCCCTTAACGAAGATTTTTAATCAGTCACTCGAAACGGGGATTATTCCTGAAGACCAAATTAGCTAACGTCACGCCCATTTTTAAAAAAGGCGACCGCACAGTAGCTAGCAATTATAGGCCCATTAGCTTAACGTCAATTGTCGGTAAACTTTTGGAATCCGTAGTTAAGGATCGTATCATCGATCACTTAGAAAGTAGAGATTTGATTAATAGTCAGCATGGGTTTCGACGCCATAGATCTTGTTTAGCTAATTTGTTAGAATTTTATAACGAAATAGTGTGCGATTACGATAGGCATAGAGCGGCTGACGTTATATATTTAAATTTTAAAAAGGCGTTCGATACAGTTCCGCATAGAAGATTAATTGCGAAGGTTAAAGCGCACGGTATACGCGGTCAGGTAGCTAACTGGTTACAGGAATGGCTTCGTGCTAGGAGACAGAAGGTCGTTGTTAATGGTAGTGAATCGGGGTGGTTGGATGTAGGTAGCGGTGTCCCACAGGGTTCAGTGTTAGGCCCATTGCTATTCGTAATTTACATTAACGACGTAGATGTAGGATTGACTTGTAACGTGTCAAAATTCGCGGACGATACTAAAATAGGCGGTAAGGTTGTTAACGAGGACGATAGAAATAGGCTCCAAGACGATGTGAATAGGATTATGGAGTGGACGGATAAGTGGCAGATGCAATTTAACGTAGACAAATGTAAAGTTTTGCATGTAGGTTCTCGTAACAATAATTACACGTACACGATGGATGATAGAGAGTTAGCGAGTGTTGACGAGGAAGTAGATTTAGGCGTACGCGTATCTAAGGATTTAAAAGTTAGGAACCAGTGCCTGGAGTCTTGCGCAAAAACTAATAGGATGTTAGGCTTCATAGCACGTAATTTCGAATTTAAATCGAAGGATATTATATTGCCCCTTTACAAGTCCCTAGTCAGGCCTCATTTAGAATATGCCGTTCAGTTTTGGTGCCCGTATTTGCGCGAGGATATTGATAGGTTAGAAAGGGTTCAGCGTCGTGCCACGAAACTAATTCTGTCATTGCGCAACAAGCCTTATGAAGATAGGATTAAAGAGTTAGACCTGTATTCACTCGAAACTAGGAGATTAAGGGGGGCTTATTGAAGTTTTCAAAATCGTTAATAACATCGATAACGTAAATTTTGACAAATTGTTCACTTTCGATAATAGCAATACTCGTAATAACGGATTTAAGTTGCGTGGCAGACGTTTCATTACTAATATCGCTAAAAACTTCTTACGTTTAAAGTAATTGATAAATGGAATAATCTTCCCGCGTCAGTCGTTCACTCTACCAGCGTTAATATGTTTGAGAACCATTTAGATTGGCATTTTAAAAATATTAACGTTGTTTAAAATAAAAAAACAATTAGTAACAGGAGCTCTGGGGGTGGTGGTCGAGGATGAGTCTGTTGACGATTAATGCCAGCTTGTGACATGCCAGCGTGTGATGCCAGCAATAAAATGAAAAAAAAAATAGACTAACATGAACGTAGATGTAGCTCGTAGAGTAAACTAACCCACTTTTTGTTTAACTTTACCTACTTTTTTTTTCTTATCCTCTCCTTACTTGCATGTCTGTAACTCTCTTTACTTGCATGTCTGTAGTTTGCATGGCATGACTGTGAGTTAAGACTGTGTTTGCATGGTTTGGAAGCGTTCTTATTTTACTTCTTTTCATCTTTCACCCCTTTCCTATTCTCTCCGACTATTTTTCTGACTTGTCGGCAGTGGCCGGAATGATGATGGTGAGTCTTTTTTTTCTTATTCTGAATGAATGTTAACCCATGAGTGATAGGTGTTGCTACATACTTAACCCCATACTCTTTCTTTTCTCTCGGGCTAACCTTAGAGTGGATCTTAGGGTCTTTGTTAGCCTTAGCTTCTGTAGATCTGTAGATCATCATCATCATTAGTGTGGGAATGTTCACTATTGAATGATACTCGTACTTAAATTGGAATTACCTCACCAACAAATGAAATGTCACGTCATAAAATGTTTGTTGACGTTTTGTGAACCGTTTTATTTACGTTTCGTAAACTTTTTATTGACCTTAACGTACCATTTCTTGCTCGTACTCTTTCTCGTAATCCTTAAATACATTTGCTAGAGTACTCGTACTCAGTGGCAACACGCTCGTACTCACGATGGCGTCATTCGTCATTTGTTACAATCAGAAGCCGAAATCAGTCAATACCCGTATTGACTGATTTCAACTTTTGACTGTCACATATGTAATTACAATTAAAAAAAACGCAATTTAAGACGGTGTAACCAAATTTACAAACTCGTAAATAAATTTCTAGTGGTATAACAAAAGAAAAAATTGTTTTTAAAATAGAAATATGTTGTTTCAAACAATAGTTTGTAGCGATAAATGCATTTTCTTAAGACTTTTCTTTCACTTTTCTCTTTTCAACAAATCTCGAGACTTTGAAGCTTTGAAGACGGGAAAGTATGTCAGTCATTCCACGACTTAACACTAGTCAGCTCAGATAGAACAAATACGTGTCTCTCTCTCTCTCTCTCTCTCTCTCTCTTATAACGATAAAGAACGTGTGACGGATGGAACCTACAGCTTTACGTTGAATTCGAATCACGGGTCGGTACATCATCTGAACGCAAAGAACGGTCACCCATCTAACTATTGAACAAACGCAAGATCGCTTCATTTCGCTGATATAACGGGAAACGGTGTTACTACGTGGTCACGACGTAGCCCTCCTCCCCGCGTAAGCAAATTGAAACTCGTAAATGATGGTAGAATCGAAGCTACGAGATTCGCTATCTTTAGTCGAAAATTGAGAGTGACGTTTAGTGTCAAATGAAACGTTTGCACGCGATCTCCTCCTCTTTTCTTTAACGTATATATATATATATATATATCTCTCTCTCTCTCTCTCTCTCTCTCTCTCTCTCTCTCTCTCTCTCTCTCTCTCTCTCTCTCTCTTTGCTTCATTTTCCTTCTTTCTTCTTTCCGATTTGTTTATTTTATCGTTTCGTTATTCTCGTTTTTTGTTTTTAATCCATTTTCGATATTTATAATAGCCGTTTTCGTCGAAAGGCAAAAAGGAGGAACTTTGGACATGTCGCGAAAACCATGAATGGATCATTCCGGGTTTTATTTGGTTTGTAAGAACTAAAAAATAAATTCTATGAATTGCAACACCAAAACTCAATTACGAAACATTTTTATACGCAATAGAGATAGAAATTAAGCGAAGTAATTAAAATCGTTAACCGTAACTAATAGAATGATAATTGTATGCACGATACAAAGGATATACAAAAGCGCTTGGGGCAGTTATAGGCATTCTATTTCGAATTGGTAAATGTAATGATAGAGTTGCTTAGTATCCTTCGCAACATCTAAGGTCGTATGACGGGAGAGATCTACGGCTTTACGTGGGATCCGAACCACGAGTCGCTGCATAATGTGGGTACGTGAGGACGGCTTCCCATCCAACTACTCTTCAGACCTAATGCCGCTTAACTTCGCTGATCGACGGCCATGACCAAGCCCATTTCGAACTTGTAATAATATAAAATGCCACCGTTCAGTGAGGAAGGCCATAAATTGGCACAGCGCTCAGGCCAGCCTAATACGGCTCATTGAGCTAATTCCTTTATTATTATTATTATTTGTAACACCATCGGGATTCGAACTCCCGACCTCAGTGTCTTCATTTCGCTTATAGGGAAACGGTGTTACTCGGTGAACTACAGCCGCTAGCAAATGCCACTGTAACAACTCAGTTTAACGATAACTTCGTTATTGACGACAAATCTGTGTCGTTAAATTCTTACAAAGACATTTTACTTCTATTGACGATTAAGCTTCGTTCAGTGATTGTATCGTACATTTTCTGCCGATACTGACCCCCAGAATCACTTTCTGTTTTGTTTCCAATATTCCCCCGAGTGTAAGGGATACGTTGTGGGATATATGATTGTAAGGGATAAGCTGTGGCCACGTTGCTACTCCGCTTTCCGTTAGATTAACGGGGTTAATCGACGTTCGGTCTATTTAGTAATTGGATGGGCGACTGTCCTCCGCGTTCAGGCGATGTAGAGATATCTTTAGAGGGTTGGGATTCCACGTAAAGATGTAGGTCACTTTTGTCACGCGACCGTCACGAATAAGGTTAAACATCATCATGATTATAAATACAGGGTGGGCCAAAAGTCCCTGTGTACCCGCAAGAAGTGTAGTGAACCTGTACCTGCGCTGTGTTGGAAGTGGACGGGTGCACAGGGACTTTTCGCTCACCCTGTATATAAATAAAATTGTGGATAATAGCGTGAATCACTAAATTCTTCGTAACTCACCATCAGACCATTCATGGTTGGTTTTTGAGGTAAAAATTTAACGCGTTATTTCCCCAAGTTAAAAATAATAATTAATAATATTTTATTGGGTCTTTTTTAACCTTCTTCGTAATGACGAAGGTTGTATTTGACGCGTTACATGAACAAAATCGAATTTCATATTGTCGACGTTCGACGACCTTATTGCGAGTGTTTATGGATTTCACATTTCAACCTACATTTAAGATTTTCAATTAAAATGACTAAACTAACCTAACCGAACCTAGCGTAACCTAACCGAACCTAGCGTAACCTAACAAGGCATAATACAACCTTAACCTAACACAATTGAACCTAATCTGACGTAATTTAAACCATCTTTTTTAATATCGATATTGCGCAGATCGACTTTATTCCAAAGGTCGCTACATCATCCGGACGCAAAGGATGATGATCACCCATCCAACTACTGATCAGATCTAACGTCGCTTAACCTAGCAGTGTTGTTACGTGGCCTTTGGGAATAATCTCATCACAAAAATCATGTCTTTTTTTCTATGCGGGAAGGAGGGGCCAAGGGCGAATGCCCGTAAAAGGGAATTATTGGTCTAAAATCTGGAATAATTTAAAAGTTATTCTAAAAATGTACAGTCTATTAAAAACGTCCTGTGCTGAAACTCCATATTTCTTACCTATAAATATTTGTAAAGAAAAAGGATGAAATTTCACTAGAGGACTTTCCGAACGAATTGTACCAAACTTTACAGTATGAAGCTCTAAATTAAAGTCTGTATTAAATACAAAGTAAGCGTCACGTATAACCCAGCGGTTCCCAAACGTTAAATTCAATAATAATTATTATTAGAATATATATATAAAATTATTTATTATATATATATATATATATATATATATATATATTATTATATATATATATATATATATATATATATATATATATGTTAAACACAGACAGTGCATGGAACAAGGAACTCTTCTGGGATAATTAAATCCACTATAGTCCAAATAAGTAATGGTAAATGACAAATACCATAGTTTTTCTTTTTCATGATGCTAGCCCGACGTGGGCAACGGGTCTCTCGCAAAGAGGTCCCATAAATATAGCTTCCCTCACCAGCTATCTGCAAAGCAGACAGGATCCAGCTTTGGGACATGGATCTAGGGTTTTAAATACACGTGTTAGCTTCAAGATTTATCATTTATTAGAGAACCATCACCATAAGTACTGAAAAGTTACATACAATTGTCGAAAGTCAGTATTTTGTATGACCGCCCTTTTCCCGCAAAACTGCTGCCATTCGATCTGAAATGTTATCTTGGAGTTTTTGTAAGAAATCCGCTGGAATGTTGTTCCATGCATCTAAAAGGACCTGCCATAGCTCTTCTCTAGATTTTGGTTGCTTTTCTCGCTTCCTTTTGTCTAAATAATCCTAAACAGCCTCAATAATATTTAAATCAGAGCTCTGGGGAGGCCACTCCATCAGTTGCGAGTCTCCAGGTTCTTTTTATTCTCCAAATAGGTTTTGACTACATTGGCAGTATGCTTAGGGTCATTGTCGTGTTGAAAAATAAAATTTTGCCCAATTAATATCCGACCTGATGGCGCAGCATGATGAATTAGGATCTGTCTCTATCTTTCTGCATTCAGTATTCCATCAATTTTGATAAGATCCTCAACACCATTTGCTGAAATGTAACCCCAAACTTGGATAGATCCTCCACCATGCTTAGTTGTTGGCTGCAAACATATTTCCTTGAATTGTTCTCCGTTTCTTCTTCTCACATACTGTCTTCTCTTTGTGCCAAAAATTTCAAATTTTGACTCGTCACTCCAGAGGACCCTTTTCCACGGGTCAACATTCCAATTCTTGTACTTTTGAGCATAGTTGAGCCTCTTTGACTCGTTTCCTTTCCTGAGAAATCGCTTTGTGATTGCCACTCGACCATTAAGACCATTTCTGATGAGTGATCTCCTCACGGTGGATGAGTGGACTCGTAATCCCGAGGTCTGGGCAAGTTCTGCCGAAAGTTCTGTACTGGATTTTCGTCTATTTTTGAGAGATGTTAGCTTAAGGTGTGTCTCATCGTTTTTAGAAAGTTTCCTTGGCCTTCCACTTTGCCTGTTTCGAGCTGTTTCTTCAAAATTGCTCGAATACCACATCTTGATACCTCAGTTTGTCGCGATATTTCCGATTGAGATTGACCCTGTTCGTGCAATAATACCACCCGGTGTCGAGTTGCAATGGATATTTTAGCCATTGCTTAACCGATGTCAAATTTTATGCCTTTATCTGGAAAAAGAGAGAAAATTAACAGTTAAGAAAGTTTGTTAATAAAAATTAAATTTCATTTAGTTGGGAGCATTAAACAATTACAAAAACATACAATGGAAGTTCTGTTTACAAACTGTTACTGAATGAGCTTAGAATATCTTGTAAAATAGTACCTAGAAACTTTGTATTAAATTCCGTTCTATCTCCAGCAGTAGCAGAGCACGTTTTGATGAAACATCCGTTTTCTTCGTTAAACTACCTAATAACTGAGATTATTGACAATGACTATACATTATAATTTATATTTATGATAAAACAACAATAACATGCTGAAATATTCAACATAATTATTAAAAAAAAGAAAAAACGCAATTGTACAAGAGTGCCTAAGACTTTTGCACAGTATATACAGGGTGGGCCGTAAGTTTCCATACATAGGAAAATTTAAATTATGGTCTTCACGTGCGTCGGTATTTGGATCAGCAGTTTCCGGATGCTTGGATTGGTCGGCGTGGTCCTGTGGAGTGGCCTCCCAGATCCCCAGATTTCACCCCCCTTGATTTCTATCTTTGGGGGCACTTGAAGGCCATGGTGTATCAGGAAAAGATACGAGACATAATCATCTAAAGGAACGTATCACCAACGCCATTACAAGCATAACGTCAACTGTGCTAATGCGTGTTCATCAACAGTGGGGAACACGTATTGAAATGTGTTTTCAAAACAATGGCAACCATGTAGAGCATTTATATAAATAAAAATGGTTGTCCATAAAAAATGTTTATTTTCCTATGTATGGAAACTTACGGCCCACCCTGTATATATATATATATATATATACATTCAACTGCAAAGAACACGCAGTATAAATAACGTAAAGAACGACGCTTGTATAGGAGATATTCCGCGCAAGACGAGAGAGAGAAAACGGAACAAATGAAAAAATGAAGTAACCACCTGGGAATCGAACCCGGGATCTTCCGATTGCCGGTCAGACGCGATACCATTACACCATGGACTTCACTCTTCCAAATGCCGTAATTCTTCTACATACTCGCAGAAACCAATGCCCCAAGGGGGCACCTCCCGCATGCCGTAACATTATATACATTCAACTGCAAAGAACACGCAGTATAAATAACGTAAAGAAGGACGCTTGTATAGGAGATATTCCGCCAAGACGAGAGAGAGAAAACGGAACAAATGAAAAAATTAAGTAACCACCTGGGAATCGAACCCGGGATCTTCCGATTGCCGGTCAGACGCGATACCATTACACCATGGACTTCACTCTTCCAAATGCCGTAATTCTTCTACATACTCGCAGAAACCAATGCCCCAAGGGGGCACCTCCCGCATGCCGTAACATTATATACATTCAACTGCAAAGAACACGCAGTATAAATAACGTAAAGAACGACGCTTGTATAGGAGATATTCCGCGCAAGACGAGAGAGAGAAAACGGAACAAATGAAAAAATGAAGTAACCACCTGGGAATCGAACCCGGGATCTTCCGATTGCCGGTCAGACGCGATACCATTACACCATGGACTTCACTCTTCCAAATGCCGTAATTCTTCTACATACTCGCAGAAACCAATGCCCCAAGGGGGCACCTCCCGCATGCCGTAACATTATATACATTCAACTGCAAAGAACACGCAGTATAAATAACGTAAAGAACGACGCTTGTATAGGAGATATTCCGCGCAAGACGAGAGAGAGAAAACGGAACAAATGAAAAAATGAAGTAACCACCTGGGAATCGAACCCGGGATCTTCCGATTGCCGGTCAGACGCGATACCATTACACCATGGACTTCACTCTTCCAAATGCCGTAATTCTTCTACATACTCGCAGAAACCAATGCCCCAAGGGGGCACCTCCCGCATGCCGTAACATTATATACATTCAACTGCAAAGAACACGCAGTATAAATAACGTAAAGAAGGACGCTTGTATAGGAGATATTCCGCGCAAGACGAGAGAGAGAAAACGGAACAAATGAAAAAATTAAGTAACCACCTGGGAATCGAACCCGGGATCTTCCGATTGCCGGTCAGACGCGATACCATTACACCATGGACTTCACTCTTCCAAATGCCGTAATTCTTCTACATACTCGCAGAAACCAATGCCCCAAGGGGGCACCTCCCGCATGCCGTAACATTATATACATTCAACTGCAAAGAACACGCAGTATAAATAACGTAAAGAACGACGCTTGTATAGGAGATATTCCGCGCAAGACGAGAGAGAGAAAACGGAACAAATAAAAAAATGAAGTAACCACCTGGGAATCGAACCCGGGATCTTCCGATTGCCGGTCAGACGCGATACCATTACACCATGGACTTCACTCTTCCAAATGCCGTAATTCTTCTACATACTCGCAGAAACCAATGCCCCCGGGTTCGATTCCCAGGTGGTTACTTCATTTTTTCATTTGTTCCGTTTTCTCTCTCTCGTCTTGCGCGGAATATCTCCTATACAAGCGTCGTTCTTTACGTTATTTATACTGCGTGTTCTTTGCAGTTGAATGTATATAATGTTACGGCATGCGGGAGGTGCCCCCTTGGGGCATTGGTTTCTGCGAGTATGTAGAAGAATTACGGCATTTGGAAGAGTGAAGTCCATGGTGTAATGGTATCGCGTCTGACCGGCAATCGGAAGATCCCGGGTTCGATTCCCAGGTGGTTACTTCTTTTTTAATTTGTTCCGTTTTCTCTCTCTCGTCTTTCGCGGAATATCTCCTATACAAGCGTCGTTCTTTACGATATATATATATATATAATAGAATAATTTCCAACTATATTCCTTTACTATAAACTATTAATAAAATTTAATACCACTATGATAATATTATGTTACAAATTTTCACAAAACTTTGTACTCCTTTCTTAATAAATTTGTGAGCACAGTAACGCCATTAGCTTTAAGGTCGAAAGTGTAATGAAATAAATATTGTCTGTCCAACTGAAATTGTAGTTTATTATATCAAATAGCATTTTTCTGTCTTCATTTTTTTCCCTTTGGTATACTCACAATGTGTGCGTGTGTGTGTGTGTGTGATACAACTTAAATGTTATTAATTTTTTCAGTGACAATACGGTACATCGTTATGAAATTTTTATTATTTACCAGAAGTTTATTAACTGGATTGACTTTCTTTTTTTTTTATTTGTAAAATGAGGAAACATTTTCCTTCATTTCCTACACAATTTTTCTCTTACCCCTTTTTCCCCTTTCGTTCCCCGTGTGTTTCCTGGGGCCATTCCCCGGCGGAATAATTCACCTTCCAGCCGGCAAAATCTAAGAGTATCTCAGAAATCAACTGGGCCGAAATATTGTCAAGAAGTTTGAGTTATGAAATTGAGGGCGGACCTTGCTCGCTCGCCGTCGAGAGAGAGAGAGAGAGAGAGAGAGAGAGAGAGAGAGAGAGAGGAGAGAGAGAGAGAGAAGAGAGAGAGAGAGAGAGGTCGCGCGTGTCCCTTGGGTGGCGCTCCCCTGGCCTGGGAGGGGAGATGGGTTACTTGTGAGAGGTCACTCAGTTTTGTTTTTTGGAGACAAGGGTCATCGTTAGTTTAGAGTTACTTAATTTTAGGGGTAGATTCTTGTGTTTTTTTGGGTAGTTTCGGGGGTCTGATTTTACTCATTTTTATAGGGTCAGTTTATATAAGGGTACTTTTACCCTTTTATAAATTAAGGGCTCCCCCCCCCCTTGTTTTTAAGGATTTTAAGCTTTCAGAATGTAAAATAATTTCTACCTTCAGAATTGTTAAAAGACCTTATATATACAGGGTGTTTCAGATCGACCCTAGAAATAAGAAAATTGGCGGAATTTGTAGCAAGTAGGTAGGAATTACTATGACAAACTTCAAATACCAAATTCCAAATTCCGCCAATTTCCATATTTCTAGGGTCGACCTGAAACACCCTGTACACACACACCACACACACACACACACACACACACCTTTCCTTTCAACCTTTTAGATGTTCCGTGCGATGATTCCTCATTTCACGGAGGTCAAGCTTGTTGCCCATCCTCTTGAGGTGGTCTGGTGAAGTAAAGAGTTGGTTTCTTGCGCGCTCCACTTTACATAGCCAGGTACTCCCGGCTCATCTGGAATTATTCTGAGCCAGGCATCTTGTCTTTTTCTGAAGATATCCACCGCTACACCACTCGTATTCTTTAGTTCCTTGGGCAGTTGGTTGAACAGTCTTGGTTCTCTCACAACAAAACTATTTTCCTTCAGGGTTGAGGATGTTCCCTGTCTAGCCTTTAATTTGGGAACACGACACATTCTTCCTTTTCTACTTTCCACTGTTGTTTGAGTGGTTATAGGGTTCAAAGTAAGATTAGGGACTAGTTCCTCCATTATTTTCCAAGTGTAAATAATGGTGTGCCTTTCTCTTCTTTCCAGTGAATATAAGTTTAATTCACGTAACCTTTCCCAGTAATTTAGTTCTTTGCATCCATTGATCTTGGCTGTGAAGCTTCTCTGAATCCTTTCTAGTTGACTGACTGATGTCTTCTATTTCATATGGGGATGTTAAGATCGAGCAATACACCAACTGGGATATTTATGTTAGCTAATTTTCATGATTATTTTTGGTGTAGGGTGTTTACTGGAACGCGACTGAAGGGAAATATAGGCGCGGTCTGGCGTTATTGTTTCCCAAAAACTCCCATTGGTGGAAAATCTTTACGTGTTCCAATAGGACAATAAGACATGCGCCGTTTAGCTCAAGTTTCGGATGTCATTACGTGTTAAGAGTCACGTAGCCTACCTTGTTTTCACCTGAGGCTGAGGCCTACATGTATTTGAGGTTACTTATTTCAAATTTTAACTTCTGTTTAAATATTAGTGTTTATAATTGTTCATATATATTTTAATCTCTGCAACAGTTATTCATTTATTCATACAGAGCAATTTATATGTGAAATTTTCGGGTATTGGCAGAAAGAAGCTTTTCCCAGTACTTTTGATATATATATATATATATATATATATATATATATATATATATATATACAGGGTGTTATCAAATTGTTTCATAAATTAGTATAGATATTCAGGATGTCAAAGTGAACAAAAAAGCCCCAATGAACATAAATCGGCAATCTCTTCGTTTCCGAGATACATTGCTTTTTTGCCGAGGACGATCCAATTAAAATGAAAGTCATTAAGTTTATCAAAGTTTATTTACAGCAAGTGCTCAAAATGGTTTCCCTCAATCAGAGTACATGCTTCAACGCGTCGTTGAATTTTGCCGCATACGTTCGAAAACACCGACATTGTTGCGTATTGTTTCTGAACAATGTTGAACACGTTGCCACAATTCATTTATGTTATTAACTTCTTTCGCATAAAGAAGATTTTTTAAATAAGCCCACAAGAAAAAGTCAATTGCATTTACGCCCGGAGACATGGGTGGCCAAGCGACGCCGGGACCATGCCGCCCAATCCACCGCTGAGGATATTCTTCATTTAGAAAATTTCAAACAGCAAAATATTTTCCTAAACTTTAATGATGTAATTAGATCGTCGTCCTCAAAAAAGCAAAATGTATCTCGGAAGCGAAGCGATTGCGGATTTATGTTCATAGGGACTTTTTTGTTCACTTTGACGTCCTGAATATGTATACTAATTTATGAAACATAATTTGATAACACCATTCCCTGACGAGGTGTAGTACTTCTGAATACACGAAAAGACTCGGAATCATTTTTCTTTTTCCTTGTGGGTTTGCAATATTATATATATATATATATATATATATATATATATATATATATTCAGTCTTAAAAAAAAGTGTTTGTAATCCAAGCAGAAAACAAATAATGGAACTTTTTGTTTAACAAAACAAAGAGAAAGATTGATTTTGTCACTTTTTTTTTTTTTGTTCTTTTGTAATTTTTCAACATTTCATTTTTATGTAGTTCTCATTCCACTAAATTAAACTTACTGAAAAGCTATTATATATGACCCCAAAATTTAGGGGCTTAATCTCTGAATTTAAAAATAGTCCCAAAATTTGAGATCTTGTGAAATCCTTGAATGTAAAAAAATTATCCTAAAACTTGGGGATTTCAAATGTCTGAATTAGGGCATGGTTCTCATTAATCAATTAATAATTTTTTTCAAATTTAATCATTAATTAATTAATCAAAATATTTTTAGAAAATGATGGAAAATGATTAATTTTCCTCATAATTTCAGCATCATTTTACCTTAAATTTTGTAATGTATCATTTTAATTTTGCACCTTTTTGCGTGTATAAACTGTCTAATCCGCCCATGCCTGATTTCTTGAACTAAAGCAAACCAAATGTTCGAGCAAAATGTTTTCTTCGGTCTTATCTCACGCAACAGAAACAATAAAGCTCTTTCTTACTCTTTTCAGAAGTATTTAATTTTTAATAATTTTTAATCAGTTAATCATTGATTAATTAGAAAATTTCATCATTCATCACTTTTTCCTAAAAATAATTAATTAACCATACCCTAGTCTGAATCCAAAATGAAGCTGAAATTTGGCCTCTTATAATATTTAAGTACAAAACTGAAGCCAAGGTTTGGGGTTTTAATACCCCCTGAATTCCCTGAAATGCAAATACGATCCCAATTTTTTTTTAATTTTGAAATGTTAAAAGTTTTATTTCATTTTGGAATACAAAATTTGAATGCGGAGGGACACTTTACGGCTCCCCGTTCAGGAATCATTTAAGGCAGTGATGCACAAACCCTGGCCCGCGGGCCAAATGTGTGCCCCACGGGTCTTTTCAGTGGCCCCACGGGTCTTTTCAATTCAATGAAAAAGTTAGAATATAAAAGTGACCCAATTTATGACTTAGATGGAAAGTAAGTAGGCTAATACATTTAGTTATTTTCTTCGCTTGGCCCTCACATCAAAAAAGTTTGTGCACCACTGATTTAAGGGGTAACAATGAATGGCATTTGGTGAATGTTTGGACTACAACAGGGTCGGGTTTACAGTTGTGTTTGTGGTAAACATTTTAGTTCGAAGTGCCTCTGGAGCAGGGTTGGCAAAAACCCAGCTGGTTTTTTGCTGGGTAGTTAGGTTTTTGCTGGGTTTTTGGGTTTTTGCCAACCTTGCTCTGGAGGCGTCTTGCGTAGCTGCTTTAAAATTAATTGAGACTGTTCCGAAATTTGATTATCCTTTTGGGGCAGTTTTAAAATGAGATAGAAAAACATCACGAGATGCAAACCACCGAGCGCAGAACTCTAAAACGATTGTATAATCAAATTAAATTATGAAAATGATATCATACCATTGGGAAGTATTAAGATCATAAGGAAATATGTCCAAATTGCATTCCAGGGCATCTCTCAATGGATTGAATGGTTTCGGTTCTTGCAATCGTTTGGAACCTGAGGAAAAGCTGAGAAAACTTGGTGGGGGAGGGGGGAAGGTTTTTTGAAGACCGTCGAGTGAGAACAGTACCGAATGGATGAATAACATTAAGGCCGGCCGCGCACAGGATCGTCTGACGACTGATGACTTGGATTCCCAGAATCGAGTCGCGATCGCTGCATTGTGCGGGACTCTCATTCTGTCGATGTAAAATCACACGCGACTCGAGTCGTGAGTCGCGAGATGATCCTGTGTGCGGCGGGCCTAAGTCTCTCTTACGCCACGAGACCCCCAGACCTTTTTCCCACCCCCATCAACTAGTATTTTAGGCGTACTTAGGTATATACTATAACTTTAATATTACAAAATTATATTAAAAAGGTTTTAGAACTTAAAAACTCTTAAAGTAAATTTTGGGGTTTTGTGTGTCAATTATTGAATGCGGGAGACTTCTCCAGATAAAAAATCCCCCGTTTTTAGATTTAAAAGTAAAGAGGTACGAGTGACTTTTTAACAGCACGATGTTCAATTGTAAGAGTTTTAATCTTGTAGGACATTCAAAGGAAAAGTGTAAAAAAAGGCGCAAACAAAATACACGCGAAGGGCGCGAACAACGGAAAATTTAGTGTAAAAACACAAGGGAAAAGTGGACAAATATTTCTCTTGAAAGGAGAAGACCCAAACGCCAGTATGTATATATACGCCTCCCTGGTGTAGTGCTTAGCGTCACTGACTACGAATCCATCGGCCCCGGGATCGAGACCTGGTGACGGCAGCCGGCGCGCAGCAAAACCCAGCTGTTCATCCTTCCACACAATAAAGAAAGTGGTTGGTAGCCAAAGCTGTGTGTGTATATATATATATATATATATATGTGTGTATGTATATATATATATATATGTGTGTGTGTATATATATATATATATATGTATATATGTATATATATGTGTGTATATATATATATATATATATATATGTGTGTGTGTGTATATATATATATATATATATAGACTGGCCATATATCCATATACAGTATGCGCACGTGTGTTCTGAGTTAGCTTTTTGCGACAATCTTTAGGATACACGCAGAATTCATCGCGACACGAACGTACATGTAGCGATAATAGCGATGTCGCCATAGTTTCAGGCTTGCTCTTTTTTGAAAATCATCAAATATCATTTAAAAAAGGGAATATAATGAAGGTTGGGTTAAATTAATTAGGTTATTTACGTTAGGTTAAAGGTCGCCATCCACAACTGAAAATGAAAATTGTCACGATTTCGTAAGTGTGTGTGTGTGTGTGTGTGTGTGTGAAATTTTATGAATTTTATGAATTTTATTGAATTTGAAGGGAATGGTCTTTATTGCTTGTAAAATAAAAGTGAAAAAGAACACGGTTTATAAGCAAAGGTTTTCTTTGATTTTTCGTCGCGTTCTCTCTCTCTCTCTCTCTCATATATATATATATATATATATATATATATATACATTATACGACACAACTAGGGCAATACAAGTAGATATAGTGTATCTCGACTTTCAAAAATCCTTTGACAAAGTCCCTCACGCAAGATTGATGATTAAAGTTAGAGGGCTTGGAATTACCGGCTCGTTTCCATCTGGATTGAAGATTGATTAAGAGATAGAAAACGGACGGTGGTAATAAATGGAGTGACTTCGGAGTAGGGCCCCGTCACCAGTAGGGTTCCGCAGGGCTCCTTTCTGGGTCCTTTACTTTTTATCATCTATATTAACGATGTAGACGTTGGGCTTCTAAATACAATTTCTAAATTTGCGGACGATATCAAATTAGGAAATAGTTTAGGTAATGAGAAGGGCGTAAGAACGCTTCAAAATGATCGTGATAGGTTGGGCGAATGGTCTGATACTTGGCAGATGCCATTCAACTTGAACAAATGTAAGGTAATGCGCGTAGGTTACGAGAATCCGAAGTTCGGTTACTCTCTGTTGGGGAAGAACTTGACTGAGATTGATCTAGAGAAAGACTTAGTTTATGTAAGTGATGATCTCAAGCCATCGAAGCACTGTGTAGAAGTCGAGAAAGGGGCCTTAAAAATACTAGGTTATGTTAAAAGACGGTTCCAATTTAGAAATAAGGAGATTGTAACTAGTTAGACCTCAACTCGAGTATTGCGTGCAGCTTTGGTCTCCGTCCCTTAGGAAGAATATAGAAAGGTTGGAAAGATCACTTCAATGAGACTGCAAACCACCAACGTAGATTAGAGCGCTTAAATCTGTTTACCTTAGAGACCATGAGTTTGCGCGGTCAGCTTATTCAAATTTTCAAGATGCTCAATGGAATAGACCGGGAAATTATTCTCATTTAATACAAATCCGACGAGAAATAATGATTTTAAATTGGAACTAAAAATATTTAGTACCTGCATCTGCGGTAATTTCTTTTATGAAATAGTTAATATCTGGAACCAACTTCCTTCGGAGGTTGTTTCGAGCCAAAGTGTAAATATGTTTGAAAAGTTGCTGAACAAAGTTTTGAATACACTCAGGGTTTAAGTGTGTTACCAAATATATAATTTTGAAATCGATTAGTTAAGTATTTTGAAAATAGGAGTTTGTTTAAATATTTACTCTAACACTTAGTCCTCCCCAAACTTTAGAGAGATGTTTCTGGTTGCATTATGCCCCACACAGAATGATCACTCATTGATCAGCCATCGAGCAACTCATTTTTTTCATCACTTGCCTCATAAACACCGCTAAGTGGGAGACTCTTGAATTCGCCGTAACAACAACAACAACAACAACAACGGGTGATCATTCACGAAACACTTTCATTCTCCATAAAGGACAAGTACACGGGAATAGATAGATACAGGGACCTCCCACCAATATTCCTCGCCGGAGAGAGAGTTTCTCTACTCTCGTGATGGCCCAACACCACGAAGTATGAAGGACTCAATATATCACTTGCTGCATAAACACCTTTTACGGCGGAGACCCAAGTTCAAACTCTGCGACATTCAAGGAGTTTACAAACATATACGCACGACAGACATCCAATTACAGAAAACACACACACACACACACACTTACTTGCCCTGCTAATAGACTAGATAAATATTTTGTAGCAATACATGAATTACTAATGAACCAAAAACAAAAAAAATACACGGCATGGATCAGGTGAGATAAAGCTGCGTTTCTGCCATCCCTATTTCTTTTTTTTCTCTTCCTTCTCTTGGGTTGCTGGGTGCCTGTGAAGGGTGAGGGCATGATGTAGACAATCTGATTTTCTTTCTCAATTCCTGTTTCAACCCCTTTTCCGTATGAGCATTTCATCACCTTGCAACGTGATGCCTTTGCGCGTAGCGTATATAGGTGTAGACATGGAGAGTGCCTGGAGTGGGCCATGGGGTCTTCGTTCCCCCGAAACCTAGGTAAATAGCGCTGTGTATATATTTTGTATAAAGTCAAAACATATGTTCGAGGTTTTTGTGACGATATCAAGTAGTTGATATTCTTATGTTAGTTTATACAACCATGCTCTCAAGTGTGCGGTTTCTACGTGTATATAACGTAATTGTCGAGCTAGTTTATATATTCTCCTCTTTCCTGTAAAATTTCCTTGACTTTTTCCAGGGTCGATGTATTTTTTCAACCTTTTTTCGTACCTGTTTTTTACTCCTGCTAAAATAATTTAAAAATGCATTAGTGTAATAAGAGGAACCACCCCCCGTGTGGACCGAAAGGTCTTTGAGACTTCCTCTTGTCCTTGTAACTCTCTCTCTCTCTCTCTCTCTCTCTCTCTCTCTCTCTCTCTCTCTATATATATATATATATATATATATATATATACACACACATACTGAGGATAATTCTGTCGAATAAAGGAAGAATAAACGTGAACGAGAAGTAATGAAAATAAATTATTATTTTATATATAAAAAAGTTTCCCAAAAAGTTTAATTACTTCTCAGAAAACGAAATCATTTGGGTTTTATCTTTTAATTTATCATTTGTTCGTGTCTATAATAAAATAAATATATATATATATATATATATATATAATATATATATATAAAATTGTGTGTGTGTGTTTAATTAGTTAGTAACATAAAGGTAGATTGGAATTGTCCTAGAAATTGCAAGTTCCCTAGAACTTGTACTAAGTGTTTTAGAACTTGCCAACTTTGAGAATCTAGTTGCGCGAGTCTGTAATAAATGAATTCCTAATTAGGCTAGTGTTTCTTCAGTGATAGTAAGCAAAGATAGAAGAATAATTCAATTGGAGGGTGTGTACAAATAGGGGCGGGGGAGGGGTCTTTATTATTAATATTAAGTATATATTTGAAATTACGTCATCGCTCACGCGCGTTCTGTTAAAAACCTAACTGGTAATTATTGTCTAACTGATAGAATACCCTCGCATGATTGATGTTCAGATGGTGGGTACGATTGCTGGGTGAACGACATGCGGGCAATGTTGGGTTTCAAATGTAAGACAGTTGAAGGTAATGTAATGATGGGGTTTGTTTAATATCCTTCGCGACATCTTAAAAAGGTCATATGATGGAGGGGACCTACAGCTTTACCCGGGATACGAACCACGGGTCGCTACATAATCTGGATGCGGATGACAGTCTCCCATCCAACTACAGGGTGTACGATAAGTAACCCCCCTATTTTGAAATTCATATAACTTCCCTAGTTTTTCTTACTCAATTTTAATGAAATACACTGTAAATTATTCAGTATTTATTGAAGTTTTCATTCACGAACATTCACACGCACTTTACACTTCCACAACAGGTATGTTGTCCATTGCTGCTCGTAACACGCGTTCAGGAACATTGTTGAGAACATGGTTAATTCTTTCCTCAAGTTGATCTTTAGGTTTGTGGCGATAAACCTCTTCCTTAGCCCAACCTCACAGAAAGAAGTCGCAAGGTGTTAGGTCTTGGCTGCGAGCGGGCCATCGTTAGAAAAATGAGGAGGTACTCCGTCCCGCATGAAATGAAGATTATTTATCAATGTTATTCCTTCGTGAAATCATTGGCCATACGCGATTTTTCAACATTTGCGGGTATCTTTTAATGTGCATTGTGTCCCGAATGATGAAAGGCCCAACAATGGTTGTGGATGTCATACCACATCAAATCGTCATCTTTGGCCGACAGAAATCTCATTACAGAAAACCTCACTAAATACTGAATAATTTAGTGTTTCATTAAAATTGAGTAAGAAGAAATAGGAAAGTTATACGAATTTTAAAATAGGGAGTTACTTATCATACACCCTGTACAACCCAAACCGAATGTCGCTTAACTTCGCCGATCGACGCGAAGAGGTGTTACGACCATGACGTAGTCCGACCGACAGTTGAAAGTTGTTCGAAATGCTTTTATGCTCATCTGCTAAACAATACACGAATCTTTCACTCAAAATCTTTTATCTAAATCTTTGCATAAATATATAAAACTGAAATGTTCGCGATACTAAAGCGCGCGTGCGCCATCTTGGAAGTGGTTGAAAGAAAAGCAAATAATTTTAAATTTATATCCCAAAGCGGGATGGAGACGCGTTCGTCTTCCGCATTGAATGAAGTGAAGCCAAAGTAAAATCTTTTATAGCGTATCTTATAATTTGCTCTGCCGGTTTATAATCACGTCGGAATCCTGAAGGAGAAGAGGATTCTCCCGAAAGTAATTGACAAAGCAATTGCTCCTCTCGCACAAATTCACAACGCGTTAGGTTTAAATCCGTGGAAGGGAAAAAGCTTTATTTATCCTTCAGTTTTGCCGATTTGAAACGTATTTCACGGCATAAAGGCAAATATTGTTATATTCGGTGGGAAAGCATTCCATTTCTTTGCAGCTCACTTCTATTGATTTGGTGTCAGAAAAGCGGCGGAGAGCTCTTCGAACGTAGATTGCCCAAGACGCGATGATCTTCGGTGGAACGCCGTCTCAAGATGCCCACCTCTCTCTCTCTCTCTCTCTCTCTCTTACGCAACTAGTATATTCATACATACGCACGCGCGGTCACATCCAAACAAATCAAGTCGGCTATGGGCTGTATATATATACGTTATTTGAGAATTTGGGACGTTTTCAGTTGTCTAAAGTGTTTATGTAAAACACACACACACACACACACACACACACACACACACACACACACACACACGTAATACAGCTCTATAAATATTTAAAACAGAATTCGGAGTTATTTCACCGACTCTGTTATGTTAAAATTAACCTTTCTAAGCATATTAACTCTTAAATGTTAGCAAAATTAATAAATAATTTTGACATTATGATTTTAAGCCGAGATGAAATTTATGAAACCTGAAATACCTAATTTTAGTTTCTTTCTTACAAACTTTGAAACCCCCCCAAAAAAAGTCTGACAAAAATAATAAATAAAAATTCATTTTCAGCCAAAAAAGTTTCGTTCCAACTTTTGTTCAAAAATTAAAACATCGCAAAACTTTTTGCTCAAAACCAGAGGGCATCACAAACCTTAGGAATATTTTTAATATACAGGGTGTCCCATAAGTCCGGTCTCGCTGGAAAATTTATTTTAAATTAAATTTGCAAAAGGCTTCCACATTTTCCTGAGGAGTGTAACTCGCTTCCATATTAGCCACTGCGTATTACGTGTTATTCTACCTGCAACAAAAAAAATGGTCCCAAAACAAGACATCAATTTGAACATTTGTTTTAGTTATAATGTATTACTTTTGTAAATTTAATTTAAAATAAATTTTCCTATGAGACCGGAATTATGGGACACCCTGTATATATATATATATATATTCGTGGAATGGCAGAACGCGATGGTTTTAGTGTCGCCTTGTTTTATGTTCGTTTCTTGCAATACACCACCACGACAAGGTTTTTCCTCCCAAGTTCGCAACAATTTTATGAAGTGTTCCACGCGACATATTTAGTAAACAATTTGAATTGGGGAGCGGGGTGGGATTTTGGGAGGAGAGAAGGGGGGGGGGGATTTTGGAACGGGGGGCGGGGGAAGAGGAAGCGAAATCAGGAACTTTGAAACAAGTCTGCGGAAAAGAGCTTCAAATATTAAAAACTTTTTAGACAACCTTAAATATTCTCTTACGCTCTGTCTTATACATACACACACACACACACACACACACACACACACGTGCGCATTTCCGCATAAGAGAGGTACCGACTTTTTAAATCCGGAGATCTATAAAAGTAGGTTAGATTAACGAGTAGCTAATTGGCCTTGATTAATTAGTTTAAAACTAATTAACCAAACACAAATTTAACATTACCTAACCTAACCTAATCAGGACGAACGTATCTTTTTTTTCTGATAATAAAAGGGTTTCTGGAATTTTTATGAAAATTTTGAATGCTCCACGTACAAATGCGTTGCCTCAAAAAATATTACCCCACTACAGCTGTGAAGTATCACACACTCGACCTCATTTATTATGATCATTTGCCTGCGCGCGCGCGCACACACAAATATATATATATATATATATATATATATATATATATATATAGTGACGGCAAATTTGCGTGCCGAAATCTCTTACGAGAATAGGAGCAGTAATTTTAGTTTTAAGTTTTTTTTTGTTTAAATCTCTAAAGCAAGGTAGTTTAGAGTGTAGTTATTGAAGAATATCAATAGGTTTCTTGTTACAGGGTTAAAAATAAAAATGTTTCAGATTGTTTAACGTTCATTCGATTTTTATTTTTGTGTTCTCACGTTAATGGTATAACCCAGAACAGCCTTGTGGTAGAGATTTATGGTAGGGTCGAGAAGCGGCCCTAGCTTCAAAGAGAAGGGAAAACAAGCTGGCCGGGTTCAGATGTAAAATGGTTTGTTTTCTCTTCGCTTCGTGGTTAAACTTTTGGAAAACAGACTTCGAATCCACTTGTTAAAATGGACCATGACGTTGGTCATAAATTTGAGAAACCAAGTGGCTTCGATGAAAGAACTTTATTTTAAGTTGATTTTAAGGAAAAGGAGGAGCTTTGTTTTTGGAAGGGAATGTCAATGTCCAATCAAAGGACAATGATTCTTATAACACCCAGTGAGGAAAAAGAAAAGCTTCTTTCCTTACGTATGGATGAAAGCTTTCGTAGGGACGACCTTATGTAATGAAAATGTTTTTGAAAGGTCATTCAGAATATTGTAAGGCGGAGTCCTTGAAATTTTAAGGTGTAACTTAGATTTCTAAGTTAGTTGTAGTTCTGTCCTGTAAAGATAAAGTGGCTTGTAAAGAATGAATCCTTAGGCTCTGTGGCGTGATTGAAAATTTCTAAGGTGAGTTAAAACTGTTTCACGTTGTACTTAAAATTTGAATTGCTTTTGATTTGTGCGAACTTAGTTGGAAGAGCTTAATGAATGTTAGCCGACAGACAAAGAATTTTGTGAAATTTCGTTTAATTTAGTTTTGTTCAAATTAAATGTTAAACTGTAAGTTTGCGACATATTAGGTTTCCTCAGGGAAGAGTCAATATTTTGTGTTGAAGTTGGTTCCCGTGGAAACCCGGGAAGTTAGTGCATGACCATTCAGTTATTGTGAGAAGAAATCTAATTTATTTGACGGACTTTTTACCTGGAAAAAATCTGCGGAACTCGCGCAGAACTGTTCAGCGTAAATTTCCCAAATTTTTTTAAGTAAACCAATTTTTAAACTACTACTCAGATTACGAAATTTGAATTGTGTTGTTTTTCAAGTTACACGCAAATAAAAAACCCTCTGTATAAATGTTTTTTGAGACTTAAATACTTGCAAATATTTTCTTTAATTAAGGCTTTGATTTTTTAAACAAAATTTGTAATCGCGCATCCGTATATTTCGTTCGATTTATGTCTTAATTGGAGTGAAGTTAAATAAACTTTATAAGAGGGAGTGTGTCGTTTTTATGCTACCTTGCAATAGTCCTCTCTTGTAAGCTGAAGGTAAATTAACATTGAAAGTTTGAAAATTCAAAGCGGGCTTCAAGTAAGCCGAGGGAAACTACGCGTATAAAATTGAAAGGCCATCCGAGTGGATAGGCAGAGTCATCCTGAAATAAACGAACACGCGCGTACGAAATAAGTGCAATCGGAAAAAAGGGTGTGCACCACATAAATTAAGGGGTTGTGCACAACATAAATGGTGTCAGTGAAGTGAAATCGAAAAAAAGGTGCGCATTACATAAATGAAGGGGTTGCGCACAACATAAATGGTGTCAGAAGTCGGGATCCTATTGCGAGGTATTGGTAGCACGAGTGTGACGTTTTGTTAACATAAATTTGCGTTAAGGAGAAAAGCACTAACGTAGAAAATATTGGGAACAGTGATTCGTTGAAATAAACTTTGGTACAGAGTAAAGCACTAACGTAGAAAATATTGTGAACAGTGAAAAGTGTCGCTAACAGTGGTAAACGTTTTAAAATATATAAATATATAAATAAGCTTCGCGATGTCGGTAAAGAGCGTGGATAGAAGGAACGGGAAAGACAGTGTAAGTGACATTAGTGATACCGAACCAAAGAACTTGGAAGAGATGAGTACAGAAAGTTTAGAAAATTTAAGAATGATCAATTTTTCCAACATTAATCGATTACTAAAGGAATGCACGGAATTAGAGGAAGAAATAAACCGAAGAGGGTCGAAACTGGGAGACCTTGTGATGACTACTCCGCAGCTGGAGTATTGGGACAACCGCAGGTCGGGGGTTCGTCCCAGGAGAATCTCCCTAGTTTCTCCCGCTACAGAAGAAGGAGAACTTTTGATGCAGGAACCTCCTTTATCTTATATCCCGAATTTCCCACAGGCAGTAACGGGCCCTAAGCAAACGACTTTTGGACACACATTGGAAAGAAGTTCGCCGACGTTTAAGGGCGAACGGGCATAAGAGAATCCAGGAACCAGCCCAAACGCCACCAGGAGGGAAACTGGTGAGACACTCAACATGATTGCCACAAGATTATTAAGTTCAGGTAATGCCTTGGTTCGGGCTAATCCTATAAGGAGACATATCAAAGATGACATACTTAAGGACGCGTTTAAGTCCGTTATGCCGGAGTATGCTCGTAATTTCATCACAGGAACATCCTTTCGGGGATATTGGATGGAATCAATCAAGTTTTCGGTAAACAACCCAAGCTTAGGACTAAGAGATGAAGATGTCCTAAGAGAAGAAACGCTACAAGACAGAAGCCGAAGACTGCAAAAACTGCAAAATCCTCCCACATCCTGGGACTACAACTCACAACATCCAGAATAAAGAATAGCCACTGCCACGAAGGAGGACAACATCAAGGATTGGAGGTGAACGTCGGAGACAAGTCTATCAAGAGGAGAGCCCAGAAGAAAATGTGACACTGGTCACAGGAGGAATAACACAACTCAATAATGTTACTACAACCCCATGAGAAACCAGAAGCGAAAACAAACCAAGTCAAACGAAGACAGTGACTCCAAAGAGGAAACAATGGAAGAAAGTGGCCGGAACCAGTGCAAGATTTGCCAGCAAATGGGACATTGGGAAGAGGTGTGCCCTCGAGCAAACATTCAGCAGGACTGGAAGGGGAAGCTTCCCGAATAGCTTCAGAGGAAGTAGCGGCGAGTCGTCGGCTAGGACTGATCGACCTACCAGTCAGTTGCCAACCTCTCAGTGCACGGTTGCACAGGACTCGCCCATTCATATAAGGGAGTAGAATTAAGTTTGACTATGGGAAAGGGCGTTGAAGAATTCTTTTGTGTCCGTATAATTCCAGAGGCTCCGCAAGACTTGACCATAGGCGTGTTGTTTTGGAGAATATGAAGACGAAACAAAGGTAACTTGGAAAAGAAAAGAGTCGTCACTCTGAACGAAGAGGTAACCAGACCAGGAATGGGAGTGGACAGAATAAAGAAGCCAGCATGATTATGACAAGGAGAGTCAGAATGAAACCCGGGGACGCGGTTCCCGTGGACGTCTATTCTCCGCTGCATGGGATATGCAGTGAGGCTCGAGGATACTTGGAAAAGTTGTCGAGCAGAATCCCAAAGGGAAGTTAAATGATAAGGGGATAGACAGCGAAGAAAAATTTGGGGATAGGGTTTCCCCTGGACGTCTACTCTCCGCTGCAAGGGATGTGCAGTGAGGCTCAACGTGATTTGCAAGTATCACAGAGCGGAAATCTCAACGGGAAGTTAACACTTTCCAAGGAGGCGGTAAAGTTACTCTTGAGAAATAAAAGTGACGACTGACGAGTACTACCTTGAAGACAAGATGACATCGGCATGGTGGTTGAGGCAAAGAGAACGGGGAGATTAGTCAGAACAGCCATTCGAGTCCTCGCCCGAAAAGAAAAAATGGAACAAGTGTCACTGTGAGAAAGAGTCAAAATTCCACAAGTGACTAAGAAGAGATTGACACACCTCAAGACGCATGTTCACCGATGTCCATCGCTCTCAAAAGGAAGATGACCGACGAGGGAAAGACCAGATTAATTACTACCGTCACAGGTAGAGTACCAGGACCACGTGGTCACTAGGAACGAAGAGTGACCCCAGCAGTCCAAAGTGGAGGCGATTAAAGAAAAAAGAAGTGTGGTGCCCTGAGGCTCTGTGTAGACTATAGACTTTTGAACGCTATCTGCATCAAGGACAAATATCCACTACCCATCACTGATGAAACCTTGGCCAAGCTGCACGGGACTCATTATTTCCCGAGCATGGATTTACGTTCGGGATATTGGCAGCTGGCAATTCACGACGACAGCATCTCGAAAACTGCCTTCTCAACGGGAAGCGGTCATTTCGAGTTCAGGGTGGTCCCGTTTGGGTTGTCCAATAGTCCACCAGTGTTCCAAAAAGTAATGAATTTTATTTTTCGGGAGCAACTGGATAAGGAAGTGTGGAGTTCCCTGGATGACCTCATTATCCTTGGAAGGTCCTTCGAAGATTTCCTACTGAGCCTGAATGTTTCGGGCGGTAGCAAATCCAAGGTTAACCAAAGTATATATACAGGGTGGCGCAAAAGTCAGGAACCATAGGCACACTTTAATAATTTGTGTTTTAATATATTTTGTTCTTTTCAGATTTGTTATTGAACCTATGGCACAGAAATTGACAATAGATGAACGGGTGGAGATAGTTTCAATGTGTGCAAGGCGTGGTAACACACACCGATCAGTTGCTACTGCTTTTAATGACAAACACCTTGAGAGGCCGCCAGTTGTTCAGGTATCACTTTGAAAAACTGTTCACTCGCTTCAAAGAAACGGGAAGTGTTCATGATCGACCGCGTAGTGGCCGGCCAAAAGGTTTAACCGATGCAGCACCATCACTAACGGTACTCAATCACCTCGAAAACAGCCCACGTAAGTCCTTAGAAAGTTCTTACCATTCTTACCAGGCGCCTGGTAGACCTAAAGCGGTCTGTCAGTTGGGAGCCCTCGGACGAGACCCCTCCATGCCTCACGATCTCCACACATCAAGTTCGCCCGTTGGAGACTGATTCCACACTTTTCGACAGCACTCTTGATGTTATCCATCCATCGGATCTTGGGTCTTCCAACTGGTCTTCTGTTTTGAGGGGCCCATTCCAGCATTCTTCTTGCTGTCCTTTCCATCGGCATTCGTTGAACATGCCCGTACCATCTCAGTTGCTTATCCCAGGAAACGGGTGTCTCCAGAAGACCCATTCAACGAATTCTTACAACAAATCGTTTCCACCCCTACAAAGTCCAACTCGTTCAGGAACTGCACGGTGACGACACAGACCGTCGTGTAGAGTTCTGCCAGTGGTTTCTACAACATCGACAGCTTCAACGAAGGATCATGTTCAGCGACGAAGCGATATTTCACCTCAGCGGTCGTGTCAATAGGCATAATACATGTTATTGTGCCATTGAGAACTCCTACTGGATGGAGGAAGGACATGTGCAATTCGATCCACGAATTATGGTGCTGGCTCTGGGGCGATCGGTTAATTGGTCCGTACTTTTTTGACGGCACTGTAACAGGTGAAACATAGCTGCATATGCTGCAAACATTTCTGGTGCCGAAACTGGACGACATTCCATTGGCAGAACGGGCGGAGATGTGGTTTCAGCAGTATGGTGCACCATCACATTTCTCAACTATCGTGCGGAGCTCTTTAGATGAAACATTGCCAAGCAAGTGGATCGAACGGCGAGGGCCCGTCGAATGGCCACCTAGGTCTTCAGACCTCACGCCTCTTGACTTTTTTTGTAGGGGCCATCTCAAGTCGGTAGTCTATGCTGATCGACCCAAAACCATACGTTCTCTAAGGGGCCATTCAAAAACCACGTGGTCCTTAAAGGGGGGAGGGGGTTTCTTATTTGACCACCAAGGGCCACGTGGGGGAGGGGGTCTTGACGTTTAACCACGTGGCCAATACTAAGCATTTTTTTTCCGTAAACTCCAGAAGACTCGAATCTTTATAAGCACAAATTTGCTGTTCCTTTATTTTCAAAAATTCTAGAAGATTCGAATTGTTAACGTTCATAAAACACAAATTCGCCATACTTTTAATTTCATTATTTTTAATTTGCTTTATTTTAATTTACATACGATTAAGAAGGGGTGGGGTTGATATCAGAAGACCACGTGGTTTTGGAGGGGGGTTTAAGTCATTGGCCACAAATGTCCACAATGGGGGGGACGGGTTTGAAAACCACCCGAAAAAGGACCGCGTGGTTTTTGAATGACCCCTAAAGGATAAAATCACATCTGCGTGTGCCAAAATCAGTACCAATGCGTTAAGGAATGTTCAACCATCATGCATTCAACGCGTCAGAAAGTGTCTCCAAGTGGAAGGCCACCAATTTGAACATTTATTATAATTTAATAAAATGAGCCTATGCTTCCTGACTTTTGCGCCACCCTGTATATATATATATATATATATATATATATATATATATATATATATATATATATATATATTATATATATATTTATTAAAAATTATGTATGGTTATTAAACAATGATACATTATCCCTTGTTCTGTTCTCATTCGGTGGTGACGAGGGTTCGATTTTACCTCGGTTACACTCTCTCTCTCTCTCCTCTCTCTCTCTCTCTCTCTCTCTCTCTCTCTTTTAGTATTGTCTTTTTCTCTACTGTTACGATTAGGACGCTACTGCTATCTCATGCGTGGGAAGAGAGGCTTGGAACCTCTATAAATAACACCATTTAACTTCAGTTGTAGGTAAATATTTAGAGGGGATAATAGCGAGTAGGATTGTTGACCATTTGGATTCCTACAAGCTGCTTGGGGACTCCAACATGGGTTTAGACGGCATAGGTCGTGTCTCACCATCATGCTCGAGTTGTTTTACGTCATGTTGAGTGAGTATGATAAGAGTAGGGCGATTGAGTAGTAGGCCTTTGATAAGGTACCTCACCGCCGGCTAATAGCCGAAGTGCGCGCGCTGGGTATTGGTGGGGAAGTAGGTAGGTGGATTGGAAACTGGCGAAAAATGCTACAAAGTTAATCCCTTTCGTTAGGCATATGGGCTACAATCGACGCTTACGTGACGCGGGTTCAAAGATGTCGATTTTAGAAGCATGTTTAGTTCAAATGATAACCCAACTCGCAACAATGGTTAGAAGTTGGATTTGAAACGATTTAGGACTAGTATTTGTGGGAATTACTTTAACACGTTGATAGTTTAAGATTAAAACATAAGAAAACTCTGCAGGAGTTCGCTTGCACGGTGTCTCTGTGAGCAAGGTAAATATAGAGCTATTTATATATTCTCCACTTTCCTGTAAAATTTCCTTGGCTACTTTTCCAGAGTCAAGGTATTTTCTTCAACCTTTTTCCGTACCTGCCACTGGCAGGGAGGGAGCGGAGGGTGGGGAGAGGGCCTTCTACTTTTCTATCCAGTTTTCTACTACTGCTAGCATAGTTGAAAGAAAAATAAACTTTCACAAAATTTTCCCTGGCACCCGTTGCCATTGGTACCTCCTCGGTATGGGCCGCAAGGCCTTTTGAGGTACTTCTTTTCCTTGTAACTCCTTGTAACTCTCTCTCTCTCTCTTTCTAATATTATTCAGTGAGAATTGAAGAAGAATATTGAAAGTTCTCTCGACAAGTTTCTTCAGACAACTCTTACGAGTATTTCTGAGTTTAATATCGGTATTCATGATTAAACAAAGTAAATTTCGGGGCCGGAGTTCTTCAATGAGAAGTAATTCGAGGAGAGTAGTTTTAGTCTTTGAAGGTTCTCGTCAAGTAAGCAACCCTCATTCTCGTCCGAGTTATTTATTATTAAGGTTTTTATATATTATTGGGGTAAATGGGGTTTATATAATTTGGGGTGATCTAAAAGGATATCTTTTTGTTTTTATAAACAAGTTTGTGGAAAAAACCCAATATTACTAATTGTTTTACTCGATGTTATATAACTCTCTCTCTCTCTCTCTCTCTCTCTCTCTCTCTCTCTCTCTCTCTCTCTCTTTAATATATATATATACACACACGTATATATATTAAAAATAGAAAAGCATTTCTCATCTCATTAAGTAACCTATGATGGTTTAACGCAGTGATTCTTAACCCCTGGGTCGCCAAGCCATTTTGATTGGGTCATTAAATTGTCATTTATCATTTACTTATGTTATCCTTAATCATTTTACCATTAATTATTGATTTTATTATCTATTGCGAGTGAACTGTTTAAAAGGCATGGGTCGCCAAGCTAGAACCGCGACCAGAATTTGGGTCGCAGCCTAAAAAAGGTTAAGAACCACTGGTTTAATGTAACCTAATCTAATCGAGTATTAAAAAAAATAAAACTGAAAATTTTTAACTTTACGTATAAACTAACTTCTCCAAATGTAACGAGACCTAACCGGGCTTTCAGTGATGTCGGTACGGGTTGCTATTGATCGGCTCTGTCGTCTACCGTGACGTGGCCGCGCATTTAAAACAATAAGTCTAATTAAACTGAAATTGAAACACGAGATCGTACAGTGGAAATTGGAGTAGACCTATTACACCTATTAGGTCTATTATACCTGTCAAACCTTAAGACCTATCAGACCCTTAATCCTCAAATACGAGACTCGGGTGTGTGTGTGTGTGTATATATATATATATATATATATATAGAGAGAGAGAGAGAGAGAGAGAGAGTTACAAAAGTTACAAGGAAAAGAAGTACCTCAAAAGGCCTTGCGGCCCATACCGAGGAGGTACCAATGGCAAACGGGTGCCAGGGAAAATTTTGTAAAAGTTTATTTTTCTTTCAACTATCCTAGCAGTAGTAGAAAACTGGATAGAAAAGTAGAAGGCTCTCTCCCCACCCTCCGCTCCCTCCCTGCCAGAGGCAGGTACGGAAAAAGGTTGAAGAAAATACCTTGACCCTGGAAAAGTAGCCAGGAAATTTTACAGGAAAGTGGAGAATATATAAATAGCTCTATATTTAGCTTGCTCACAGAGACACCGTGCAAGCGATCTCCTGCAGAGTTTTCTTATGTTTGTCTTGAACTATGAGAGTATTCAGTAACTTTGTCTAGCCTATTTTTAAAAACATTTACACTTTGACTGGAAACAACCTCTGAGGGAAGTTGGTTCCAGATATTAACTATTTTATAGGAAAAGAAATTTCCGCAGACTGAGGTCCTAAATGTCTTTACACACTCAAATAGTGTGCAAGATTTCGTCTACCCTTTTCTTGAACTGATCCACAGAGGAACTGTTCACAACTTCCGAAGGTAACCTGTTCCATGTGTCACAGATCTTATACGTAAAGTAATTCCCACACACACTAGTCCTAAACCGTTTCAAATCCAACTTCCAACCATTGTTGCGAGTTGGGTTATCATTTAAACTAAACATACTTCTAAAATCGACATCGTTGAACCCGCGTAAGAGCTTGAAAACCTCGATCAGTTGACCGCGCAGCCTCCGAGTTTCAAGCGAAAACAAGTTCAGGGCGCGTAACCGTCGATTGTAGCCCATAGCCTAACGGAAGGGATTAACTTTGTGGCCCTCGCCTGCACTCGCTCCAGCCTCTCATATCTTTCCTGAGGGTGGGCGACCAGAACTGCACAGCATACTCCAGGTGCGGCCGAACAAGGGAATTGTACAGTGAGAGCACAATCTCCTTGTTCCGAAACTGAAATTGCCTCCTGATATAACCCAATAGTTTCTGGGCTTTCTTTTCCACCTCTACACACTGTTTCGTAAACTTAAGGTCGCTGCTAATTAGCACACCCAAGTCCTTTTCTAAATCAGTCACCTCGATATTACTACCCAACATCGAGTAGTCCGACTTGGGATTGGCGTAGCCAATGTGCATCACTTTGCATTTACCCAAGTTAAACGGCATTTGCCATTTTTCGGACCACTCTCCTATCCTACCTAGGTCCGCACGCAGTTCCTCGATCGCTTCGGGCGTCCCAACATTGGCCCCAAGCTTGGTGTCATCAGCGAATTTGGCGATCCGACTGACGATGCCACCGTCGATATCATTTATGTAAATGATAAACAACAGCGGCCCCAAAACGGAACCCTGAGGAACCCCACTAGTGACCGAGGCCCAACCCGAACTAGCCCCTTTAATTACCACCCTCTGCCGCCTATTCCTCAGCCAGAGAGAGAGAGAGAGAGAGAAATATCCATTTCGCTCCAACTTTTGTTATATATATATATATATATATATATATATATATATATATATATTATATATATATATATATATATATATATATATATAATATACCTTGGTTTCGCTTCCCGCCGAATTGTTCATTCTGACGAAGGGCAAGCTTGTCACTCCACCTTAGACCTACAGATCACGCCTTTCTCAGTTAGGTTAAATTAAGTTAAACTAAGTTCAGCTTATTAGTTTTTTAGATGTGTGGATTTAAAAAAGTCTATACCCCGCTTGTGTGTGTGTGTGTGTGAGACAATCTGCGTGCCGTGTTTAAGCTTAATATAAGGGACGAACAAGCTAAATTATCATTTAATAATCTGAGGACTCTTGTTACATCCTTTATTGAAGTTTTTCCTCTTTTTTGCAGGTAAGAATCTTATCTGTGAAGAAATACAAAAAAATGGTCGAAAACACGTCTGCGAATGACGACAAAAAATGAAAAAAGGTAAAAAGTAGATGTCTAAGTAATGTTGTTGTTTTTTTTTTTTTTTTTAATAATATCAGTTTTTAGTTAAATATTTTGGAAGGCATTGAACATTTCGTGGCACTTCGATATTTTTTGTACATTTTTTTTTTTAACAATGTTTAAAATAGTATTCCATGTTCAGTTAATTACGTTTTCTTTAAATAGTTTCCTTAATCTTATTAAATCTTTCATGCTATCGACTTTGTATTATTATTATTATTATTATTATTATTATTATTATTATTATTATTATTATAAGCAGCTTCTAAATTTAACTTCGTAAAATTCACAGTCTGTAAATTATACGTGATACTGAAATGTTTGCTACAGCGACACGAAGGGAGGGCTTTGTCGTGGCCAGTGTCGTAATAACGCTTCCTGTCGATGAGCGAAGTTAAGCGGCAGTGGGTCTGAGTCGTAATCGTACTATAGGACACCGTCCTCCGCGCCCAGATTATGTAGTTGTAGACCCCCCTTCGTCATATGACCTTAGGTATTGCGAAGGTGGTTAAACAATCCCGTTATTACATTAGCGACAGGCATTCGTATAGTGAAAACCGAAAACTAAATTCCGTAGATTTTTTTTAAAATGAATTTTTAGGGAAAAAATTGACCACGAAAAGTTGAAAAAGGAAATAGATAAGTAGATAAAATTTCAGTGATTTAACTTGAGGTACCGATCCAGAATCCAAATAGGCTTATTTCACATAATTAAGTCACAAATTGTACGAGAAAGTTACACCAGAAACGCGTTATTCGAGCGTTATTCGAGCGTTATTCGCCAGCGAGTAGTTCAGCAAAATTTCACACAATATACTTTGCGGGACGGGGTAAAATTGGGGGGGAAAAAGTGGTAGTCTGGTTCGAACCATCTCTTTTAAAGCCGAGTCCGGACCGATCTAGTTACATCATTAGCAGATACAAGTTAGTAAATAAGTAGAGAGTTACAAGGAGTTACAAGGACAAGAGGAAGCCTCAAAGACCTTCCGGTCCACTCTGGAAGGTTCCTGTTATTAAACAAGTTTATTTTTCTTTCAACTATCCTAGCAGTAGTAGAAAACTGGATAGAAAAGTAGAAGGCTCTCTCCCCACCCTCCGCTCCCTCTCTGCCAGAGGCAGGTACGGAAAAAGGTTGAAGAAAATACCTTGACCCTGGAAAAGTAGCCAAGGAAATTTTACAGGAAAGTGGAGAATATATAAATAGCTCTATATTTAGCATGCTCACAGAAACACCGTGCGAGCGAACTCCTGCAGAGTTATGTTATGTTTTAGTCTTAAACTATGAGAGTATTCAGTACTTTGTCGAGCCTATTTTTAAACACATTTGCACTTTGACTGGAAACAACCTCTGAGGGAAGTTGGTTCCAGATATTAACTATTTTATAGGAAAAGAAATTCACGCAGACAGAGGTCCTAAATGTCTTTAGTTCCAGTTTAAACCCATTATTTCTTGTCGGATTGGCATTAAGTGAGAATAAGTTTATGTAATCTACCCTGTCTATTCCATTGAGCATCTTGAAGACTTAAATAAGCTGACCCCGCAACCTCCTCGTCTCTAAGGTAAACAGATTTAGGCGCTCCAATCTCCGTTGGTAGCTTTGCATTCTCATTGAAGGGATCAATTTGTAGCCCTTGCTTGTACTCTTTCTAACCTTTCTCCGTCCTTCCTGAGGGATGGAGACCAAAACTGCGCACAGTATTCCAGTTGAGGTCTGACTAGTGAATTATAAAGAGACATTACAGTCTCCTTGTTCCGAAACTGGAACTGTCTTTTAATATAACCTAATATTTTAAGGCCCTCTTTCGACTTCTGCACAGTGCTTCGACGGTTTCAGATCGTTGCTGATATAAACTCCTAAGTCTTTCTCTAGATCG
>JAJOZX010000354.1:190000-265000 GCA_023014485.1 Bathynomus jamesi | reverse complement strand
TGTGAGCTCACTAGTGGGCGCTACCGCCCAGGTTGGTGACCCTGGTTTAGAATCTGCGTGAATGCAACACAGTGTTGTTAATTTTACGAAGATCCTTTTTTCTTAATAAAAAATGTAATTAATTACTGGCTAAAAATATTATTTATTTTTAAACTTAGTAAAAGAGAGAGAAATTCAAAAAAAAAAAAAAAAAATTTATTTGAAAGTAAAAAATACTGTAGAATTCCTTCAAAATGATTGTTTTCTCTCTGGTTTTTCTGATTCCTTTTTTATTAATTTTATTGGAAATATTTTCAATATTTTCAATCGCATTTAGTAAATTTCGCGAATATTTTACGGTCTGTGTATAAAAACAAACAAAAACCTTGACATATATATATATATATATCTCCTCCTCTTCAAACTGAATGGTACTCAAAAAAATGTCATTTCTAATTAATTCTTTCTGTGACAACTTACTTTTTTATTTGCATGAATTTGGGCCTAACTTAGAGACTGCTGTAACCATTTCAGTGATCTCGCACTAAATTACTCATGTTTTGTCTATACGTAAGGTCGCTATATACTGGAAGCTTCTGTGACAAGAAGAAAAATTAGCTTGTTACGGATCATATGACATTTAAGCAAGATTCCTATAAGGAAAGTGGGTTGCTGATCGTGAGATCGAGTCCGGGCGAGGACTCTGTAATTTCTAACTTCCCTAATGGTTCGTGATTCGGATTCCACGTTAAGCTGTAGATCTGAGATGGAGCAACGAGCTTGACCTTCGTCAGAATGAAGAATTCGGGCGGAAACAAAACCAACCAGTGTGTATATGTATATATTCAGAATCCGCTCTATAAATTCCTGAGCCAGTTCTTGACCGGCCTTGCGTAACAGGTTGCGTGGGCAAGAAGCAACTCACTCCTTCATGAAATCCCAGAAATGAAGAGGAATACTGCTGAAGGATAAGTCGCACGGAGATTTTGAATATTTTTGCATGGTCGCGTGTCGCCAAAAGAATTCCTTGTACCATTTTTTCTTTTTCTTTTTCTTTTTTTACAAAATTTAAAGTGCGACATCATCCTCTCGCTTTCCCGAATTCTTGTCGCACAATTTGCTCTCATTAACTTGCTTTTATATACTTTACAAAGCATCATGTTTGCATGACGCAAGCGTAGATCCATCATTGACTTAGGCCAGCCGCACATAAGATCGTCTTGCGACTCACGACTGACGACTCGAGTCGCGTGTGATTTTATATTGACAGAATGGGAGCCCCGCACACTGCAGCGACCGCAATTTGAGTCGTCAGTCGCGAGACGATCCTGTGTGCGGCCGGCCTTCCTGTTACTGTCTTTCAACTTATGCGAAGCAAATTCTTCATTATTTCTATTCACATTATGAAGAGAGAGAGTGAATAAGTAGAGGATACAATGTGGAAAACGAAAAGTCAAGAGATTGTAGGACTCGAACCTGCGTCGCGTGGTTTTAAAGTCAGTGTCCCTACTGATCACGCCATTCAGAACTCCCACCTCCTTCCTTTTCCATCTTGTTAAAGTACGGTTATGGCACTTAAAATTATTTAATATATAAGTATGGAATATGGAGAGAGAATTATAGAATTCTTTCCTCGCTTAGAAGTTTCTGGTTCTTGAATGATGCTTTTGGGTATAATGTTTAATATAGTCTACTTTTATTGTACAGTTTCCGGAAATAAGTTCGCCTAAAGACAATTTCTAAAAAAAACTAAAAAGTTAATAATAATTGATAATATTGTATTTTCCTTGGGATATTTTATTCTCTTTGAAAACAGTAATAAAATTTCAAAACCAAAACCCAGTCACTGATGATTAATTTTTATGCTTTTAAGAAATATATTGTTTATAGGCGAACTTTTTCCCGAATTATTTGGTGTTCACGTGTCGAAGTTACTCGTGTTTGGAATATGTCGATTGATGAACTATAATATGAGATGCGCAATGCACGTTGCTTGCTCGACGCGCGATGGCTCTGTGTATCGTTGTTCCTCGTCTCGCCAGATAAAGAAACATCCATAATCCTTCTTCGTCTTTTTTAATCAAGCGTAGAAAATGATCAGATTTAAAGATAAATCTAAGTATGATTGATCATCTCCACATTTCCCGGACCTCTATAATTATAATTATCTCTTCACAGAGGGAAATGCAATTCGCATTTCATTTTGTAGAAACCTTTAAAACATTCGTTCGGTTTCATTAGCCGTCTCGAGAGAGGTCTGTCCTTTCTTTGATCTTCCTCAGAATATTTCCGGTATTAGTAAACAAAGAAATAAAACAAAAATTTCACAAATTCGCCTACCCTCTCTACTTCATTGAACACACGATAAACGCGAGAACAAAGAGAGTAAAGTTACCACCATCGTTCATAAAGAACAAATCAACATTTTCTTTTATTTACACCTTCCCAAAACAGCGAGTGAGTGAACTTGAAAACAAACTGACTTCAACTTAATGGAAGAGTGTGTTCACATTGATCCACCCAAACAACGATAATGGGTAGTTCGTGCTCTCCTCCGTTCGCACTGGGATAAACATTCATTGAACAACCAGAAAATCCCACTAACAGACCTATAACACCCCCTCCCCCCCAAAAAAGAAAAACTATAACAACTTGTTAATAAACGCAACTTTTTATAGATTTATAACAGACGGTATCATCCCACTTAATATGATTCCCACTTCATTGCACGCTCAAGAGTGAGAATCTCGAAGGAAACGATTCTTAAATCGATTTGGTTCCATTTCGTGCCATTCTTATACACGGATTTCCTACTTTGGTCCATGTTAAGTTAGGTTAAGTTAAGTTAAGTTAATTTCAGGTTAAGTTCAGTTAGGTAAGGAAATATTGACCATTGTCGTTTGGCGTCCTTGTCGCGAATGAAAATGAGAGTGATATTCCTCCTGAAATGGAGGAAATCTCTTCTCAAATGTGAATTTTTCACTTTATACATTCTCATTTGCAGACCGCGAATGGGAATGACGTTGAATGGGAAGTAATCTAATAGAACTACTCCGGTACACCAATCACTCTCGTTACCAAACCCATCTTGCAGGCGACACACACACACACACACACACACACACACCACACACAGGGGTATATGTCTAAAAAATTAAAAGCAAGAGTGTATCCTCAACAGACATAAAGGAAAATACAATATGAATTACAATAATATTATATTTAAAAGCATGAAACAAAAACATTATCGATAGAACAAAATCAGTCCTCCATTTTGAGTAAACACATGTAAACGATATTGATTTTTCACCTGTTCTTTCACTCCAAAGTTTTACCTTCAACTCTGTTCACGTTCTACACTCTTTCTCGAAATAGACTGTTTATATGTATTTACGTATTATAAGTTACTCTGAAGAGACTGTACCAATTACATCGGAACGTTGTCATATCTTGTGGTTCATTTTTCCTTCTTTAATTAACTTATTGACGTCATCAACACAGATGGATTATATATATATATATATATATATATGTGTGTGTGTGTGTGTGTGTGTGTGTGTGTGTGTGAGAGAGAGAGAGAGAATATTATGGTATTTGGAGAGAGTTGCAGGGAAGAAACCCTTTACTGTCTGAGTCGAACTTGCGAACGCACACGATTTCCGACCTCGCAATTAATCCCTGACATCCATTGACGGAGGACGACATTGGAATCCTGGTCTCGAGGCCGCTAATTGGCCTCCTTCATCCCTTCGTGACGTCACTTCTAATTCCTTCCGCCTTCACCTTCATATAATATACCCTACATACAGTACCTCCTCCTCCTCCTCCACCTCCACCTCATTTCCTGCTTCCTCTCTCTTCCTTCCTTTCACCCTTTTGACATAATCTCCGTCTACCAATTGAAGGAGTTAAGTGAGAACGACCGTTTTTCCATCGGGAATCGATTGAACGCGACGGACACCGACGGAGAAAATACTCAAATGGCGTGTTTTCACTCCCAGCGAATTACGAGAGGAAATCTCCAAATGCGCTGATGGCTCCCGAACTACGGTCGTACGGATCCATCGTTCGTACGTACGATGACAGTACACTACCCATACGATGATGTTCCAGCGTGCTGCAGGTATGGAAATAGCGAGTCTGCCGGAAGGAAGCAAAACATAAACTTTTACGAGGTATTTTTGCGAGGGAAAAAGAAGAAAAAAAAGCCACGTTGTTACTTTTGTTGTTTCCGAACAGCCTTCTGAGTATGCTGCCTCATTTAGGGGTATTTGATTCAGTAGAGAATTGCTTTCTGCTCTCCATCCTGCCCTCATAGCCAGCTACGCATGGCTGGTCAGAGACTGCACAAAAAACAGTTTCAGAATATATTAGAGAGAGAGAGAGAGAGAGTTACAAGGAAAATAAGTACCTCAAAAGGCCTTGCGGCCCATACCGAGGAGGTACCAATGGCAACGGGTGCCACGGAAAATTTTATACACCCTCAAATAGTGTGCAAGATTTGGTCTAACCTTTTCTTGAACTGATCCACAGAGGAACTGTTCACAACTTCCGAAGGTAACTTGTTCCACGTGTCATAGATCTTATACGTAAAGTAATTCCCACACACACTACTCCTAAACCGTTTCAAATCCAACTTCCAACCATTGTTGCGAGTTGGGTTATCATTTAAACTAAACATGCTTCTAAAATCGACATTGTTGAACCCGCGTAAGAGCTTGAAAACCTCGATCAGTTGACCGCGCAGCCTCCGAGTTCCAGCGAAAACAAGTTCAGGGCGCGTAAGCGTCGATTGTAGCCCATAAGCCTAACGGAAGGGATTAACTTTGTGGCCCTCGCCTGCACTCGCTCCAGCCTCTCAATATCTTTCCTGAGGGAGGGCGCCCAGAACTGCACAGCATACTCCAGGTGCGGCCGAACCAGGGAATTGTACAGAGAAAGCACAATCTCCTTGTTTCGAAACTGAAATTGCCTCCTGATATAACCCAACAGCTTCTGGGCTTTCTTTTCCACCTCTACGCACTGTTTCGTAAACTTAAGGTCGCTGCTAATTAGCACACCGAAGTCCTTTTCCAAATCAGTCGCCTCGATATTACTCCCCAACATCGAGTAGTCCGACTTGGGATTGGCGTAGCCAATGTGCATCACCTTGCATTTACCCAAATTAAACGGCATTTGCCATTTTTCGGACCACTCTCATATCCTACCTAGGTCCGCACGCAGTTGCTCGATCGCCTCCGGCGTCCCAACATTGGCCCCAAGCTTGGTGTCATCAGCGAATTTGGCGATCCGACTGACGATGCCACCGTCGATATCATTTATGTAAATGGTAAACAACAGTGGCCCCAAAACGGAACCCTGAGGAACCCCGCTAGTGACCGAGGCCCAACCCGAACTGGCCCCTTTAATTACAACCCTCTGCCGCCTATTCTTCAGCCAGTTTTCAATCCACCTACCTACTTCCCCACCGATACCCAGCGCGCGCACTTTCGCCATTAGCCGGCAGTGAGGTACCTTATCAAAGGCTTTCTGAAAGTCGAGATAAAGTATATCAATCGCCCTACTCTTATCATACTCACTCAACATGACGTGGAAAAACTCGAGCAAGTTGGTGAGACACGACCTATGCCGTCTAAACCCATGTTGGGAGTCCCCAAGCAGCTTGTAGGAATCCAAATGGTCAACGATCCTATCAGCTATTATCCCCTCAATAATAATTTACCTACAACTGAAGTGAGACTAATGGGACGATAGTTCCTGGACTTTCGTGATCCCCTTTCTTAAAGATAGGGGTCACGTTGGCTTCCCTCCAGTCATCAGGCACCTGGCCCGTCTCAAGCGATTTGTTGAAGACTGTAGCCAGGTGCGGAGCCACCTGGTCGCGCACCTCCGCAACACTCTGGGGAAAAACTGGTCTGGCCCAGGAGCCTTAAACGCGCTCAGTTTGTCTAGTCTATCGGCAACGACTGTCGCGGTACATCGAACATATCCAGGCCAGCACCTTCGTGCCTGACGCCTGGCTCGGGGATGATGCGGGTGTCCTCCCTGGTGAACACTCCCGCAAAGTGCTCATTAAGCACATTTGCGATGTCCGCGTAGGATGTCCGCAGAACGCCGCTTCTAATGGGCTTCTAATGTTTCTAATGGGCTTTCTACTATTAACATAACTGAAGAACTCCTTAGGGTTCCCCTTGCAGAGGATTGCCACCCATAGTTCTTCGTTACGTTTCGCTAGCCTAACCTTCGCCTTCACTTCCCTACACAGGCGGACATACGCTTCAGTGTTCTCATGGGAACGATTGGCCTTCGCCCCTCCTATACGCTAGAGAGAGAGAGAGAGAGAGAGAGAGAGAGAGAGAGAGAGAGAGAGAGAGAGAGAGAGAGAGAGAGAGAGAGAGAGAGAGAGAGAGAGAGAGAGAGAGAGAGAGAGAGAGAGAGAGAGAGAGTCTGCAATGCAAAGTAACGACACAAGTACGTACAGTGAATAATTATGAATTTGACTACACATTGATTATGATAACAAAGTATTGTTGCTATTGCCAGTGGTGATAAACCACGTACAAAAGCCTTATCAGTACGTTGATAGGCAGTATTGTAGTTGCACCAACCCAGCAAATTCAATTACATTAAAACAAAAAATTTAAAGGACAAATAAAACAAACAATTCGTTCTGTAGGATATAATGCCCGGTTAGGTTAATTGAATGCCCGGTTAAGTCAACTGTATGCCCTTGACAATTGGTTAGGTTAAGTTGTGATATTTTCGTTAAAACTAACAAAAATATCAGAACTTAACCTAACCAATTGTCAAAGGCACACAGTTGACCTAACCGGGCATTCAATTAACCTAACCGGGCATTATATCTCAGCATGAATTGTTTGTTTTACTTGTCCTTTAAATTTTTTGTTTTAATGTAATTGAATTTGTTGGGTTGGGGCACCCGACTGCAATAGTGCCCGTTGATACTGTATGTACTTGGCAATGATACTGCGAGCTGCTAATACCCTGAACTGGTGCATAGGCAGAGTGGTACTTTGTGTAAGTGAAACATTTAAACTTAACTTGTTAACACATGTCTTGAACGTTGATATACAGTGTGTATATATATATATATATATATATATATATATATATATATATATATGGGATGAATTTCACAATTAAACACGTGGGTTTGCAGCATATATATATATATATATATAGACTGTGCATGGAACAAGGAACTCTTCTAGGAAAATTAAATCCACTATAGTCTAAATAAGTAATGGTAAATGACAAATACTATAGTTTTTTCTTTTTCATGATGCTAGCCCGACCTGGGCAACGGGTCACTCGCAAAGAGGTCCCAAAAATATAGCTTCCCTCACCAGCTATCTGCAAAGCAGATAGGATCCAGCTTTCGGAAGTGGACGCTCAATTCTGCCAGTTGAGATTTAAGTTTTGGTTTTTGGCTAAAAATATAATAGTTACCCCCTTTTTCGTTGATGTATTCAATCTAACGTGAAAGCAGCGAGTCTTTTGCTTATATTGAGGTTCTAAATGTAGCTGGGCTAGGCTGCTTTAAACCCTAGATCCTGTCCCAAAGCTGGATCCTATCTGCTTTGCAGATAGCTGGTGAGGGAAGCTATATTTTTGGGACCTCTTTGCGAGTGACCCGTTGCCCACGTCGGGCTAGCATCATGAAAAAGAACAAACTATAGTATTTGTCATTTACCATTACTTATTCGGACTATAGTGGATTTAATTTTCCTAGAAGAGTTCCTTGTTCCATGCACGGTCTGTGTGTATTATAAAAAACCTCAGGGAACCATTCTGAGTTCATTCCCATATATATATATATATATATATATATATATATATATATATATATATTTTTTTTTTTTTTTTTTTTTTTTTCCGACATTCGACCTTATGCAAGTACTTACTGCCTATGGATTTCTTATGAAAATGAAAAGTTTAATATTTTACCTGAAAGTGACTAACCCATAAAGTACATTTCACATTTTCAATGAAAATGAATAACCTAAATGGGCATAATGTAACCTAACCTAATTTAAACTAATTTACCATAAACATAAATTACACGCATAAAGTCGAGATTTTCAACATTGTGCAAGTCCAGAAACTTTGGTGTCGACATTGTACAAATCGACATTGTTCCGCTATTCCGACTCTACACGTGCAGAAACCGCAGATAAATTGAATAAGAAAGAACAAAGCGTCGTTGCGACCAATCATCACTTCACAGCGTCCGTGGTGGCTCGGTAGGTAACACCGTTTCTTCGTAAACGAAGTGAGACACTGAAGTTGCGGGTTCGACTCCCGATGGTGCTAGTAACAATAGCTCAATGAGCGCATTTATCCGGCCTGAGCACTGTGCCAGTTTCTGGCCCTCTTTATTAATTATTATCAATTCAGAGCTTTGTAAATTCCTTTAAAAGAAGTTTCATTGAAATTTTCGCCTGAAAACGTGACCAAATCTTTGTCACGTGACAAAGAATTCTAACATGAACACGACCAACTTTTTCAAAGAAGACTTTTCCATGCGCAAGGAGACAACGTTGATGGTTTTTCTTGTAGGAAAAGCCACATAACCTGAAGGGGAGTTACTAGGTTTTTTCCTTAACCACACACACACACACACACACACACACACACACACACACACACACACTGCGGGAGTCATATCACCCGAAGGTATTTTTTTTAAAAAATTACTGACTGTGAAGGTCTTGGAGTATTTGTGAGAGGAAAGAACAAATACTTTTTTTATGGAGAATATAAAGGTATCGGGAAGGCTTTCAATTATTCATAAAGTGATACCGAAGGAGGATATTTCGCTTTCAAAGTTCGTTGTTTCAATGCGGGTGAAGATTCTCCTTTGCCAAAATTATTTGCCCCATTTTAGGAATCATCTCTGCAAATCGTTTCCAATTTTAAAACAATTTTTTTGAAAAAAGGGTTTTGACAGCTACCATATATATATATATATATATATATATATATATATATATATATATATATATATATATGTGTGTGTGTGTGTGTGTGTGTGTGTGTGTGTGCGCGCAAGCAAGCAAGCAACTGGGTATAAGTGAGGCTAAGCATGTGATAATTCACAAATATAATGGGGTAATTTGTTTGTGGGATAAGTTTTTGTACATCGAAACTTTAGAAAATTATATGGAAAAATCTAGAAACATTTTTATTGTCGGAAAGAGGATTTGTTCTTCCTGGTTAGGTTAGGTTAGGTTACGCTTGGTTAAGTTATTTAATGTTTGGCTAAGTTAGGGCAGTCTAGTTTAGCTTAGTATGTACCTCACTATTTAATGACTTAACAGATAAGACCCTTTGAGTCATCAAGTTGCGTCTGAAACACTTATCACTCCCTTCTCAATCAATTCCAGGGAACTAAGGTTTGGTTAATAAGTTTTTAGATATTTGGATTTTAAAAAGTCGGCACCTCGCTTATGCGGAGATGTGTACACACACACACACACACACACACACACACACACACACGTGTGTAAAACTGTTAACTAAGTTTGAAACGACGCCATACTTTATCGGTCAATGTTGATATTACTTTTAATCATTCGGTTAAAATTTGACGAACGCTAAAAGAAATTTCCCAAAGGGAATATCATGTAATGAGTTTTTGGTAAAACTTCCATTTCTGATCGATGGATGAGAAGTTAATTTTAATGGTTTGGATGATATACAAAATTGTGACTTTGGTTTCCAAAATGATGGCAATATCTGAGATATTACTTTCTTTTTTTGTTTTTTTTGCTTAAACGAAAGGTTTATGGTTTATTCCTTCGAGGGGAAAATGGGTGAGATTGATGTGACTTATAAGCAATTCGTCTGATCAATCTGATCAACGTGGCATAAAATCAACGTTATTGTTGGACTTTGGCCTAACTCGGTTAGGTTAAGTTGGGTTAAGCTAGCTTTTTTTTAGTGTCGATGTTATGTCCCGTTGGACAAATGGATATAGATCAATTTCGTCGACGAGAAAATTCATGAACCTTCTAACAGCACCTCCGCACCTTTTTTACCGAGGTGACCGCACCTCCGCACAGTGCGAATGTGTGGAAGGTGTGCGGAACTTGCCCAGCACTGCTTCTAATAACCGAACGTAACGTAACCTAACCTAACCCCTAAAACACGTCAATAAAATGCCACGTCGACGAAATGTTGTTATCCCGAACTGAATGGATGGATGTGTGGGAGCAAATGATTGCTGTTTCTTCAGCTGAGAAAGAGCGAAAAATAATAGATTTCTGTTTTTGTTCACCAATAGAAGGTCGTCGCTTTCATCTTTGTCGTAAACTTTTAAGATACCTTAAATTTCAAAAGTACCATTCTGATTACTGGCGTCACATGAACAAAATTGAATTTCGTAATGTCGATGTTCGACCTTATGCGAGTATCGTATGTGGATTTCATATTTCAAAGAATTTTATTTAAAATATCAAAGCAAAAGTGGTAAAAAAATCCCTTCCATATCTCAGAATCATATTAACTCGTATTGTTGAATATAATTTAATTATCTCGTACTACTATAACAAATACAGCTCCAAACCAATTACGTCATTGATCTTCAGCTGTATTCTAACTAAGCGGATGAACGAAACTGAATTTTGTGTATTTTTAAAGCCCTAATTTTAATTTAATTATGAGTGAGTGACTTTGGTTTTCAAATAAATAAATATAGATATATATATATATATATATATATATATATATATATAAATATATTAATATATATATATATACAGTATATATATATATATATATATACATACAGTTATATATATATATATATATATATTATATATATATATATATATATATATATAAATTAAAGATCTTGTGTTACTGATCATATTATTTTAATTACTTAAGTTTAAGTAAACCAACGAGGCGCGAACTGTAGGGTGGTTTTGTCATTTAAAAAATTCTTAGTTTTTGCTGTTCTTGCTAAACTACAAATTTTTTATCCAAAGTCCGTCAAAAGATCAATTTTCTTATTAAATTTCCTATCGACTAATACTATTACGATTTTGTACGTGCATTCCTTCCAGTTATAAAGCTTGTCAAGTAGGCGCATCATGCAAATGCGAAAAACATAGCGTAATTGCGCTGGAAATTCAATAATCTAACCTAACTCTTCGACATAATAATTATTATCAATGTTATATTACGTCAAAAACTCGCATATTTGTCAAGTAAAATATCTTTAAGTACCAGGCCTAACATTTTTTTTGTGAAAAATTAGCTTTGGAGAAGGCCTAACATATCGTAGGCCCAGGTTTGACGAGCTCCATTATTGGAAGAAATTTACGTAGTTCTTAATGGTTAATTAATAGGAAAATTAATAAGGAAAAACATCTTTTCAGGAACTTACAAAATTATTAGTTTAGCTAGGAAACAGCTAAAACTATGAATTTTAAAAACTAAAACAACCCTAATATTCGGGCCTCGTCGGTACGCTTAAACTCAAATAATTATTATTATTGACTTACTTGCTACCATTCCTCGAATCTTTTCCATCGCCGCCTTCACCAGTTCGATTTCTTTCATCAAAGAGTTGTTAAGATCGCCAAGATTCTCTTTCTCGGCCGCCATACTTCCCAGTTGTTTCCTTTGCATTTTTACCGACGTAAAAAGTTCGCAGAAACATTATTTTAATTTGTCCTCCTCTTGTTTGCAGTCAGCCAGTTGTTTGCTCGAATGTTCCAGAGATTGTTTGGCACAAATAACGACAGATTTTTCTTTTTTATTCATTTCTTTCCAACGCTCTTCTTCTTCTTCTTAGGCTTTCTATGAGCATGCTCTAGACTCTAGATTCTAGATTAATTTGTAGCTTTTATCTCTTCTTTAAGTTGATTGTTGCTGGTTTTGCAATTTTTTTTTTGAGAACTTGTAACTTATTTCCTAAATTATTTTGAATCTGGGAAAAACACTATTATTATTATTATTATTAAAATTATATATTTATTAAGAGAAGACCTTTAGCCAGAGCATATTTGAAAACAGAAGTCACTCGTTAATTACGAAACTAAAAATTAAGCTTTAAATATACAAAAATTACTATTTCGTTCACTCCCCTTCTTGGAACGTAGCTCACGATTCATAACGTTTTGGTCTGGACCAGTATAGTTGCTTCGCTAAGAGTAAAGTGCTTATTAATTACGGATGCGTATTATGTGTATGCACAATGTAAATATGTAAATACTTCAATATAGTTTATCATGGCATGGTTGGAATTTTGAATATGACATACTTTCCTGACCTTGATTGCTCCTAACCAGTGGTGGGCAAAAAGTAATCGATTACAAATAAAAATTACTGATGTCTGAAAAGTAACTAAAAGTATAAAGTAGAAATCCAAAGAAGTAATTTCTACTTTATACTTTTAGTTACTTTTCAGACATCAGTAATTAATTTCTTTTGTATTCGATTACTTTTTGCCCATCACTGCTAGACATACTTTAAGAAAACATATTGTATATTTAACATTTAGTGAAATTTAACATTGTCCCTTAGTGTACTCAAGTTCAGATTCCAAACTAGGTGAGTTCATTGCAAGCGCCCTTGGGTAACACTACACTGCTTCCCTATAACCGAAGTGAAAACACTGAAGATAGGGTTCGACTACCGGCGGGGCTGGTAATAATAATCTAGGCTTTTGAGCAATTGACCGCATTCTTCTTAGCTGAACGCCGTGCCAGTTTCTGGCCTTCCTCACTCATTAATAAAAATATAAGAAAATTTTAGGAAAAGATTCGCTTCAAACAAGAATCCATTTTGATTTCTGAAAGGAACTTCACAAATTTTAAAGCCATTGCGCGTCACTCAGTGTGTAGTGCAAATTTTTTAATATTATGTTCTTTTTCTAAAAATTTGGGTTTTCTCAAGTTTCGTGATAGAGCACTGAAACTAGATCATCATTCCAAGTGTCCGCTAAATAAGGTATATTTTAGTTTCTGTCCAAGTGTATTTAATTCATGCGCCCACAAGTTAGTGGAGACAAGGGTTTAAAAATGTTGACAAATGGTCAGTACTTAAAAATAATCGACTCGGGTGTTCTGTAAGTCCAGGTTCGAAGATATTTATGAACCATTTTAAGATTTGTCAAAGCGTTTCATTGATTTTCATGATCTGCCTTCTGAACCATCCTGTTTGAACTAAACCTCTTAATGCTACGTTCGTATCTGAACAACTCGTCCATTGATTTGAAATGGGAAACGAAGGATCGAAATTGAAGTCTAAGGAAGACGGAGAACAGTGGAGAGAAAATGCCTAAAACCTCCTCGATCCATTACTGAAGAAATACATAAACTCTCTAAAATGTTACATAGATGAGCAAATTGGAAGCGCTAAAAAACACGTTAGTGTCGCTATATAGAAAGAAATTTAAAGTAAAATGAAAAAAAATATTAAAACTATTAGCCAGGATTGTGATTCTTCTTAAAATCAAAGTTAAGGTTAGGCCTCCAAGGAATGTTAAACGTATTTGAATTCTGAAAGTTAAAATTTTGAGGAGAAAGGACTGGCCAAATCTTTAGAATGTTTTCACAGTAATGACAGCGTAGATATTCCGGTACCCGATTCATTCATTATTGAAAAACCAACTATGAACATCACATAAAAGAGACTACATAACATGTTATACACGCACGGTCAGAAGAAAAATTGCAACTAGAATTAGGAGTGCAAAATTCATCAAAATATATGTAAATGCGGTTTACTTTACTGCAAGCCAACTGGTGTCTAAACCTAGGCTTAGGCCTAGACTCATTCAAAGTTACCTCAAACCTAGAAACATCTTAAACCTACTCAGAACAAAATATCATTGACTAAGTCTGAAAACGAAAAACAATGTCGAGAATCAGAAAAATTTTATGACAATATTTAAAAATTATCCAAACCCGAATAAGTAAAGATAAAGCTACTTTAGCAAGCCATAAGACGTCCGTAGGATTACTGACAACATTTTTCGAATCTAGTTTTATGGAACCCAGTTTCCAATTACTCGTAAACAGTTGATGCACAGAATAGGGGTCCAACATAAATTCATTGTACATAAAACCCCCAACTTTTATTTCATTTTCAGAAAAGGTGCTTTGTTCTGAAACTATAGGTAATAAATATAGGCCTATGTTAAACTATGATGTATAAAACTAGATTTATTACATAGCAAAAATTCAAAACTATGCATATTTTAAATCCCTTATAAATTAAATTATAAGGATAAATTTAAAATATTGTGAATTATTCTCAATTTATTAAAATTTTATATCGCCCTTTTCTTAATGACATTTCCACTTTGTCAATCGGAGAAATACCAAAGATTCGAGTCTCCAACCAGGATTATTCAGCTTTGGATTTCAAGCTCATGTATGTCTCGTAAATCTTCATTGTAAGCGTGATTTAAATTCTTCATTAAAATGTGGGTCCCCTGTCGCAAGAATGTAGATGATAAAATATCACGTGTAAATGAGATACTGAGTGATCAGTAAATCTTAGAAGATACGGCCATAAATGCACCTTAAAGACAATGAAATGATGTTATCAATGACGCAATAACTACAGGCTAATATATTCGAGCAAAAGCTAAAGCTAGGTTCATTCAGGTACACACACACACACACACACACATATACCGGGTGCGGCAAAAGTAACGCCCTTTTAATAATTGTATCTTTATAGTTTTATACATATAATTTTTTAGTTTTATATTGTATCATTTTGTTATTTTTTAGTTTTTACTGAGAAAGTACTTATTATTTTTCTTAAAATGCTGTATTTTTCTTAAAAACCTTATTATTTCTCTTAAAATGCTGTAATTGATTTATTTCCTTCAATAAAAGAGAATAAACTAAAAAGGGCGTTATTTTTGCCGCACCATATATATGATGAGCCGGGTGTGCCTGGCTATGCCGATGGAGATCGCAAGAAAACAATTCGATCCTCCAAGGCCAGGCGTAGAGGTGGGGCCACCAGCTTCATCTTCGTGTGAAGAGAGAGCGACGCACAGAACTTCCGGAGGTGTGTGTGTGTGTGTGTGTATGCGCGCGCGCGCGCGCTTTTCTCGTAATAGTGTTTGAAGATAACCCAAACTTCATACATATTTAATCAGCATAATAAATACTTAATCACTATGTTTGTATGAGCATAAAGCGTTACGTAATATTAAACTACATTTCATTCGACATCGAATACTAATTTCTGTTTGCTGAGGTTTTCACCCAACGTTGAATTAATATTGATTCTTGTTCGTTTTATTTACAAAGTCAAGTTTGGCGTTTGTTTACATTATCTAATAAACTTCAGCTGGTATTATAACTTTTAAAAAACTAACTTCGTTGCAAAGAGAGAGAGAGAGAGAGAGAGAGAGAGAGAGAGAGAGAGAGAGAGAGAGAGAGAGAGAGAGAGAGAGAGAGAGAGAGAGAGAGTGTTATAAGAATACAACTGTTAACTTTAATTTATTACAGGGTAAATAATGCTTCTTTGAATTTATAAATGATTTCAAATGCTCATTATTTCTCATTTTTTAGACTGGAGTTACTGTATTCTATTTGATTCAGGATCTCATCAGTCTGCCTTCTATCAAGATCCTGTCTTTTAAGATTTCAGTGTACCCTCGTTGACCTCTTCGAAATCTGGTACGATAAAGTCAGGACTGTGACGTACAAAATGTTAAATCTATTTCACAGCCTTTATTTGGTGTTGCCAGATTTCGGAGAGACCAACTTTTGAAGGTATTTCGACGATGTATCTTCAAAAGTTCAAAAGTTATGGTAACTTTCAAATTTGGTACAACTTTAATCGCGTTTTCTGGCGTTTTTTTTAAACTTTTGTCGCTTAGCCACTTCTTTCTAGGAGGGTCTGATATGAGTATTGTCGAACTCAGAGACGAAGTACAAACAGAAAGCTCTGAACATGTCCAGACATACTGTATGTGGACGAAATATCAACAAAATGAGAATAAAATGAAAGCAAAATCGAGAAGAAAGACGAAAAAGTTATTATTATTATTTTATTAGTAGTAGTAGTATAGTACTACTAGTAGTAGTAGTAGTATAGTACTACTAGTAGTAGTAGTAGTAGTGTTCATGGCGTTCAGATGTGTTCTTGCCTTTCTCTAAACGTTGAGAGCGAATGCAAATTCTACAAAACCCGAAGCGCCTTTATTTGGCTAATTTTGGCTAATAATAATAATATAAAATATTATAACGTAATCTGTAGAGAGAAATACTTGTAAGAACTCCGTTTCATTTTGACGGTTTACGGTCATTTCATACTTTTTGCAATTATTAAATATCCGAAGACGAGGAAGCTGTTGCCAACCTGAGTAATGAATCTCAGCAAGTAATCAGGATTGTCCTTGAAATATTGATTGAGATCCTTGGTGGTGAAGAAGACAAAGACGAGAAAAAGGTTTCAGGGGATGGAAAAGAGGAAGAATGAGTTCGAAGCTAGGATGCAGGCGCTCGAATAGAAACTGGCGGAACAGGAGGGTTTGGGGGTGGGTGGGATGAACACCTGCTGTCGGACCTATATCCATTTTGGTCGACGAAACATAACGTCGACATTCTAAAAAAAAAAACCAAAAAAAAACCTATCTAAATTAACTTATGGTAATGTAAGCTACAATAATTTTTAGATTTTATGTCGTCACATCAACCAGATGTCGTTAATCGGTTTTTATATGATTTAGATTTATCTTCATCCTTTGAGAATGTGTCGTAATTTGACTTATTTTTATGTTAATGACGACAGTATTAAGAATTCCTCCCTAAACCTCTTTCATAGAAAAAAACCAGCGCAGACTTTTTTGTATCACTCTCATAGCTTTGATTTAGATTAACTCGGGTAATGCGCATTTCAAGACTCAAAATAGCTGTTTTGTCCCATTGTTTTCCATCTGTAATTACTCTGGAAAATATATAATTATTCAAAACTTCAGAACTCTGTCTTCAGATGATGTAATAACCCGTGGTTCGGATTCCACGTAAAGCTGTAGGTCCCGTCTCGACCTTTGCCGTTACGAAAGCAGTTAAACAACTCCAAAATTATTATTATTATTATTATTATTATTATTATTGTAAAATTTCCTAAAGTATTGATTAGAATAATTAACAAATTATAAACCTAATTTTTAAGTTAATTGTTTAAGTTACCCCTAATTTAACTAATTAAATCAAGATAATTTTATTATATAACATATTTGAAATGTTTTTCATAAGAAAAATTTATTAACTTTTGTTATGAAGTAATTTTGATTCTGTTTTGTGTTTTTTTTTTTTTTTTAGCAGTACTCCGTAAAAAACGTTATTAGTTATTATCGAAATCAGTATAATAATTTGTGTGCTCCCATTCTTTCATTGAGATTCGCAAGCTTGTTATTTTTATTCATTTTAATTCATACACCAAAGGTAAGAACCCCTTTCTGAGTGTGTTTTCACGATCGGATCATTCCAAATTCACTCTTATCCCAAATTAAAAGAAAAATTTTTTTAATACGAATTAGCACTGATTGAGTTTTGTTTTTTAAATTTTTATTACTCTTACTAAAAACTGAATAAAGTCTCCAAAGAAAATCACAATATTACCAATTAGTAATTTTTTATAATTTTTAGAAGTTTTGTTTGTAGGCGAACTTTTTTCTGAAAATGTTTCCATACATAATTTAGTAAGAAGTTCATTCAGGAAGCAAAATTATAGCCAATAAGCGTCTGTAAATAATTAAATTACACTATTTAATTGCTACTGGTCGGATCTCCGGTTTTTTTTTTAAATTTAAAAGTTGGCAACTCTTCCTTAGACTATGCCGATAGCTTGACCTTCCAATAAATCTATTGTTTATTTAGGTTTTGTTCCCTCAATTCAGTTTCTCATAGGTGAGAATATTCGCGTAACAAACGTGAATCAACGTCGGAGAACGTTTCGAAACATTTTTTTTTATGCAGGAAGGAAGGGCCAAGGGTGAATGCCCGCAGAACCCCCCCCCCCCCATTCCCCATAGAGGAAGAAGAGAGCCAAAATCAAGGTCCAGGGTTTTCGAGATGCTTGCTTGGACACTGCGTTTGAAAGATTGGAGATCAGAGAGAGAAAACAGTTTTTAAGCCATTAAAGTTCTTTAAGGCGTATTTTGATACAATTAAATGTATAATTTCTGCGAGTCAGGGTAAAAAAGCGCCAAGTCGACATAAACATACACATAGATGTGGCGCTTTTTAACCCTGACAGGCAGATTTTTAGATTGTATTATCATTTGTTTATAATACAGGGCTATTCAAACTGATTCACCTGATTTCAAATGAGAATATTTTTTAATGTTACAAGTACACAGTGATTTGTGATACATCAACCAAAATAAAAACTGTCCAAATTTTGTCTCTCACCTCATAAATGCTCTATGTGACTTCCCCTAGTTACACGAGCAACGTCGACACGATAGTCGAATTCCTCCCATACTCGCTCCAGCATGTCCGTTGTCACTAACTCTACGGCACTAACAATGCGAGTTCGGAGCTCATCCAAAGATGTGGGCAGCGGTGGCACGTACACAGTATCCTTAACGTACCCGAAAGGAAGAAGTCGCACGGTGTAAGACGACGAAACTCACGTTGCACTGTGACTACCGATTTACAGCTCGAAAACTGCAACACACAAAACGCCTTCTGCTGTGCGGACGCCATTTTCACACTGACTGTTTGTTGCTAGGCTAGGCCACGGCGTGACTTTGGAGCCCTCTCGCGGTGATCTTGTAAAACTTGGAGATTTCCTCTTTCATGTGGTGTATGCCCAGTTGATGCACGGTTGATAGGTACAGAAGTATTCTCAGTTGAAATCGGATGAATCAGTTTGAATAGCCCTGTACATACAGTGACTCGAATTAATACATATCTACATCTATACATATACGCGATAGCTTTTATTGTACTCCTGTTTCTACTCGTAGTATGAGTTAACTTCTTGTTAAGAAATTAATAACCTTTAGTTGGTTGAATAAATACAATTTAAAATTTTTGTTTTAATATAAATAATTGTGAAATTGGACTATTTAATTTGACCCTTAAGCTTTAGGCTTTACTGGGCTAAAGAACTAAAGGTTTCCAAGTAGAAAAATAGGGAAGTTAGTTATGTTTTGCAAAAAGTTAACCAAGTGGTTAGTATCGTCATGGGATTATCCCAATTGATGCAATTCCCATTTCATCCCCCGACTTCCCCCGTCCAAGAATGAGAATCTCAGAGGAGGCAATTCTCGAATTGATCTATTCCCATTTTATCCCATTCTCATTCCACTGCTTTGGTACAGGTTAGAATTAGGTTAGGGTAATGTTAAGTTAGATTAGAAAATATTAGCCATTGTCATTTGATTCCTTTACCACGAATGCGACTGAGGAAGAGACATACATTCATTCTTTCCTCAACTAAAGAAACACTTTTCTCAGATTTGAATTTCTTACTTTGTACATTCTCATTTGAGGACCGAGAATGTGGATGGGAATAACACTGAATGGGAAGTAATCTAATCATTTAACTAAGTATAAAAACCTACTTTATTTTCCCTATTAAATTTACTCGTGATTTGGTGTTTTTGTAAGTTTCAGCCAAAGTATACGAGTATATCCGCGGCTTTTTCAAGCCATTAGCGAATTTGAAACCTAATTTTCAACAGTCTTTTCTGTTTTCACTAACGACTTCACAAGATAAATTGATTCTGTTTGTTTTGTTTTCTTCTTGTTTTTTTTTCTTTTTCCTTGTTATGCTCGTGTAGCAGATTCATTAATCGGTTTAAATGTATTCTATGCGTAATTTGAATGTTTATTTCTGTAATTTGGGCCAATTTGGGCGTTTTTTGTGGAATTTCTGTTTGTGTTGTGCTATTCACGTGGGAAAGATACGTTTTAATGTAATTTTTAATATCGTGCAACGTTCAACGCATTGTCTATAATTCAATGGTTTCCAACAGGGGTTACGTGTACCCTTAAGGGTACATACTAGATTTCTGAGGGGTACACAGTGAGCTGACAAAATACATGTTTTTCTGTCTTTTCTTTTGTAAATGCATTTATTTCTTAAACATTTCATCAATGCAAGGTAGTATATGTATATATTTTTTACACACACACACACACACACACACACACAGTGCAGTAATAGGAGTACGAGAGATTGATTGGTTGATTGGTTTAATGTTGTTGAAACAATATGAATGCTGATATTCAGCGGAGACCCCTTTTTAGTGGAGAGTTAACTTACAACCACTTTCTACTTTTATAAATTAGAAATTATTTGAAAGAGTAAATTTGACAGTAAAACGCTCGTCAATGTCCGCAAATCGATGGTGATATTCCATAAGTATACGAGTCCCTCCAAGGAAGAAGTGGCTAAGCGACAAAAGTTAAATGTTGTACCAATTTGAAAGTTGACATAACTTTTTAACTTTTGAAGATATTTGGACGAAACTTAAAAGATATGGCAGCTTCGAATTTGGCGCAACTTTACGTTTTCTGGCGTTTTTTTTACTTTTGTCGTTTAGCCACTTCTTCCTTGGGAGGGCCTCATATTAGTTCTACTCTCTCAGTCGGTCGAACGTAGAACTTCTCCATAATGTTTGCGTCATCGTAATTGTATTTCAACTTTACAAAATTTTGTGGAAGTAAATAATTAAAAGTTATAACCTCGCGGAAACTTTAAGTTAAAATAGTTAACATGACAGCACTCCATTATCAAAATTTTATTTTTCATATATTCCCCTATTTTGAAGTTTATTTCCCCCCTAAATTTTGGGAACAAAAAACAAAAGGTCAGACAATTTAGGTGGTCAAATTTACCCTTTTGATAAATTGTTTTGAGGTTTAGTTAGAAAGAAAATAATTGCTGTGGAGCTTTGAAGGCCGGCCCCACACAGGATCGTTTTGCGTCTCACGACTGACGATTTGGAAGGCCTTTCCTCACGAGTGTAACTCACTTCCATATTAGCCATTGCGTGTCATTCTACCTGCAACAAAAAAGGTCCAAAACGAAACATCAATTTGAACATTTGTTTTAGTTCTAATGTATTACTTTGGTAAATTTAATTTAAAATAAAATTTCCTATGAGACTGGACTTATGGAACGCCCTGTGTATATAACCTTACCTTACAACCTTACAAAGGTTCCGCGTGATGATTTCTCATTTCGCGAAGGTCAAGCTTGTCGCCCCTCATATATCTATATATATATATATATATATTATATATATATATATATATATATATATATATGGTGATGATGATGATGGTTATATCTGATGATGATGGTTGTATCTGTAAAGAATTCGGTGGGCTTTGGAACAAGGTAGGACATTATAGGAGGATCTGGTGGCTGGAAGTTTGACGGTGTCAGTGATTTAGTAATACTTCTAGCAAACAAGCTTTTTGTTAGTTCCTTTTAATGAGTTTAGTATAAAGTGAAGAAAGTCAGGGTTGTAAATGCATCAGGACTTTTGAAAATATCCTTTAAAAAAAATGTGTTTACCATCAACAACCTCCTAAATTTATTAAGTTGTTTTAAGCCATTAATTTACAACCTTCTCTTTTAAGGTGGTTGCTCAGGCATAACTCCCTCAGCTTGAACTAAAACGCCTCTCACGGTAATAGTGCCAGGCTGTTAATCTGAAGGTTTCGGGTTCGAGTCTCGGGTCGGACCAGATTTCAGCGATTTAGGGGATTTTCTGGGTCATCCCCGGTGAGGTGGTGGTTCGGGTCCCACGTAAAGTGGTACGTCCTCTCCGTCATACGACTTTTAATAGATGTCGAAAGAGGTTAAATAATTGAAATAATATAAAATTGAAGGTAAACCATTACTTTCCATTTTATGCTGACGACCGGAAATGAGAGACCCGCTAAGATTCTTATTATTTACTTAATTTAAATTTAACCCGTCAGGAGGGCCTATTATGGTGGGGGGGGGGGGGGGGGGGGTCACAACATGGAAGAGATGATGATGTTCGTTAAAAGTTTTAAATATCAAATACAATTTTTATTTATGGGATTGTTTCATTTATGACTTTTTATAGCACCATTTTTTTTTAAAAGATTTTAGGCCTGGGGTCATATAGACCCCACTGTTCTAACAACGTAAGTAAATTGAAGGTTCCTGACGAAGATTAAAAGATTCCCTTCGCGCGATACATTCATTACACTCTTCGGATCGATTTCTTCATTTTAACCTTTGAAACGCTGAAAAGTTTTGGGAAAAAAGTTCGTCTAAAAAAAATATTACTTAGTAATTTTTTGTTTTTTTGTTTTGTTTTATGAGTTTACGATTACGTTCTATTTTCACATTTTATTACTGTCACCAAAGTGATTAATATATATATATATATATATATATATATATATATATATATATATATATATACAGGGCGTCCCAAAAAAATGTATACACACTTTAACAGCTGATAGCTCAATTGATGTTTCTTTCTTTCCAAGTTAAACCCTTAGAATTAATAATGGCAGTCAGACTAAGCTTTGAACAAAGGAAATTCATTCTAAAATGCTACTGGAAGTGTGAAAACGCAGTTGAAGTGCAAAGACAGTTTAGGAGGGAGTTTCAAACAGATCCACCAACGCGACTTACCATCACTCGAATTAGAGATAAGTTTGAAGCCGATGGAACTGTTCAGAATGTCCACAAGAAGCGTTCCGGAAGACCACGGACATCGACAAGCCCCACAAAGCAAGAAAGAGTACTGGAAACGTATCACCAAAGTCCAAGAAAATCTGTGTGGCAAGCGAGTCGTGAGGTAGGAATTTCAGAATCGTCTGTCCAACGCATTTTGAAGCGCTGTCAATGGAAAAGTTACATTCCAAGATTAGTCCATGCTATTAATGAAGATGATGATCCGGACCGAAGAGTGGAGTATTGCGAGTGGTACTTGGCACGATGTGGATGTGGATTGGACGAAGGGTTTCGTAGAATACCCTCCGCGTTCACCAGACCTCACACCACTAGACTTTTTTTTATGGGGATACTTAAAAGACAAAGTCTACGCTATAAAACCTGCAACAGTCGCTGAATTGAGACCAGCCATTGAACGAGAATGCACACAAATACCAACGAAATGTTTCGTGATGTTTGCGATTCCATTGCTTCGCGTTATCAGCAGTGCCTGGACCAGAACGGACGTCAGTTTGAAAACAGGCGTTGACAAAACAATTAAATAATGTCTGTAGATTCTATTACATTTTGAAAATGAAATGTATTTTAATAAACACTGCCTTTATAATTATTTAAAGTGTGTATACATTTTTTTGGGACGCCCTGTATATATATATATGAGGCGTCGCGAGTACGAGGGGCGAACTCGCCACATTGGTGATTTTGTAATTGTTCCACGAATGAATAGTTCACTCCCACCCACCCCATATCCACAGAGAACTTGGTATAGCCAAATACCCACCTCGTACGCTCAAAAAGTAGTTATTTTCAATGCGTGTATTTGCGCTATGTGCCCCTCGTACTGCAAAGTAGTCACAAAGTTTAAAGGCGTCTATCTCAAAACTGGTTTGGCGAGTTCGCCCTTCGTGCTCGCGATGCCTCATATTATAAGCTATTAGTCTACTACTAATTAGTAATTTTTTTATGCTTTTTAGAAATTGTTTGTAGGCAAACTTTTTTCTCAAACTGCATATTTACAGGCAATTATACCCATCCAGACTACTATATTTTAATTTTTCCAAGTATATGGTGCGAATTTTATCCAAACTACTTTATATATATACACACACACACACACACACACACACACACACACATATATATATTATATATATATTATATATATATATGTTATACTTTTTAAAATTAAATGTGAGGGACATTTCACTTAATTTTTATGAATTTACGAAATTGCCTCGACCATTATTAAAGAATATTTTTTATTTATTTATTTAATTTTGAATTAATTTTTTTTCTATGTGGGGGTTGGAATAGTGGTTGGGGGGGGCGCAGGGACGGACGGGCGGGGGGGGGGGGGGTTACTTGGAGAAGAGCTAATAAAATAGGAGAGAGTAAAAAATGCGGATGAATTCGGCGAAAGTTTTATACGACATTAAAAATGGAAAAAAAAAGGCTAAAAAAAACCCAAATGAATTCGATACTGGAATTACTTCGAACTTATTTTCAAACATCATAATTAAATAGTTATTATTATTATTATTATTATTATTATTATTATTAAAACGTTGGAGAAAATTGGGCGAGAGAGAGAGTGGGTTTTGTCCGTGATGGATGAGGAAGGCCAAAGGTTTTCGAATCGCATTTTTCATCGGTCAGTAAATCAAGCGGAGGTTGCCAGGGGTGCCTCACCCCCCCACCCTCACCCCTATAATGGCTCCTCTCCGCAGTGTATTCGCTGATAAGAGCGCACCTCGAGCGATCGCTCCTGAAGGAATCGACAAAAAAAGTTTTTGAGACCCGAAAAAGGGCCGCAAATGCGTATAAATGACTCGGAAATGCGCGGCAATCAGTTTTGTTTTAAGAGATGGCCCCTCGTAGAGATAGGGTATACGGGTATAGGGGCGAGTCTCGGGGGGAAACCTCGACTCGATACCCTCCTTCAACGCCTCATTCTTCATCGCTATCTCTCAACGGGAAGACCTTTTTTTTTCACTTTCACTCGAAAATGATGAAGACGTGAGAATTGCTTTCCCCATTTATTTGGTTTAAATTCTCTCTCTCTCTCTCTCTCTCTCTCTCTCTCTCTCTCTCTCTCTCTCTCTCAGGCCTCCGGAGGCCTTTTCCTCACGAGTGTAACTCGCTTCCATATTAGCCATTGTATGTTATTCTACCTGCAACCAAAAAAAAGGTCCCGAAACAAGACATCAATTTGAACATTTGTTTTAGTTTTAATGTATTAATTTTGTAAATTTAATTTAAAATAAATTTTTCTATGAGACCGAACTTATGGGACACCCTGTATATATATATATATATATATATATATATATATATATATATATATATATATATATATATATAATTTTTAATATTCGTACCTAATTATTTTCTAAAAATAGTTAATAGCCGTATATATAATTATTTATTACCAATATGGGATCAAATGTAGAATTCGGACCCCAGCCTTCTTTAGTTAGCTTTATAAGGCTAACTAACGAAAATATCACGACCTAACCTAACCAATCGTCAAGGGCGTACAGTTAACCTAACGATTGGTTAGGTTAGGTCGTGATATTTTCGTTAGTTAGCTTTATAAAGCTAACTAAAGAAGGCTGGGGTCCGAATTCTACATTTGATCCCCAATATGTTTTTAATAATGGAGACTATTTTTAGCGTTGCAATCTGTTATCGCGCCTGGAATCGTGTGGGCGAGTGTGTGTGACGTCACAGCTTTGGACTCCGGAATGAGGTCGACCGCAAAATGACGATCAAAACATGTCACACACTTGACACCACATAATAATGATAAAGTTTATCGGCAGGACACAAATCTCATAAAGAAATATGTAAAATTAACCCATTAGTGGCCATTGGTAGAATTTCTTACCGACAAAATTGTTTGTCGTTATTGCATCACTTTTTCTTGTATTCACGTGATCTTCGGTTTGAGTTTAAAAAATTGCGTCATATCAATGACTCATACCGAAGATCACACGAATACAAGAAAATGTGACGCAATAATGACAAACAATTTTGGCGGTAGGAAATCCTACCAATGGGCATTAATGGGTTAATCTTGTTTCACAAATCTGAATTTTGAGTTTAGATTATTTTACATCGTGTTCATACACTTTTATTTTTTGGCCTTTTCACTTTTTTAATTTAAGTAAATAATATTTGTTTGGATTTACACTTAACAAATTATTGTGTTCAAAATTATGAGGCGGAGTTTTGTTTTAAACTTAAAATGATGTTACTCGTAAGTAAATTTTGTTTACATTAAACACGTATGAGGTTATATCATGCCCTCCTAGGAAGAAGTGGCTAAGCGACAAAAGTACAAAATGCCAGAAAATGCAGTAAAAGCTTTTACCAATTTGAAAGCGGAATAATTTTTTAAGTTTTAAACATATTTCGACGAAATATCTTCGAAAGTTTAAAGTTTATGTCACGTTCAAATTTGGTACGAGGTTTAACCGCGTTTTCTGGCGTTTTTTTGCTCTTGTCGCTTAGCCACTTCTTCCTAGGAGGGCCTTATATTTACTTGGAATTAATAAGTATTTTCAAATTTCCCACATGAAGTTAAGCCAAAGAGTCAATTGCAATGCATCTTCGCAATTCGTTTATCGTGTATCTCCTGTATTATTCTATACAGGGGAATGCAAACGCCCGTAGCTCAGTGGGTAACCATTTCCCCGTAAGCAACGTGAAGACACTGAAGTAGGGGGATCGAGTCCCGATGGTGCTAATAATAATCCTGGAGTTTATGTAATTGGCCGCGTTCGTCTGTCCTGAACGCTGTGCCTGTATTTGACCTTCCTCACTCTATTATTATTCCATTACCAACAGTGAATGTTGGAAACAAAATAGTAAAAACAATTTTGAATTATCAGGTTTATTATCTCAAATTAAAAATTACTTTATTTTATTCCTTTACATTAAAATTTAAAGTTTTTGTATTTCTTAGAGAAATTTAAAAAGTGTTTAACTCTTAACTGTAACGAGAAACACAGAAGGTGCATTTTGGGGAATGTATGTATGTATGTGTGTATGCTGAATTGTTGAAACTTCACACACGTCACGAGACTAGAGTCCCTTCATTAATTGGCAAATGGACGTATACGCCATAATTTTTTAACTAAACATAAATTGATCAATCTTCACACACATGGATCATGACAAGACTGTGTCACGAGCAAGACTCAGGTTCTTCCACCAAAGGTCAAGGTCACAAATAGAGGGAGGGAACAGTGATGTCGTTCCAACATAGTTCTTCTAATGTCCCTGACCAAATAAATTTGGAGGGAACATACTGCATTGTACTTGTTACTCCATTTTTCGTCCGTCCGTCTTTCGTCCGTCCGTCTTTCGTCACACTTTCGTGTCCGCTCTGTAACTTTTGAACTGCTCACCATAATTGATGAAACCTGCTACACATTTTTATTATCACAAGACGATGCCGCGAGCAATAATCAGATTCCTCCATCAAAGGTTAAGGTCAGAGGTCAAAGGTCAAATGGACTTTTTTCGTTATTTGCGCCATAACTTTTGAACAGCTCAACATAAATTTATGAAACTTCACAAACATGTGTATCATCACAAGACGATGTGTTCACAAGCAAGACTCGGGTTGTTGCATCGAAGGTCAAGGCCACAAATAGAAGTCAGAGGTCAAATGGAGGCCCGTGCCATAGCTTTTGAACCAATCAACATAAATTTTATCTATGTAATGGTGACAATGAAAACCTGATTGTGAATATAAAAAACAAAAGTAATGTATATTCTGTCCATGCAATATATAGACCACCTAATACTAATATCAATAGCTTTTTAATTCACTTAGATAACATGTTATGCAACTTTCATAAATCAATGCCATAGTTGTGTGGTGACTTTAACATCAATTTGCAATCTGAAGCAATCTCTCATCATTTTTTAAACTTAATGAATTCTTTCTATCCTAGTCATTCTATTACCAAACCCACTCGAGTCTGCAGCTGTGGCAATCGAATAACAGAATCTACGATTAATAATATATTTGTAAATAGCAATGCCCTCGTAAATTCTGGAATTATAACCACTAACATCAGTGATCATTTTCCTACTTACGCTATATTCAATAACATTGTTCAGGTTGCGGACAAAACAACTATTGATTACAGAATATTCTCAGAGGTTAACAAAAGAAAATTTATTGAGGCTGTAGAAAATACTCGACTTGACTGTGACGAACCTTTAAATGACCCAGATCATATATTTCAGTTCTTCTATGACACCTTATTCCATATTTTTAATATTTGCTTTCCTTTAAGGATAAAAACAGTTTCGCCCAAAAGTGTCGCAAATCCATGGATTACTCCAGGAATTATCACTTCAATAAAGAACAGAGATAAATTATTCAAATTGCAATTACAGAGCAAAATTCCTAAAATACAATATACTCAATACAGAAACAAATTAACTAATCAAAATTGCAAAATATAACTATTATAACAATCAATTTTCCAAACATAAAGGAGACATGAAAAACATTTGGATAACCATAAACAATCTTCTCGGAAAACAAATTAAGAAAAATTCAATAGAGAAATTAAATGTTGATAATAAAGAAATTACTGATGATACTGCTATTACAGACTCTTTAAATGCACATTTTACTTCAATAGCGGATAAGCTTCGCTCACAATTAATAAATAATGATCACTCACCTCTAGAATATATGCCACCCAGCCCACCAAATTCATTTTCTTTTGTTCCTGCCACCTCTACCGAGGTCGAGAATATTATTGGTAAATTAAAAAATACAAAAAATAACATTCGTAACATTCCTGTACCTACATTGAAACTTGTTAAAAATAAGATATCTGTAACTTTGGCTAAAATTATCAAAGTATTTCCAAAGGAATATTCCCATCAATGCTAAAAACTGGTTGTATAACACCCCTTTTTAAAGGGGGGGTGTTCATTATCTGTGTTCAGCAAATTTTGAAAAAAATTGTAAAATGTAGAATGCAGCGATATTTATAATCCTACAATTTATTATCTCCAAATCAATATGGCTTTCGTAATAATAAAACAACGGAAATGGCTATTTTAAATATTATGGAAAATGTAAATATAGCTAAGGAGAACAAAGAAATAATGATATCAATATTTATGGATTTGAGTAAGGCGTTTGATGTAATAGACCATAATATTCTACTTAATAAATTATATTGTTATGGCTTTAGAGGAGCAATCAGTGATTGGTTTAAAAGTTATTTGTCCAGTAGATATAATTTTGTATCAGTAAATAAGGTTTGCTCAACTAAAGCGCTTGTCAAACATGGTGTGCCACAAGGCTCAGTTCTGGGTCCACTGTTATTTTTATTATATATACTAAATGACTTTCCACGTTCATCTGATATACTGAACTTCATAATGTTTGCAGATGATACAATTGTCTCTTTTTCTTGCAAAGATGTTAATACAGCTCAGAATATATTTTATTCAGAGTTCATCAGTGTAATGAAATGGTTGACCACAAATAAACTCTTCCTAAATACCAGTAAAACAAATTTCATGATTTTACTAATAAAATAAATGTATATCTTGATGAACTTAATGTTAATGAAACCGCCATAAAGGAGTGTACTGTAACAAAATTTCTTGGTGTAATGCTAGATAAGAATTTGCAATGGAGTGATCATGTAAATTATATCGCGAAAAAGATTTCAAGGAGCGTTGCTATAATGTTTAAACTTAGAAATGTAGTCCCTAAACAAGTTTTATTGACTCTTTATCATACTCTTGTTCTTCCTTATATAACGTACTGCACCCTTGTTTGGGGAAACTCCGCTAACAACGCATTAAATGGTATCTTTGTCATCCAAAAACGAGCAATAAGGTTATTATCTGATGCTGATTTCCTTGATCACTCTAGTGCATTATTTAAAGAGCTAAACCTACTAAAGCTCAACGATATAACCAAACTGGCACATTTTATTTTTATTTACAAGTGTAAGAACAAAATCATTAATTTGCAATGGGTAAATAGATATTTTGTAACTCGTCAAGAAATCCACTCGTATCAGACCAGAAATAGATCAAAGCGTGTTATACTTCAATTTATCATAGACTGTCTTCATCTCAAAAACTACCCATTTTCATTGGATTGAAACTATGGAATGACTTGCATGCCGATATAAAAAATATTGTGAATGTAAATTTGTTTAAAACCAAGTTGAAATCCCGATTAATAATGGCATACTAACAAAAATCTAAGAATAATGTCCACTAATATTGTTTAATATTGTCCACTAATATTGTTTAATATTGTAATACGTGTTTTAACTATTAATAATACTTATTTACTTATTTATTTATTTATTATTATTAATTTATAACAACTAGCTGCTTATTTTTAATAAGAGCCCAGTTAAGCCTAAAGCTTAAGGGCCAAATTAAATAAAATAAATAGTCGAGCTTCACGATTATTCATGTCATTGTAAATTGAAAAAATTATTTATTTTATTATTATTAATAAAGGTTATTCAATTTATTCTATTCTATTCTATTCTACACATATGTATCATCAGAAGACGATGTGTCATGAGCAGGGTTCAGGTTCTTGCACCAAAGATGAACAAGAATTAGATTCCTGTATCAACGGTCAAGGTCATAAATGAAGGTCGTGTCGAATGGAGCTTTGTCATATTTGCGCTATGATGAAACTTCCTACACGTTTGTATTATCACAAGACGATGTGTCGCGATCAAGAATCAGGTTCTTGCAGCAAAGTCACAAATACAGGGTGTTTATAAAGTCCCTATCTATTTCAGTGAAAACGTAGCAAAAAGGGTAAAATTCAATAACAGTATAATAGAAGGCATACATTTAATGAATACTAAAGCATATTACTCTACATGAGCACCATCAGTATCTCTACAGAGTTCGAATGTCAGCAGCATTGCGGAACACATTTTGAAGCATGACAGGGGTTATTTTTGTAACTGCTGTTACGATACAAGCACGTAAATCTTGCAGATCTGTAACCCTCGTTTGATAGACGTTTGATTTGATAAAGCTCCATGCAAAGAATCCAAGAGCGTTAGGTCAGGAGATCGCGCCGCCCAGGGCCTGTTGCCTCCACGTCCGATCCACCGATTTGAAAATCGTTCATTTAGGTACTCCCGAACAATGTTTGCGTAATGACAAGGTGCCCCATCTGGTTTAAAGACGACGGTGTTTAAAATGCCATCTGAATGAAGCTGGGACAGTTACGTGCTCGTATCGTAACAGCAGTTACAAAAAATAACCCCTGTTATGCTCCAAAATGTGTCCCGCAATGCTGCTGACAGATTCGAACTCTGTAGAGATACTGATGGTGCTCATGTAGAATCATATGCTTAAGTATTCATTAAATGTATGCCTTCTATTATAGTTATTGAATTTTACCCTTTTTGCTAAGTTTTCACTGAAATAGATAGGGACTTTATAAACACTTCGTATTGGCGGGGACATTGATGTCGTTCCGACATAGTTCTTGGTTATAGACATACAGTATATTGCATCGTGGCCACTTTTTCAATTACTCCATTCATTAAGTCACTCGGTGTGCGCGATTGCCTGGCCTGTAAATAAGTTGAACAGTTGTAAATTTTGAAATACTTTGGGAATACTCTGTTGTAACGAAAACATATTAAGTCAAAGTAGCTTCAACATAAATATACTTTATCGAATTTCCATTACTTTTCAACAAAATAATTTTCATTTGAAATTTTCGTAAGTAAAATGAAAGTATACTTTTTAGTTCAATTCTTACTTGACAAATGGATTTGATAGATTTGGCATAAAAATGTACATCTGTTCGAAAAAAATTTTTTTTTAAAGTGTTTCAACGTTTTTGTATTTTGTTAAAGATGCAGAGTTTAACAGAAAATCTGCTTTCAGTTTGATATTTTGTCAAAAGAACTAAGAAACCTCCAACACATCACATACCTGAATACTTTCAAGAATCATCTGGACAGGTCTTTTGTGTTAAAGTCCCAGACCATCCATTACATATATGTGTGTGTGTGTGTTAATTTAAGAAGTATGCAAACAAATTTATGTTAGTTATATTTGATATAACTCTTTTGTTCTAAATATGAAAGCCAACAAATTATGAATATTGCGCTAAACAAGTAGATCGAAATTTTATGGATTGTCACCTTAACCAAAATAAAAGTAGAAGCATTTTCTCGACTGAGTTTACATTTTGTGTCAAGGACAAACTTAAATCCATAATTGTCGCCTATGAACATAACACTAAGAAAGTAATATACCATAACTGCCATTCGGCTTCAGATTTTATGTCGAAACAAACAAAGCATTTAAGTTCAAAATCACCCTTTCCGATATCTTTAGATATCGCAAAACATCATCTATCTACGTATTCGTATACCGGATCTTGTCTTTCTGACGTAACTTTAAGGCGAAAATAGATTGAAAACATCCTACGTATAAATTCATCAGTATTAGTGTGAAGAGGGGAGTATATCGAAGAGCCAAATGCGTCATTTTTATAGCGACAGAGTCAAATTGTGACGTCATCGGAGTTTTTGAATGGCAACTCTGTCTTCCAACAAAATAATGATAATTGTAAATAAAAATTTGTTTTTATCAGTTATGGCTTAACTCGGCGATTACTGATATAATTAAAACTATATAATACAGTAATTCAGTGTTTTCCAAGCTTTATGTTACGACGACCCCCTAACTCCCCAAAATTATGGTTGCGCCCCCCCCCCCCATTAATTATAATGATTCAATTAACTAAAATGGCATATGTACAATTATTCATACTTGTATTATTAATCAGATTTTTTGAGGTAACCAAAAAAAGCACGTTGTAAAGCAAATTAACATAATATTGTTAAACAAAACGCTAACTTTCATCAGTGTGATGTGTGAGCTTGTTTCTCCGCAAGAAGTTTCGAGAATATCGATGAATTAGCGATTCTTTGTTCTTTTTCAATAAATAATTAACCGAGATTGGTACTTTGTTTTCATGACAGCAACAGCAGAAAATCCCGTTTCACGTAAGTAGGATGTAACAAAAGGGAGAAGTGTGTTTATAACCTTGTCTGACAAGACTGGGTATTCTTTTTTTATATTCAACCAAAACATAGCTAGATTTCCTGGATTAAATGCTTGTCTTAGCGAACCATCACTCGATAAAGCTATGAATTGTTCTTTCTCAGAAGTTGTCAGTCCATAGTCAGCCTCAGCTGACTGACAAACAAACTCAAACGCCGCTGGTTTTAAACACTTGACTGCGTTCCAACACTCTCACGCGGCGTTGACTTAAGTATCCCGTGAGGCTGCGCCTCCCTAGCCAACAGTACGTGCCCCACAGTTTGGAAACCACTGCAGTAATTAATATAAACTACAGGGTGGTCCGTAAATTATATTTGCAAATTCAATTTAAATTTAATTGAATTTGTAAAGGTAATTTATAGACACCCTGTACCATGATTACCTATTTGGTTGATAACTTTCTATCGATACTAAAATACAATTAACGTAACTGAGGCTATATTCCCCAGAATCGCGTCGCGATCGCTGCAGTGCGCGGGGCTCCCATTCTGTCAATGTAAAATTACACGCGACTCGTCGTCACGACCCAAGTCGTCAGTCGTGAGTCGCGAGACGATCCTGTGTGCGACTGGCTTAGCCATGCACGCACATATTACCCATTATCATGAAACTGTTTTCATTCAATTAGGGCCACGTCGTGGACACTTCGGAACACCGCTTCCAGTTAAATCAGCTAGGTTAAGTGACGTTCGGTCTGTTCAGTAGTAGTACTATTCTTCGTGTTCAGATGATGTAGTGACCCGTGGTTTGGATTCCACGTAACAACGCGTAAAGCCGTAATATATCCCTTCCGTCACGTGACTTTTCGTTACGGAGGTTAAAACAACCTCAAAACATTTAATTTTCGTCTCAGTTCGTTCAAAGGCGATATTAACCTTCAACCCTAACGTTCATAATCCAAACCTTCATCATCCTTACTTTCATCATTCAGCAATATAAAAAAAAAAATTAAACTAACACGAACGTAGATGTAGCTCGTAGAGTAAACTAACTCACTTTTTGTTATACTCTACCTACTTTTTTTATTTTTAATCCTCTCTTTACTTGCATGTCTGTAGTTTGCATGGTATGACAGTGAGTTAAGACTGTGTTTGCATGGTTTGTAAGCGTTCTTATTTTACTTCTTTTCATCTTTCACCTCTTTCCTATTCTCTTCGACTATTTTTCTGACTTGTTGGCAGTGGCCGGCGGATGATGATGGTGAGTCTTTTTTCTCTTTTTCTGAATGAATGTTAACCCACGAGTGATAGGTGTTGCTACTTAATTAACCCCTTATTCTCTTCTCTTAACCCCCTACTCTTTCCTTTCTCTCGGGCTAACCTTAGAGTGGATCTTAGGGTCTTTGTTCCTTAGCTTCTGTAGCTCTGTAGATTATTACTTTCATAATTCAAACCTTCATCATCATTACTTTCATAAAACCTATACATCTTGAGAGTCACGGGAAACAGATGGCCAAAGTAACCTATTTCGACACTGCAACTCGCGTACCTCACGCGAGTAAGTTTCCATTTTTTGTCTGTGAGAGTAATAGAATGGATTTCCATGGGGCTCCTTTTTAGCACTTACGGTGGAGTTACTTAACGTACGTTCTCATTTCTTTACTAAATTTACTCATGGAATAACTTTGTGGTTCCTTCATATTTTTAACAACCTTCTCATTTTTCCTGTTTTGTTCGCCAAACACGTTTCGAAACTTCGTCATTTCAATTACGTTGTTTTCAGCATTATTTTGTTCATTATTACGTCGTAAAGAAAATTTTTATTGTGTTGTTTGTTGGCGGCAAATGGTTATATAATAATTTCTCTAATAGCCCGTATATATTTCAGCTTGCATACGTAGTCAACAGCCCGGGTTTTCATAATGAATAGCCGACAGTAAAATACTGTGTGTTTGTGTGTGTGTGTGTGTGTGTGTGTGGTGTGTGTGTGTGTGTGTGTGTACACTTTCCATGTTATTAATTATAAAATTGTAAATTACTTATTAAAATAAATACATAATTAATTTGTTTCATTTAATTACAACGGGAAATTAAGGTTGGCAAGAGTTCCGCTGCGGAGCTGGAGCAAAGGTTCGTGGAGCTGAATTCCTAACTTAATTGGATGGGTAACCGTCCTCCGCCTTCAGATGAGATAGCAAACCCGTAAATGTTTTTTTCTCCCACGTAAAGCTGTAGGTCCCCTCCGAGCTTTTTCACATCGTTGAAGGAAACGCCATTTTGAAACCATGTTTTAGTAATGACCCGCAGCGCGCGCGGAAAGATTGAAAGTGAGGAAGGCAGTGACGAAGAACCGAGGGTTCCTTCCAATCACGTTCTGGATGGCGTGATTGGTATAGGAACACCGACTCTAAAACCACTCGACGCCGCGGGTTCGAATCCCACTAACTGCTAGTTCCCACATTTATTATTGCCTTTTCACTCTCCTCGTTATTTAAGCGAGGTTATTGTACTTAAAACGGATTCATACGCAAAACTGATTCATACACCTGGGAAGATAAGATAACTAAGGCAAATAATCGCCCTTTCTTGTCCGACGAACCACTCGGATTACCGTTTCACCCGATTTGTGAAAGGACGGTTTTGTAAAGAAATAATTTAACAAATTTACTTCGTTTCGTTCGCAACTGGAGCAGGATATCCGCATTTTATGTGAGATTTTGTCAAGCAGGTCATGCCGGTCAAGCGGATTTAAGCCAATGAACTCTGTTTTTTCATTACATTTTTTGTCGTCATGTCGCGTATCGATGTTGTACGAGTGTCCAGTGGAAAAAGCACGTTTTGAATAGGTTTATTTTCTTCTCCATTTTGTGACCCGCAAAACTCTATAAAGATTCGAAAAAGCCTATTTTTATTTTATTTGAATAAAGGATTTATTTATATTTTAAACTAACAAAAGTATCGTATTCAAAATTATGAGTCCCGCTTTTGTTCAAATTGAACAAAATAAATGATTTTACTCGGAAATAAGTTTAGTTCAGATTAAACAAACATAAAATCGTATTTACTCGGAATTGGGCTTTATTTTATGGGAAAAATTTGAAAATTATTGTTGATCTTAAGTAACTGTGATCTTATGTGTTAAATCTAAACAAATTTTGGATCACCCGAAGATCAGGGCCCCTAGCCCTCTTTAGTTAGCCTTATAAGGCTAACTAACAAAAATATCACGACCTAACCTAACCAATCGTTAGGTCAACTGTACGCCCTCGATGATTGGTTAGGTTAGGTCGTGATATTTTTGTTAGTTAGCTTTATAAAGCTAACTAAAGAAGGCTTGGGGCCCTGATCTTCAGGTGATCCCAAAATTTTATTTCATATCATTTATTTTGTTCAATTTTAACAAAATTTATAACTTTGAAAACAGTACTTCGTTAGTCTAAAATTAAGACAAGGTTTTGGTTTAAAATTAACATATTTTTTTCCTTTAGTGTGTAACTAGTCTTTATATGTATTATAATAATAATAATAATAATAATAATTAGACATAATTCTGTTCTTGTTTGTTTTGCTTCACCTCATTTCACGTCCCAAAGAAGGCTGGAAATGCTTAAAAATTTGAGTTTTTAATCTAAAATATTTTGAAGCCTCGATTTTCCTTTTTTATTCACGAGGGAATGCTTCTTCCTTCATTGAAGTCACACTTTTCGTTTGAAATATATCAGCCATAATCACCTAAACCTGAAAATGGATTAGAAAATAAATGCTAAAGTAACATTATTATTATTATTTTAGAACCTATAAAATATACTTGGTGTAGTTTTGAGAGAGAGAGAGAGAGAGAGAGAGAGAGAGAGAGAGAGAGAGAGAGAGAGAGAGAGAGAGAGAGAGAGAGAGAGAGGGTGACACGATAAATGCGGACAAACAAGAAAAACTAAAGAACGCTTTGTTTTCTCATATTTTTCTAAATTTAAACACACACACACACACACACACACACACACACACTCGTTTGCTCCTCTCTCCCTAATACTACGCATAGCCCCCGTCTCTCCACCTATCACTTTAACCAGTAAACACTGGGTTCCTTTTGTATCGTTAATATCGCGCAATAAAAAATAAACCGAAAGGCCAAAGAAGCAATTTTCGCCTCTCCACCGCTCTCCACCAATCATGATTTCTGTTATTGATCGTTCTCTTAATTGACCAATCAGAGCTGCCAATGAATTACTATAGGTCGTTTCCGTTCTTTTATCGCGCCTTTCACATCTTACTATTAACCTAAAAACGGGAAATAAATACTTAACCTTATTCCGCACCTCGAAATGTATATGACTTTCTTCTCCCCTCTTTATTTGGCGTCTCTCTGCGGCAACCTCGGCCCGATGGCTTCGTTATTTTAACTGTTTTTTCCTCTCATTCATTCTCTGTTCAAATTATTTCGCTTTTTTTTTTTTGTTTCATATTTTTTCGTCCTTCTTCAAAGGAAAAGGGGAGATAAGAACGAAAAAGAATACTAATAGTGGCTAAAGGGAACTATAAGGAATTACGCGGATTATAGCCGAAATTACGAGCTAAAAGGAAGTATAAGAACGAACTATAATAAGAAGAGTAACGGGGAATAAAAGAAAGTAATAGGGAATATAAGAACTAACAAAACTTAAAAGTAACGTACGGGAAACTAAAAGAAACTAAAATGAAATATAAGAACTAGTAAAGACTAAAATTAACGTAGGAGTTAAAAAAGACGTAAGAGAAATGGATATAAACTAAAACTTAAACTAATCAGAATAAACTAAGGAAAACTAAAAGAATAAAAAATACTAAGACAACTCGAGAGCTAGAAGGGACTAAAGTAACTCGAAGTAACTAGGAGGAACTTAAAACAAAAAAAAACACTAAACTAAAAGGACATAAAGAACTCGAAAGAGCCGTCTGGAACTAAAACATCTCGAAAGAACTAGAAGGAACTAAAGCAACTGGTAAGAGCTTGAACTAAAAGAACTAAAAGGAACTAAAGCAACTGGTAAGAGCTTGAACTAAAAGAACTAAAAGGAACTAAAGCAACTGGTAAGAGCTTGAACTAAAAGAACTAAAAGGAACTCAGACAAAACAAAAGTCAAATTATTGCAAAATTATTCCTTTTATGGAAAAAACAACTACAAAGTTTGAATGATGTCTTTAGTTCTTTTTTAACGAATGGTACGTGTGGTGTAGGAGAGAGTTGTTTTTAGTGGTATAAAAATCTTTCCTCCAGTTAAATTTAAGGCAACGAATGGTTTTACTGCGAAGAAATGAAATATATACAATAAATTAGGGCTCGAACAGTTCCTTTGTTCAATTGTAGCTTCTATCCTTGGGCTATGTCGTGACTCTTATCTCAACACGCTTCCCCAAGGTCAGCGAAGTTAAGCCACGTTCGGTCTGTTTAGTACAGTGGTTTTCAAAACCCGGGTGCCGCAAAGATTGTTGTAGATTGTTGATTTTTTAACAATTTTTATTGAAGTTGTAATTGGAACGAGGTATCTTGTGAAAATATACACTTTCCTCAGGCTTGGTCCTTACACATTCAATTTCATCGAATAATTCAACGCTTAGCCACTTCTTCCCACGAGGGTTTGTATGACATTTTGAAATAAAACAAAATTCACAATTTATTACTGCCATAAATGAACGATATAGACTCTGTTTCAAGGTACGTGGTGCTCACTTGGCAGGGTGGAGGGAACTGGCTGTTAAACGGGGGTAAACGCTAATTCACAGGGGTGCCGTGAAAGTAGATAGATAGCACTGGGGTGCCGCGAACCAGAAAAGGTCGGGAACCACTGGTTTAGTAGTTGGATTTGGGTGACCCTCCTCCGCGTCCAGATAATGCAGTGATTCATGATGGTTCGGATTCCACGTTAAACTGTTAGCACGACTGTATGACAACGGTAGACTGAACTGTCAGTACGGAGACTTAAGAACGTACCTAACAACAGTTAAAGATCGTGTCCCGACCTATCTTTTATATCATTTAGTTTCTACTTTTATGGGTGAATTCCAGGTGAAATAAAGGTCACATTGCTCTTACACGATCGCGTCACATTTACCTAATCTAACGCTGAATCCGGGTGAATTCGGTTAAGTTAGGTTTAACTCGGCACAATATCGAACAGTACGAAATCTTGGTAAGTTTTTTATTGCCTTCAACGAGCCCTTGGAAGTGCCTCTTACTCTTATCCACAAACGGGAATGCGGTTTCAGACAATGGAAATTATATATTCTGTTTACAAAATCACCTTCAGCTTCAAATGAGTTTTTTCTTTCTTTCCATGTTCTGAATTTCAAATGATGTGCAAATATTTTCCATAATTTTAAACTTAAATTCAGCACGATTTCAACTCAAAATGCAAACTTATATATATTATATGGGAAACTGAAATTATAGGAAAGTGTAAGAAGCTAAAGTTCCCTTCATTCCCTGACGAGGTGTACAGCTGAATACACGAAAGGACTTGGAATAGCTTTTCATTTTTCCGTGTCGGTTTGCATCATTTATTTATTCACTTTAGTTGTGAAATTTATCTCATTATGAGGAGGAGAGAGGGAAAAAGTGAACGTGTGTGTGTGTGTGTGAAAGATCAAAGTAGTGAAACAGCCTATTTTCGTTCATGTGTGCAGACTTCGTAACTTCACCATTGTGTAAATAGAAAAAGTAAAAAAGGAAGGTGTCTTCCTTTTCCAACATCTCATCCTTTCGTAAAGAATAAAAATCTTTCGTTAGAGTAAGTGTAATACGGCAGCAAATATTCACACGTACAAATAACGTTACGATTCTACCTTCATTCGAACACTTTTTTTTTTTATTATATTTATTTTGAATTTAGCGAGAATATATATTTTGTTGAGATTCTCTTCACTGAATTTGAATGAAAGTTTTGATTTTAAGGTAGAAATTTTGTTGAGTTTGAAGATAGTTCGGTTTTGTCAGCTTTTACGAAATTATGCGGTAATAAACGTGCCTTCATAGTTCAACCTTGTTTTCTGCTCCGCTTTCTGTCCTTTTGACACACACAACACACACACACACACACACACACAATGCATATATGGATTTCAAGTGCAGTAACCGCAGTTAAATCATTTATGAGTATATGCTTTATAAAGGCGGGAGAATTGAATGAAGCATGATGAAGCAGCGTACATATTAGTCTCGCTTGAACGAACCATTTTGGGGTTCTGGATGCTGTGGTCGATATGGGAGGTAGGTGACTTTGAAGCCACGTGACGCGGGTTCGGGTCCCACAAGCTCCTATAGTTTCTCACTTTATTACATTTTCCGGATCACCTGAAGATCAGGGCCCCCAGCCTCAATTATCAAATGATATCTTCGTTAAAACTAACGAAAATATCACGACTTAACCTAACCAATCGTCAAGGGCGTACAATAGACCTAACCGGGCATTTAATTTATTATTATATTTGGTACTGTAAAGCAAAAAACAAGAATACATGGGGGCCCTGATCTTCAGGTGATCCCATTTTCCTTTTTCAATCTTCTATTAATATATTTACAGTTTTACAGTTCAAAATTGCATCTGAAAACTGTCTCCCCCTGCCCCAATTGTTTTCTAAAAAAGAAAACCATTATTTGGAGGGATATGAACCGGAACCTAGTACTTAGTACCGTAGCTAGAGCTCGACGTTATTTTTAACCAAAATTTGGCCAAGACGAACGATACTTAGCTAATAGGTTACAGGAAACATTTCTGTCGTATTTAAGTTTAGTAATACCTGTACTAGGTGTTCAATTCCGCATATGCTGCTAAAGAGCTTAGGCCGAGATGACTAGAATGCGCCTAACCTAAACTGCAGCTTCAGAGAATTCTTCTAAATGTGAAAGGCACAGTGACCTCCAGAAAATTATTTCAGACTGATAGTTTAGTGTGGTCATTTTACTCAATACATCGTGACCACTTCAGTGACCTCGGTAAAACTGTAAAACACAGAAAATTGTAAAAGAATGTTCTATAGTAGTCAAAACTGATGTGAGCGTTTGTGCACATAGAACGGAATTCTGTTCATTGTGTAAACTGTAAAGGAACAGCGTAAACAAACGGTTCTTCCAAGACCTGGACTTATTAACCCTTAACTGGTGAGGGGCGGTCTAGGAGACCACGTGACAATATTTCACGTGGTCTCCTAAATCACACCTCATCAGTTAAAGGTTAATTAAGATTTCCGAAATCAGAAATCCAATTATTTGGTATATTTTTCGGATCACCTGAAAATCAGGACCCCCATGTATTTTTGTATTTTGCTTTACAGTACCAAATATAATAAATTAAATTGAATGCCCGGTTAGGTCAACTGTACGCCCTTGACGATTGGTTAGGTTAAGTCATGACATTTTCGTTAGTTTTAACGAAGATATCATTTAATAATTGAAGATGGGGGGCCCTAACCTTCAGGTGATTCCCAAACTTTTTAAAAGACTTTATAACTTAATAATTATGCTTTTAAAAATTAACTTTCATAATTAACATTTAAAGTAAGTTTTTCTTGAAAGGTGTAATTTATTTAGAATTTATTTTTAATTTATAAAGAAAATAATTTATAATTTTGAGAACTATTTAACTGGCCCAAGTTTAGGTAATATTCCATCCATTTCTGTACGTTAGCGAGCCTTCTTAACCCAGAAGTAAGGTTGCCAGGTGTCCTATATTCTACGGGATGTGTTCGGACATTATCTCGTATCAAACTTTAACTACTCGTGTAATCAGTGAGGAGGGCCAGAAACCGTCACAGAGCTCGGGCCAACTTACGCGGCCCATTATTTAATTTCCCGTATAATTATTACCAACATCAACGGGGTTCCAATCCCCGACCTCAATGTCTTCACTCACATATTGGAAAACGGACGCTGGCAACTAATTGCGTAAGCAAACCTACTACCCGGTCACAGTATAGTAACATTTTGTGAAGTGAAGGAGTGCTACTGTTTAAGTATCGATGAAGGAGTGCTACTGTTTAAGTATCGGTGAAGGAGTGCTACTGTTTAAGTATCGGTGAAGGAGTGCTACTGTTTAAGTATCGGTGAAGGAGTGCTACTGTTTAAGTATCGGTGAAGGAGTGCTACTGTTTAAGTATCGACTCGTAGAATGTGGACAAAATGAGTGCTAAACAAAGCTTCACTGTCCACCCAGAAGCTGTCCAGTATTTCGCTATTTAAAACCTGTCAACCGGAGCCTCGAGTAAATAAAATCAATATATCACTTATTTATTTTTAATATTTTAGCATTTACTCAATTAACGGTTTTCATGGAGACCGTAGGCGGAGTTTATGTCACCTGATTACCAGCTGTGAATACGAAATATGAAAGAAAATGAGAAATTAAAATTGTATAGCGGCTTCAATTAATCACATTTGATCGTATGTCATATCGCACTGCGGCCATTGTTTGTGGAATTCTGTACTTGACTTTAAAATACATTTTACCCACTAAATTCGCACATCATTTTCTTAAGAATTATGATTTGCACTTTAAAAAATTGAAAAGTGGAAGTTTAGATTTCTGGTGTTAGATGGCGTTGCTTCATTATGGTACAAGCCCAGGTACATTGATCGTAGTAAGTGACTATATGCGTTTTTAATTTTTTTTCTTTTTTTTTTACACATATCCAAATAACTACATTTGTAGTTAAATACTTTAAAAAAAAAAGGGTACTTGTGGGTTATCTGTCGCCACTTTTAATATTTTTTTTATTTATTTATTTTATATATTAAGAGAAGAGGATTCTTTATACTGTACGGCATTGACGATTGGTTAGGTTAAGTCGTGCTAGTTTGGTTAAATACCGTTTATTTAACCAAACTAGCACGACTTAACCTAACCAATCGTCAATGCCGTACAGTATAAAGAATCCTCTTCTCTTAATATATAAAAATAACTAAATAAAAAAATATTAAAAAGTGGCGACAGATAACCCACAAGTACCAAAAAAAGACATAATTGCTAAATTTGGAGCAAGTGTAGTTTACGTTCCCCTACAGCCTACATTATCCTAGTGTAGTTTGCGTTCCCCAACTTTGTCTGTGTATACCTAATCAAATAAAACGTTAAAACTAACGAAAATATTACGACTTAACCTAACCAATCGTCAATTTATATATATACAAGCCGAAAACCCGCCCTTCGTGCGGGTAGCGAAAATATCCCGCGTTTTAACAAAAATATCACGACTTAACCAATCGTCAAGGGTGTACAGTTGACCTAACCGGGCATTCAATGAACCTAACCAGGTATTCAATAATTTTACCATAGGTTTCGATATATATATATATATATATATAAATAAATTATTTCACAAAAGTAACACGTGAAAAATATTTATGATGAATAAAACCACGAAGGAAAGGAAACACAGAATGGTGCTCAAGCGCTTTTGTCTAATGACATCCTCAGGAACACTGAGGATGTCATTAGACGAAAGTGCTTGAGCACCATTCTGTGTTTCCTTTCCTTCATGGTTTTATTCATCATATACATACGTACATACATACATACATACATTAATTATTTAATTTATTAACACCCAGGTGCACAACCTCGGGACCTAATCAATATGTGTGTGAAGTTTCATGTTTGTAACTGCTTCCATTTTGGAGTTATGGCTGGAACAGGGACACACACACACACATGTCCTTTTATTATATATATATATATATATATATATATATATATATTAACGATTGGTTAGGTTAAGTTGTAAAATTTTCGTTAGTTTTAACGTTTTATTTGATGGATTCATTTAAAAAATGTCTCCTAAAGATCCCAGTGTAGTTTACGTGTCCCAACTTTGACCTAGTGTAGTTTGTGGCCCCTTTCGCGTTAGGGGGACGTAAACTACACTTAACTCCCTAAATTTTGTTAGCTTTGCATCAAATTTCTTTCACACACACTTTTCACCATTTTTTAGAGATATTAATTTTGTAATATGAATGTATACAGTATATTTTTTTTTTTTGGATCACCTGAAGATCAAGATCCCATGTATTCTTGTTTTTTGCTTTACAGTACCAAATATAATTAATTAAATTGAATACCCGGTTAGGTCAACTGTACGCCCTTGATGATTGGTTAGGTTAAGTCGTGATATTTTCGTTAGTTTTAACGAAGATATCATTTAATAATTGAGGCTGGGGGCCCCTGATCTTCAGGCGATCCTTTTTTTTTTTTGACAGTTCCTATTTTGATGCATTTAACTGAAATTACGTGTGATAAAATATTGCGTCACTTTAACGCAACGAGTAAAAAAAATTAGTAATACATGAGTAAATGAGTATTATAAAAGTGCACGAATAATAAATTTAATAATTTTGCCTAATTTTCTACCCCATTTAAGCCTAATGACTATATATGAAGCCCTCCTAGGAAGAAGTGGCTAAGCGCCAAACGTAATAAAAAATGATAGAAAACGCAGTTAAAGTCGTACCAAATTTGAAAGTGACATAAATTTTTAACTTTTGAAGATATTTGACGAAATATTTCAAATTGGTAAAAAATTTTATGGTGTTTTCTGACGTTTTTTACTTTTGTCGCTTAACCACTTCTTCCACGGAGGGCCTCATATCATTTAGTCTCATAAAAAGAAAGTATATTTGTAATTGATATAGATTAATACAATATAATTGTATTGCGTTATATAAGCACATATTTACACTAAAAAATACAAAGATTCAGTTATTGTCAGGATTTTGAAACCTTTTGGTGCTAATATGGGTTAATAGGGAAATAGGCACATGTGTATGAAGGAGTTATTTAGGATATTATTATTACGGTTTTTAGGTTATTTTCCGATTTCATAATTATCCTTTACATCAAATCAAAAAGTATAAGATTTATTGTTAGTGAAAATCAAATATTTTATCATAGTAACTTGTCACTTAAGTTACAAACATTTGGGTTTCCTTTTCTGAGGACAAAACTAAACCTACAGTGTGGCCCATAAGTATAATTAAAGCGAAAATCCTGTCGAGATGATTATAATATTTTGCACTTTGATCAATAAATATTTTTAAACTTGTATAACTTTAAATTTTGTTTGAGTTTCCGTATTTTCGCTTTAATTATAACGGATTGGGATTTATGGGCTACCCTGTATATTAAACATGCACAAACATTCGTAGGGAAGTTGCATTTTATTATTATTATTATTATTATTTTTTCCAGTGGGATATTAGAGTCCCACTGTGACTGAAAGGGTTAAATTTTATATTTTACTGCTCTTCATTAAAGTACTTGTTTTCATTTACTGTTGTTTACGGTACTTTAAGAATAACTGTAAATAATTACTGTTTACAAGTAAGTTCTCTTCATTAATGTTTTTCAGTACTGTATTTCTCTAGGTTTTTCTTTAGTATTAGCAAAGCCTACCCAAATCTAGTCAGATCGCGATTCTACAAAATTTTACGCATTCTTGTGAAATCGAGAAACAGCTCGTCTGTCAATAAATTTACAAAATACGGCAGTTCACCTAAATATTTTGAGCTTCACATCCGAAGTGAGAGAGACCAAATTTTGTGTGTCGTGGTTCGTGAGCTTAAATGTTAAAAGTCTCAAAGACTCAGATTTTCTGTTCAAAATCTTTTGTATAGAATTATTTACATGTTATAATGCTACAGTAGAGTGACTAGATATAGGTAGGCTTTGGTATTGATTACTAAAGTTATTTATTTTTTCCAATTAAATATGTTGTTGTTGTTGTTGTTGTTGTTTAGCCGATCAGCCCACCCTGATCGAGCAAGCCGGCGGAATTAAATACGATGAATTTATTTGCGGGTTTTATTTGTAGACTCAGAATTTTTACTTCATATTTACACACGTACAGTATTTATATAACCTCGAAATTGTCCATTTTGACTATCCAACACTAGTTGGCGTGAGGCTTTCAGTGCTCATATGACGGGCATGCCACCCGTCGTTAAGGGGTTAACACGGACGGAAACTGGAAAAAAAGTGAAGTGGAAATTGGAAAATTAGTAGGCTCTAGTGGGATTCAAACCCGCATCGCGTAGTTTGAGTCGTCGCTCCAACGAGCGTGACGCGTGTTCGAGCCCCTCTAGCTCTTAGTCTCCCAATTTATTGCCTTTTCTCTTTTCATCGTATTTAAGTGTGATAATTGCGCATAAATTGCATTCGTTAAGGGGTTAACACGGACGGAAACTGGAAAAAAAGTGAAGTGCAAATTGGAAAATTAGGAGCTACAGTAGTGGGATTCAAACCCGCATCGCGTAGTTTGAGTCGTCGCTCCGACGAGCGTGACGCGTGTTCGAACCCCTCTAGCTCTTAGTCTCCCAATTTATTGCCTTTTCTCTTTTCATCGTATTTAAGTGTGATAATTGCGCATAAATTGCATTCATATGGTAATTAACAGTTAATTACCATAATGTGATATGTTCCAATTAACAAGTCTATTACTTTTACACACTTTTCGTAAAAGTAAATTTACCTAAACTTGAGTGAATCTCGGCACATCCAACTTGTTTAGAGTATATAGTACATGGACTCTTTATATACTCGGCAGTGATGTTGCGAGCTGCTCGTAATTTGAATGAGTGTATAGGGTTATAGGCAGAGTGGTGTTTTCTAAAAAAACGGTGAAACCTTCAATTTCAAGCTAAAACTTTATTAGCACAATGTTAGAAATGTTATATATATATATATATAATTAATATGTATGTATGTATATATAGCTGTCGTCGTCAGCATTCCTGGAGCGACTCCTATAGGCAACACCTGCAGGCACATACGTGTTCTTCTGCCTTCACAAGAACTTATCTTTTTTCCATAGATTGCCTCTCTGCCCCAAACAAAGCGTTCATTGTTCTCAACCAGAGACGGCGCCTTGGAACCACACATTGCACCTCGAATCGAGGAACTCCAAGTCAAGGGTGTTCCCATCCCTCTTCAGTCAACGCTGGCCTTCGGTCATGTAACAGATTATTGTAACGGGCCTTTCGGCTTCGCCTGGGCATATTTTGTCATTCTCTTTTTCAACCGTAAACATTCAAATTGACTTCGTTCGTATTCTTGTAATTCATTTACTGAGCCTACTGCGCATCGTCTTTTGATGTATTAACGTTTAATATCAACAATCCAGTCCAACAGTCCATTCATATTAATTGTTCGTTCAAATCCTGTCATTTCCTTGCACAATTAATCAAGCAATTTTACCTTATTTCACTCTGTAACATTTAAAAACCAACCAATTTATTATTTTTGACATTTATTTTGGCGACCTCTCAATCAGGCAAACAACGTTTTAATTATCTAATTACATTAATTACACTGGTATGCATCAATTTTGCTGTCAAGGGTTTTGTAAGTGATTCTTATAGAGGATTTCCTGCTGATTTCGAATCTGCAATCCGTTTTTCTCAATCAGCTCAGGTTATCCGGCTATGGCCTCATAAGTAAAATAGAATTTTTCGTGATTTTGTCAAAGCGGAATTGGAACAGTAACATCTATCATCACTTGTCTCACTTGTATAATATCTTTTTTTACTTTTCAGGCATATAGATAAAATATTTCATAATGAATAGAGCGTGTAAAAATGATCCCAATAGATTCTGCTACATATGTGGGATGGTTACCATGCCAAATAACCAGTCCCAAATCACTAAATTTGTGAAGACAATGTATAGAGCATATTTTGGAATTAAGCTAGGGGACCAGGACAAAAATTTCGCCCCTCATATGTGCTGCAAGACGTGCATTGAAAATTTGAGAAGATGGAGCAAAGGCAGAGAAATCTTTGCCTTTTGGAATTCCCATGATTTGGAGAGAAGGAAAGGATCACGTGACAGATTGCTATTTCTGTATGACAAACCTCCAAGGTGGGCTTATAAATTTATTTTTCTTAAATATTTTGAAATCCTCGTATGAAACTTGACATAATATTCACCATAATGTAATATTCACCATATATAGCATAATATTCACCATAATGGTAATCATACATTTACATATACATATTGTTATAGAAAATACATTTACACATACATATTGTTATACAAGTTACATTTACATATACAATGATTGTATATTTTCTTTCTTTTTCATTCATATTGTCCCCGAAGGGACAATATGAATGAAAAGAAAGAAAATAAAACTCCATCGACCTATTTCATATCTTACAGACCGCAGCCTTCCCTCACGAGCCGCCACTGTCTGAATGCTTCTTCTATTTCATATGCAAGTTTTATATCCATGTTTCTGTGTTTCTATTTTCAGGAGTTAACAAGAAGAATAAACACATTGTTGTATACCCTGACATTCCTTCTGCTATGAGACCTGTACCCCATGGTCCTGGAATTCCAATACCCGACCCACCTCAAACCCTGGACTTCGATGATTCTGATGATGAATCAATGACCAATGCCAATGACCAGTCCCAGTCGTATATACCTCAAAATACCGCTTCAAATGAGCCGAGGCCTCTCAACCAGGCCAAACTTAATGATCTTACCAGGGATTTAGGACTTTCCAAATTAGCTGCCGAGATCTTGGGCTCACGACTTCGAGAGGACAACTTGCTGGCTCCGGGAACAACATTCTCCTGGTATAGGAAACGAGAGGAAGAATTCCGCAAGTTTTTTGCAGTGCATGAAAATACCTCTTCCTTAATGTACTGCTGCAATGTTGAGGGGCTAATCGAATCCTTGGGCCTGCCATATAACGCATCAGAATGGAGGCTATTTATAGACTCGTCTAAACGAAGTTTGAAAGCAGTACTTCTCAACATTGGGAATAGGGTTGCATCAGTCCCTGTAGCACATTCCGTACAACTTACTGAGAGCTACGATAACATGAAAATTTTACTGGATGCTCTCGTATACGACCAACATAACTGGAGGATCTGTGGAGATTTGAAGGTAATACTAATATCATAAGTAAACTATTGCTATTGACTATGTTGTTTTTCCAAAGGTTATTTGAGAGCGTATAAGAACACTTAACTTCCCCACAGAAGTGATACAGTCCAATGCATAGATGTTTTTATCTGATAGAACAAATTCTCTAAATTCTTTAAATATTTTCATTTTTTTCAGATTGTGGCATTTGTATTGGGAATGCAAGGGGGATACACGAAATACCCATGTTTCCTCTGCAAATGGGATAGCCGAGCGGATGAGAAGCACTATGCACAGCGTGAATGGGCATCCAGAGAGAATTTTGAACCTGGGTCGCATAATGTCGTTTCAGTGCCCCTTGTACCACCAACAAAAATTTTGCTCCCACCACTTCATATTAAGCTGGGCTTGATGAAAAATTTCATCAAATCAATGAATAAGGAGGGTTCAGCATTCCGATATCTCGAGAGTAAATTTCCTCATATATCTGATGCTAAACTAAATGCTGGGGTTTTTGATGGTCCTCAAATTCGAACTTTGATCAAGGATACTCAGTTCGAAAACGCAATGACTCCAACTGAGAAGAATGCCTGGCAGGCATTCAAATCAGTTGTCACTGATTTTCTTGGCAAGCGTAGAAGTCCAGAATACGAGTCCGTTGTCGAAAACTTGATGGAAGCTTTCAAAGCTCATGGGTCGCGCATGTCCATAAAAATGCACTTTTTGTGGTCCCACTTGGACTATTTTCCTGAAAATTGCGGAGATTATAGTGAGGAACAGGGTGAACGACTTCACCAAGATATCAAAATAATGGAAGAGAGGTACCAGGGAAACTGGGATATCAATATGCTGGCGGACTATTGCTGGTGTTTGAAGCGAGACGTGCCCGAAGAAAAACATAGACGGAAAGCAAAAAAAACTTCATTCCTTCCTCAATAAACTTTTTTCCATATTCATTGTATGAATAAAAGTATTTATTCACACAATGTTTTCATTTTTCACGAGTGTTCTTATAATATTACTCGTATCTACAGTGTTTAAGCTAAAAAATCAATAAATTTGGGGATAAAATTGGACTTATAATAAATGGCCAATAGAGAAAAAACCTGACCTGATTGAGGAAAACCAATGTCATTTTCGAATTCAGCATGGTCGAATTATATAATATGAGTTGAAAAAACCCTCACAGCAGACAAAAAAAATTCATATGCATACCAGTGTTATAGGGCCTACAGTCAACAAGCCAATATATATATTTACGCACAGGGTATCCCATAAGTCCTGTCCCATGGGAAAATTTATTTTAAATTAAATTGACAGAGTAATACATTAGAACACATATGTTCAAATTGATGTCTTGTTTTGGGACCTCTTTTCTGTTGCAGGTAGAATAACACGCAATGCCTCCGCCTTTTCCTTACGAGTGTAACTCACTTCCATATTAGCCATTGCGTGTTATTCTACCCGCAACAGAAAAGAGGTCCCAAAAACACCAATTTGAACATTTGTTTTAGTTCTAATATATTACTTTGTAAATTTAATTTAAAATAAATTTTCCTACAGACCGAACTTATGGGACACCCTGTGTGTGTATATATATACCTATACACACACACAACAGAATTATCACATTAAATAAAAAGTGAAAAACTGCCACCGCTTCTTCTTATCTTTTCATTAAAAGTTTTTGGGAATTGATTAAAATTTGGAATGCAACTCTAATTAATAGAAATAAAAAGATATTAAAAGGCAAATTCTTTTTTAATTGACTTTTCCTTTTCGAGGAAAGATATCAGAATTGTTCATTCACAGAATTCTGAGCTGTTGTTTATGAGACCCCTTAAAAATTCAAGTCTCTCTCTCTCTCTCTCTCTCTCTCTCTCTCTCTCTCTCTCTCTCTCTCTCTCTCTCTAGCATACCCCTAATATAATGTAATGTAACCCAAATTAACTTCACGTCCTTTAATCAACTTACGCTAACTTGCTAAAAGCCGCGTTTTGAGCGACATCCGATCGCTGAGCAAATTGTCTCTTTTGAAGACGAAAGGTCCGAAGGGCAAATCGCTTTTATCGATTTTGGTTTTGCATTTAAAGACTTCTCTCAGATTTTTCATCGCAAATTCATACCTGTCACACGCAAATTTTCACCTTACGTGAATTGGCCTTTTTCATGCGAAGAGTTTAATGAAACCCAAAACACTTAATATTATTTTATTTCAAGATCTCGCAACGTATTGCCACTAAACACGGTTGTTTATATCACTTCACTTGTAAACAAAATCAGAATTATTAGTGTGAAAAAGGATGTTATTTTACAGTGTGTGTAAGAGCTGTTTGGAGTAGATTAAGTTGTAAGTGACGTTCGTTACTATATATATATATATATAATATAAATAAATAGAGAGAGAGTTTTTTAATTTGTCCAATGAGATCAGAGTACAATTATTGGTGAGCCAATCATACGTATTGCACTTTTACACAGGGTTCTTGAGAGAGGATTTTAAATGAGGGTAATTTAGATTTTTGCTTAACGTTCTCAGTGAACGTTGTGATTTGGTGTAGTACGGTAGTTACTGTAAAATGGACCGCTTTATATACGTAAGTCTCTCTCTCTCTCTCTCTCTCTCTCTCTCTCTCTCTCTCTCTCTCTCTCTCTCTATTCTTTATTTATAAAGACATCATTTTTTTAACTTCATTAATGTATAGGGTAGGCAAAAAGTCTGGCACTCCCTCAAAATATTTAAAAACCTAATTTTTACATTGGAGGAGATGCCCAGACTTTTTGTCCACCCTGTAGTTTATCTCGCGGTAGATGGTAAAGCTTTCAGGGGTTCATAGATTTAGTTTGTAAGTAGATTACAAGCTGAGGGCAGTATAAGCAATTAAAATGATTTATTATCATGACATACGAAGTCTTAGTTTAAGGTTGGATGATGAAGGTGAATTTGTGCCAAAGGGTCATAGGATCATAAAATAAAGTTTTATGGATTTGTTTTAAGAGTTTTTGATTGATGGAATTAACGTGGGTAAGACGACGATGATGTAAATAGGATGCACAAATGCAGACACCACTAAATGACGGTTTGTGACCACTCGACGCCTACGGTTGCAAACCCCAACCTTATGTGACAGTTTGATGATTTAAAATACAAATTTGTTTTAAACTACATTTTGAGGGGAGGCTCGGGGATTAGGTGTTTGTTAAAGAGCCTGGCGTAGCCAGCCACTCCTGGAATGGTGGGACTTTAAGAGGAAGTTCTTTTTTGTTAATGTTAAACAGGTGATTTCTTATGAAAGTTCATTTATGTTTTTTTTACTGGTTTTTCCTTTAACTGAAGTGATTCTTTAATATGATCCTTTTATGCCTTCAACGTGGGTATGAAGGAGAATACCCATTTTGTTCTTTGTCCTTTGTCGTGTGATGCTGAAAGAAATCTATAAAAAATCCTTATTTTGACAGAAATTTTTCTTTTCTTTTATTACTTATTGCAATTTAATGTTTTTATATTAAATTTTTATATTTTTATAATTTCGTTTAAATTAATTTTTATTATTTTTAATTTTTTAATTTTTTAAGTTTTTAATTTTTTTGTTTACTTTCATTTTTTTAATTTTCTTTTAGCGTATAGATGGCGCTGGAGTGAGAAAGAACTTAATAGTTTTGGGCCCCCAGTCTACTTTTCGAGGGTCCTCTTCTCCTTTCTGCAGGAGTGCCACTATAAAGAGTTTTAATGTAAGTTTTTAATTATTTCTTTAACACACACACACGGTGGTAGCTCGTACGTAAACGTTATTCCAAGTATTTTAAATTAGAAAAATAACACCTTTTAAATTCTTACATACAACTCTCTACTACATCATCGTCAACGTAGGCTTTATAAACCCTTCGTATTGAACTGAGGCAGATCTCCTAATGGTAACTAATATGAGAACTTTATGCCAACCACCTTGATATAAAAAAGTACATTATACTCGTATATGCCAACCATTCAGTCATTTATTAAATGTAAAAAATCAATTTACTTTGAATTTATCGGTTTTTTATTGAAACATTTTGAGTATTTTACCAATTTTTATGTTATTGTACCTTACTCAGTAATAATAGTAATAATAATAAGTAATAATATAATGTGCAGATATGACTTGTAATAAATATAATATAATATAAATATTCTGAAATAACGTCCATGTTTATTTATATTTGTTTGAGAAATATTTGTAGCGAGCGTTTGTTAATATAACATTTTTGTTAAGTATTTTTAATTCAACTTTGTAATATAGTTTTTTGTTTAGAGTTGTTTTGGAAAGATAAATTGGAGATGTTTGTTTGAATGTAATTTCTCAAAGAGCGTAACGGTTTTTATATTTTGAGGGGGTGGGGTAGGGGGGTATTTCTGTTGAGTTCGTGGGTGGGGGGAACCCTCTACAAGAGTGGCATAAGATTTTGTGTATACCCAGAAGTTGAATTCTAGGTTTTGTTTAGTCGAATCACAGGTTTTTGGGGATCTTGAAATTTTGTAAGTATAGCTTGTCAGTTTATCGTTCTCTCTCTCTCTCTCTCTCTCTCTCTCTCTCTCTGTGTGCGCGCGCGCGCGCTGTTTAACGTACTACTCGTACATTCCACCCTAACTAAGGTAGTTATTAAACACCAAATCCATCAGTAAATTATTTAGTTTCCTTAAGGTTGTGTCAGTCAAAAGACGGTTGGTAAAGCTTGTCAGATACTCATTTTATCTGTTGTACTGTACTATTAATATATCGGCCAAAGAAATATTTAATAAATAAACACTACCTTAGTAAATAAATCAAATTATGAAAATGACATTATTTTCAGTTTTATTATTATTATTATTTTAAAGTCGATATCAGCCTGTGTCTTTATAAAGGATTTACATTTAATTTCCAATATTGTGAATAGTTTTTTATTTTCAGTACTGAGTTTCTTAATAATAATTCTAGATAAGAATTTGCAGTATGCAAAGAATACTGTCTTCATTTTTTTTTTTTTCTTCTGCTGACGCGTTTCGTTCATATACTTTGAACATCTTCAGAGCTTTATACATAATTTTAAAGTAAAATGAGTATATATATATATTTCTTGATTGTCAGTTTGATACAATTCCAAATTAATTAAAAATATTCGAAAGTTCATTAAATTTTATATTAATTTTTGGTTTTTTAATTTTAATGTAAAAGGCTTCGGCAATTTTTAGTTTTTGTACGTTATGTGATGAGTTTAAGATTTGAAAGTTTTGTTGAGATATTTTTTAAATTTAATATTTTATGATCTACTCTGTAATGTTCGTTAATTTTACTTGGACGATATTTATGTTGGTACGCTCTCTCTTTAATGTGGTTTGTGGTGTAACCAATGTAAGTCGACGTACAGTCAGCTACAGGACACGTAAATTGGTACACCGCATGATGTTGCTTATCAGGGTTTTTGTTACGTGTCAAAAAATGACGCGATAACTTTTTGTTTTTATAGTATATGTTAACATTGATAGTTTTTTCTTTATCCATTGGTTTTATTTGTCTCTTTAATATATTGTTTAGACATTTTTTTTCATGTTTTAGTCTTGTTGGGTTTCTGTTTCGAAGTAAAATTTTATACCTTTTTTTTTTTTTATTTTCATCTTCCTCCTTATTTTTGTTATATAAATTTGTTAGAGTTCGGTTTATGATGTTATCGATTAAAAATAGCGGAAAATCACCGTTTATTAGATTTTGCTTTATTCTCTCAATTTCTTGATTAAATAGTTGCCAACTTGAGCGTATATTGAAAGCTCTATGCGCGAGTGTTTTAATTATTGATAGTTTATATTTTTGTGAGTATGAATTATAATTTAAATACGTTCCTTTGTCTGTTGGTTTAACGCGTACACCAGTCGTTAAACATCCATTTTACCAATGAATATATTAATGTCGAGAAAAGAGCGTGTATCAAGGCAGTTCAAATTGAATTTTAATTACTTAGTGCTTGGTGTCTTCGAATAAATAAAGGAATGTGAATTATTGTTTTTAAATAGTGTCAAGGTATCGTCGACATATCTCGTATACAGTTTTGGGTTGTAGAAGTTGTTTTCTTTCATTATTTTATTTCCTAAGTTTGACGTATAAAAGTCCGCGAAGGTAGGTCTTAATGGTGTGCCCATAGCAACACCATCTATCTGTTGTAGGTTTCATCACAGAATCTAAACGGAGCTTTTGTACAACACAAAATAAGTAATTGTTTCATATCTTCTTTTTTGAAAGTTGGTGCAATTAAATTTTAATTGTTGTAAATATTGTCCAAAATTATTTCTATGGTTTCGATGACTGGTACATTTGTAAAAAGTGATTCCACGTCAAGAGAAACAAGTTGTTCAGCGTTGGCTATTTTTAAGTTAGATAACACTGGCCAACAAAATGAAACTTTTTTTTCTCATCACAAACATGATCACACATTTCTTAATGCATGTTTCGCGCTGATTCCAAATCTGGTTTTATTTTTTTTCTAGCACGTATAGTTATATAGATACACTGGTTTTGATATTGCTATAAGAAAATTTATGGATGTATAGATCACACTTAGGAATGCTAAACAACAAATACATCATATACCTTATTCAATGTACTTATAAATAAAGAATATATACATTATTTTATTAAAAGCGCTGTGAGTGTGATTTTCTTTTGTAAATTTGGCCTGGATTGTCACGATACAGCATCCAACAATGGTCCGCCATCATGCTTTCATTCCAATATCCTTGGTAGCGCTTCTCCATCATCTGAATATCTTGATGGAAGCGCTCTCCTTGCTCGTCACTCACTGCACCAAGGTTTTCAGGAAAGAAATCTAAGTGGGAATGCAGGAAGTGAATTTTTAACGACATTCGACACTCCATTTCTTTGAAGGCATCAAGGAGGTTCTTGACTCCGTCCTTATATGCAGGTGACTTGTTGCTTCCAAGAAAGTTTTCACATATCCATTTGAACGCCAGCCAAGCCTTCAATTCCAGCGGACTTAGGACTTTTTCAAATTCAGTGTCATTCAAAACCTCCCTTATTTTGGCCCAACAAAAATTCCTTCCTCCAATTTTGCTGCAGTAACCTTCGGAAATTTCCTGAAAGGTATTGGAACCCTTCAGAATTGACTTTACCCATTGCTTTAACAAAATTCTTCATTAAACCAAGTTTAATGTGAAGAGGTGGCAGATAGATCTTTTGGGGATCCACTAAAGGGACAGACTGGACATTGCTTATCCTGGGACATATGTATACCTAAGTGGCCAGTCACTTTTGGTGTAATGTTCTATAGTGGCGCGACTGTCCCACAGGCAAAGGAAACAAAAAATTTTGTGAATCCTGACTGCATACCCATAAGCATTCCTATAACTTTTAGATCTCCACAAACATTCCATTGATGACTGTCGTATTTGATTGCCTTAAGTAGTATATCCATATTGTCATATGTCTCTTTTAGATGGACAGAATGGGCAATGGGGATGGATGGCATTATATTACCATTATGCAAAAGAACTGCTTTCAGGCTTCTCTGCGACGAATCAATAAAGAGGCGCCACTCAGATGCCACATACGTCTGAGATATGGCTGTAAATAGTCCATTGATGTCATGGCAATAACAGAGAGGACCGTCTACTGAAAAGAATGCTGTTAATTCAAAATTCCGCTTTCGGTAGTAACTAATACGAACATTGTTCTCAAGTAAATTGTTCTCCTTTAGTCTTGAGGCGAGAAGCTCTGATTTCTCTTTAGACAGCGATAAGTCTCTAACAAGATCATTCAACTGTCCTTGGGTTAACTTTTTAGGCTCTAAATGTCTACCTTCAAAAGTGTACTCTGGTTCTGCAGATGGTCCGGAAACGCCAGTTGCACCTTCATCACTTTCCATGTCATCTATGATAGAATCTAGCCTATCACTTGGGGGAATTGGAATGGGCAATGTTTCATCATGTTTTACTGGTCTACGTGCTGAATCCAAGTTTGGATATACAATCTGGTGTTTGTTCTTGGCAGAAAACCCCATTAAGTTCACACTACAAAAATAACGGTCTTCATGATGATCTATCGGCTCCCTCCATATCATGGGTATGGCAAATGGCATTGAAGCTTTCTTTTTGTTAAGCCAATCACGTAATCCATTTGAACAGCCAGAACAGATTTGATGTGGCGCCCATGGTTTATCTTGGTCACCTAGATGGCAACCGAAGTATAGCTTGTATATTTTCTTAATGTCGGTTGTAATACTTCGTCGCTGTGTTTTAGTTGTCAACTGGCCGCATACGAAACAGAACTTGTCGGGGTCATTCTTACATTGTCGAGGCATGTTGACTGATCTGAGCAAACTATAAATTCAAAAAAAATGTACACCAACTTGACACAACAAGTTCTTGGACTGGACTGATCTTTTGACACACAAAGCACGGCGTTGTTGCCTGAATCACAATGCTGCTAGACGTAAAAGCTCACACCTGAAATACATAAGATGTATAATTAAGATAATTGAAATAAATAAGATGAATAAACTAAAAAAACACAATCAAATGTTGAAATATTAGTATTTTGCCTATTTAAAATGGTTAAATCTGTGTAGTTATATATATGCCTTCATCTTGAAAACTATACGTGCTAGAAAAAATCTGAATGCAGTTTTGGAATCAGCGTGAAAATGCTATCCAGCCACCACAAATTTTACTCTGATGAAAAATCTTGTTGACCAGTGTAATTAATTTAGCTAGTGTTTCGGTTGTAGAATTTACGATAAAATTTTTGTTAAGATACGGTCTTATTATCTTATTTAAAAACTGAGCGATATCATGCGTGACAGTTCAGCTCATTGAGATGACGGGGCCTAATGGTGGATTAGTAGAGTTTTTATGAATCTTAGGTAGTCCATAAAGATGACCATCATTATAACTTCCTGATCGTTTTAGTAATTTGGAGATGTTTACGTCATTTATTGAATTAGCAATTTTATTTATTTCATTTTTTGTTTTAAGTGTTGTGTTAATATTACATTTCGAAAATTTACTATTATTATTGCTGACAATATCTCTTAATTTATTATTATATTCATTCTCGTTCAATATAACAGTACTATTACCTTTATCGGATTTTTTTTATTATGATTTCATCATTGTTTCTAAGAGATGATATCGCGTCATATTCATTTTTTGTTAATTTTCAATGATTATTATTTTCAATAAATGAGATTGAAAAGGTTTTTAATTTCGTTTAATTTTGCGGAACTGACACACATGATATCGCTCAGTTTTTAAATAAGATAATAAGACCGTATCTTAACAAAAATTTTATCGTAAATTCTACAACCGAAACACTAGCTAAATTATCTAACTTAAAAATAGCCAACGCTGAACAACTTGTTTCTCTTGACGTGGAATCACCTTTTACATATGTACCAGTCATGGAAACCATAGAAATAATTTTGGACAATATTTACAATAATCAAAATTTAATTGCACCAACTTTCAAAAAAGAAGATATGAAACAATTACTGGTGCTGGTTAAGTATGCGGTCTACCATCTGAGTTCTGGTTAAGTGTGCGGTCTACCATCTGAGTTCTGGTTAAGTGTGCGGTCTACATCATCTTAAATTACACTTTTATAAATGTATTTAAGGAAAGGAATTAAAATAAGAAATTTAGTTCAAGATATATTTAATTACAAAATTTTATTTATTAAAAGAAACCAAAAAAAGTTTGTAAAATTTTTTTTTTTTAAAATGTTTTGCAAACTCTTATATTAGGCATTACTGTGTGTATACAGTGCGGATATCATTTAAGAAGGCTACGAACAGATCCTCCTCTTCCTTTCTAGCATTTTCCAACAAAAATGGTTTAAATGAGATTGTAGCATTTGCACAGGAATGCCCCTTTTCTTCTTTAAAATATCTATTTTTGCATCTAGCCAAGAACGTTCCATTGCTTGCGTATGTGCGCCAGTTGCAGGATCCACATAATGTCTCTGGTGATTAACCGTCTGATGAATATATCCTAAGGTATTCAGGCAAGCATAGGCAGGCCACTCATCCGAATGGATAACTGATCCAACCTTGCATTCTCTTTGAATAATTGGTATTAAAGTGTCTTTATCACGTCTATTAACATAGAAGTATCTGCAATCCAAGCCTTTTTTCAGTCCGAAAACCCAAGAACCATCGATTCGTGCTCCGTGATTCCTGTTATTTTCCTGTTAAAACTAACGAAAATATCACGACTTAACCTAACCAATTATCAAGGGCGTACAGTTGATCTATTAGTAAATAGTAAATACTATTCCAGAAACAAACAATGTTATAATTAATAATAGATCAACTGTACGCCCTTGATAATTGGTTAGGTTAAGTCGTGATATTTTCGTTAGTTTATATTCTGTCAAAACTCAGATGGTAGACCGCATACTTACCCAGCACCTAATTAATTATTTTGTGTTGTACAAAAACTCCGTTTAGATTCTGTGATGAAACCTACATACAGATAGATGGTGTTGCTATGGGCACACCATTAGGACCTACCTTCGCGGACTTTTATATGTCAAACTTAGAAAATAAGATAATGAAAGAAAACAACTTCTACAACCCAAAACTGTATACGAGATATGTCGACGATACCTTGACACTATTTAAAAACAATAATTCACATTCCTTTATTTATTCAAAGACTTCATGAATTAAGTAAATTAAAATTCACATTTGAACCTGCCTTGAATGATACACTCTCTTTTCTCGACATTAATATATTCATTGGTCAAAATGGATGTTTAACGACTGGTGTACGCGTTAAACCAACAGACAAAGGAACGTATTTAAATTATAATTCATACTCACCAGAAAAATATAAACTATCAATAATTAAAACACTCGCGCATAGAGCTTTCAATATACGCTCAAGTTGGCAACTATTTAATCAAGAAATTGAGAGAATAAAGCAAAATCTAATAAACGGTGATTTTCCGCTATTTTTAATCGATAATATCATAAACCGAACTCTAACAAATTTATATAACAAAAATAAGGAAGATGATGAAAATAAAAATAAAAATACAGGTATAAAATTTTACTTAGAAACAAGAAACCCAACAAGACTAAAACATGAAGAAAAATGTCTAAACAATATATTAAAGGGACAAATAAAACCAATGGATAAAGAAAAAACTATCAATGTTAACATATAAAAACAAAAAGTTATCGCATCATTTTTTGACTCCTACCAAAAACCCTGATAAGCAACATCATGCGGTGTACCAATTTACGTGTCCTGTAGTTGACTGTACGTCGCCTTACATTGGTTACACCACAAACCATATTAAAGAGAGAGCGTACCAACATAAATATCGTCCAAGTAAAATTAACGAACATTACAGAGTAGATCATAAAATATTAAATTTAAAAAATATCTCCCAAAACTTTCAAATCTTAAACTCATCACATAACGTACAAAAACTAAAAATTGCCGAAGCCTTTTACATTAAAATGAAAAACCGAAAATTAATATAAAATTTAATAAACTTTCGAATATTCTTAAATTAATTTGAAATTGTATCAAACAGACAATCAAGAAATATATATATAACCCATTTTACTTTAAAAGTATGTATAAAGCTCTGGAGATATTCAAAGTATATGAACGAAACGCGTCAGCAGAAGTGAAAAAAAAAAAAAAAAAATGAAGACAGTATTGTTAGCATACTGCAAATTCTTATCTAGAATTATTATTAAGAAACTCAGTACTGAAAATAAAAAACTATTCAGAATATTGGAAATTAAATGTAAATCTTTTATTATTATTATTAAATACTTTGTAGTGAAATTAAGTGCAAACATTTTTAAGAGTTATCCATAAAATTAAAATGCTACGTTTTCTTTTGATTATTTTTTCATCGCGTTTTCTTTATTTTCATTAAATAATTTCTGGAAAACTATTTTATAAGTTAATATTATTGTAACGCTAAATATATATATATATATATGAAAAATTATTTCACGAAAGTGACACGTGAAAAATTTTATGATGAATAAACCACGAAGGAAAAAGAAACACAAAGGGGTGCTCAAGCGCTTTCGTCTAATGACATCCTCAGGACACTGGAGTGAAAGGACAGATCAGGGCAATATATAGGTTACAAAAATAAACAAACATACATACATATTCATATATATATACATATATATAATATATATATTATACATATATACATATATATAGTAAGCATAGAAAAAATTGTGTATATATATATATATATATATTATCACAGTATTATATCAGAATGGCTAGCTGGTAAACGGACTGCCCATAAAATAATAAAATAATATGATTTTATTGCCGACATCAAAGCTTTATTTCGAAAAATGAAAATATTTATTGGCAGAAAATACATTCTATAATGTGTTTTCAGTACTAAACAACATCGTATGAGGTAAATGTAGAAGCAAAATGATGTAAAAGATTGAACACATTTTAACAAGTAGCAAAAAACAAATTCAAACGTTTTTTACAACGACAGAAAGCTCTTTTTCCGACAATCGACTGCAACATTTTGTAGTCAAATGGTAGGATCAATGACGAGAATCTGAACAATTACGGAATTTGCAATTTTGAAATTGGTGCATTAAACTGTATTGTATGAACCCACCTTAACAACGTTGTGAATGGCAAACATTTGTAAGGCTGAACACTTGTGCTAAAGCTGAAATCCTAAAATATTATTGTATTTAATGCTGTGTGTAGGGGAGTGTCTTGGTTATCCTACGGAACCGCGTCAATCTTCAGGATATATACGCAGCTCACTGCGACAGAAAACGTGCGTATTGCGACATTAGGAGTGTCGCTATTATTTTTTTAATGAAAATCATTAAATATTATAGTAAAAAAGGGATATAATGAAGGTTAGGTTAGGGTAGGTTATATGTCGCATTCCACAATTGGAGATGTGAAAATGTCGCAGCTTTATAAGGTATCCAGAGAGAGAGAGAGAGTGTGTGTGTGTGTGTGTGTGTAACATTGGCAAATTAATAGCATTAATTTCTAGTTATAACATTCGTCTAAGACTATTTTCGGATGATGAAATATGAAAGGGAAGAATCTCTCTGATAACCCATTTAACTGTGAATGTCTTATGGAAGCACCATGATATCAAATTATTAGGTATGTACTTCAACACACACACACACACACACACACACACACACACACACACACACACACTTCTTCTTCTTCTTCTTCTTCTTCTCAGCATAATTAATCTCATTTTTATATGGGTCGCTGTTTAAGGTGAGTCGCCTCCATCTTGGTTCTTGACTCATCTCATTTGGTTGTGGCGTGGGTTTTTTACGGCCGGATGCCCTTCCTGACACCAACCCTCCCCCTTTATCCGGGCTTGGGACCGTCCGGAGAATAAGCTGACTATCCTTGCCTCCGGTTGCTATTGAGACGACATCAGGAGGAGTCTCGTAATACCTTCCGAAAATCTACTTTTGGAAATAATCTCTGGAGTCATGAACTTAATTTCCATATGGATAAAAGTTGTTGAAAATAGGCTATTTATTGTCTATGTTCTTTTTATATTTATATCAGGGTAAAAGTTGTTGTTTCGATATCGATTTTTGTCGTTGATTAAATTATTTGAGATCTAATAGGCATTTCGTTTCTGTTTTTTCGACGTTTTCTTGTGTTTTAAATTTTCATGTAGTGAATCAATAAAATAAAGGTGCATAATATCTTCGATCTTCTGAATTGCTAAACCCTTGTTTGCACGTTATGTTTCTCAGATAATCGGAAGCCTTCTGTAGTTCTGTAGAACTGTCTTAGTCTGTATGCTGAAAATGTGTTAAAGAATGGGAAATATCGTCAGTGTTTCATCTTGGCTTACTGTATGTTATCTTTCTTCGTAACTATAACTTTATGTGACACAGATGAAGAAGTCACCAAAGCCTACCTTCCTAAGCTTCCTTCCTTTGCCATTTCTATTAAATTATAATTTCACCTCGATTTAGGTTAACACACACACACTACTACAGTATATTGTTTCTACCTCTTTTTTCATACTAATATCAGAACGTAAAGTCTGTATTAAACGTGTGAAACCGAAACGTGATTGGCCAGTATTAACCAATTATGGCTTTTCTTACATCTCATAAATTTTGTGTTTTCACATATAAACTGCGAGTCATATTATGCTGAAATTTACTGAAATTCATCGCTTAGATAACAACACTGTAATATATATAACCTTTAGTTAGCTTCCGCCCGAATTGTTCATTCTGACGAAGGTCAAGCTTTTCACTCCACCTTAGACCTACAGTTTAACGTGGAATCCGAACCATGCCCCATCAGCAGCCCAGCGTCTTAACCACTAGGCCACCTAGGGTACCCATTTATCTACCAACCACTTTCTTTATTGTGTGGAAGGATGCACAGCTGGGTTTTGCTGCGCGCCGGCTGCCGTCGGGTCTCGAACCCGGAGCCGATGGATTCGTAGTTAGCGACGCTAACCACTACACCACTATATATATATATATATAAAATTTGTGAAGGTCGTATTTATTTTGTTTAAACCTATTCTCGTTAATGGAATTTATGGGAACCAGTTTGTAATGGATGCTTTCATTTGATACGGACTCTTATAATATAAATTGTACCACACCCGCATTTTGGTATTTGTTTAGAATAATTTTTTTAAAAAAAAAAGCATGAAAATGATTTTAAAATTAATTTTTTGTTAAAATTTAAGATGGTTATAAATATTATTTATTGCATAACGGAATATAAATTTAGTTTACTCAAGAATAAGAATAATTTGTGATTTTTAAAGTAGTCTTTTCGGTACTTACGTATTATCGGGACTACCAAACTGTTTATTATGTATTTTTGCTCTCGTCATTTTCGTTTAAACTAACGAAAATATCGCAACTTAACCTAACCAATCATCAAGGGCGTACAGTTGACCTAACTGGGCATTCAGTTGACCTAACCAGGCATTCAATTAACCTAACAGGCTGATATTGGTTATTCCACCAAAATATCTTCTGATCTTTAGGTCAACTGAATGCCCGGTTAGGTCAACTGTACGCCCTTGATGATTGGTTAGGTTAAGTTGTGATATTTTCGTTAGTTTAAACGAAAATGAGAGCAAAAATACATAATAAACAGTTTGGTAGTCCCGATAATACGTAAGTACCATCTTTTCTTAGTACGAATGAATGAGACAATATATGAGGTAGTCAGGATAAATTAACCCATTAATGACAAACAATTTTTTTGGTAGGAAATTCGACCAATAGGCACTAATGGGTTAATAAAGAAATAACAGTCCATCAAATTATTATTGTTACAGTTGCAAAAATATTTTTATTACTGTATTGTCATCAAACTTTCTGAAGCGCATTTGCTCGTTAAAGAAAAAATTTTTGTTTGGCGTTTCAAATTCTTTTTTGCGTTTCAAAAGATTTATTTAATTAAAATGTTTACATTTTGTAACATGTTAATCTGTAGGCCAAAGCCTCTTTATATCTAGTTAGGCCACGGCTGTATAAAATTTCGGACACTTTTGTGAAATCGCGGTAAAGCCATTGAAATCATAAATTTACAAAAAAAAAACCAAAAGTATCAAAATGTTGAGCTTCACATCCAAAAGAAGTGAGACTAAATTTGTGAAGCTGCACTCAAAATCTAAGTGGCTCGTGAACTTAAAGTAAATGTTGTACTCTCACTGGATTAAAATTATTTAAATGTCATAATGCGGACGTGGACCGACTAGATATAAGTAATCTTTGCTTTAAGCTCACGAATCAATGAGATTTTACGATGCAGCTTCACGAAGTTTGATCCGATGGATTCGGATGGGAAGCTCAACATTTTGAAGCTGTGGTATTTTGTAAATTCACTTAAATTCATTGAAAGACTGACTTTTCTCCATTTCACAAATGTTTATGAAGTTTTTTAGAAATCTGAAGGGACTATAATAATTTGTAGACTTTGGATGTACTCGCAGACCCGCATTGGCGTTACCAAAGCCTACCTATATGTAGTCAAACCACGCTTCTACAAAATTTCATACACTTTTGCGAAATCGAGGAACAACCAGTCTAACCCATACATTTACGAAATACCATAGCCATAAAAATTTTGAGGTTCATATCCAAAAACAGTGTGACCAAATTTGTGAAGCTGCACTCAAAATCCAAGTGGCTTGTGAACTTAAAATAAATGTCAAGGTCTTACTGGCTTAAAGATTTGTGTTCAGAACTTTTGTATGAAATGTATGAAATTATTTACATGTTATAATGCGAGCGTGGACCGACTAGATACAAGTAGGCTTTGTGTAGACTGCGCTTTCTTCGGATACGGTAAGAACTTAAAACGTCAAAAGTTAAACGAGCATTAGATTATTGTGCCTCATAGGTTTATACTTGTTTCATTGTTAATTACATTTTTATAATATTATCTACATATATATAACTGCAATAAGTGCGGAAAATTTTAGAGAAATTAAAAACCTGCAAAAAATCTGATTAGTCACTGGTTTAGTTCGACCAGCGACCACCTACGTTATCCTGTTTTCTTCTGAATTGAAAAAGGGCCCATTTATATGGGCTGAAATCGTTTTTCAGTTCTGATTTTATATTTCCTCGAGGGTTTTTAATTTCGATGTTATATACTGTATAAATATACAAAACAAAATTGCACCCACTGGGATTCGAACCCGGTGCTACCGTAACCTTGAAACTCTATTCCCTGGAAAGAAGACAGGAACAGTACACAATAAATATACGCTTGAAAAATATTTGAAGTCTGTCTCCCTCATCTTCGAAATAAAATGGAAACAAACTGGAGTGAAAGAAGAGGCAGATTTGTGCTGTCCCAGCTACGGTGGGACGGGGGTGCGTGCAAACGAAGGTGTGAAATACCCCTAGAATACGAGGCTCAAAACTTTTTAATGCTCCCAACACATCGTCTTGAATAGTCTCAAGAACCAACCGGAAGGTTCTTGTGCAAAGTCCCTTTAAGAAATCTTATTTATACCTTGTAATATCTTGTGATGGTTTCCAACAACGGTTAATGATCGAATTGCGGTCAATCCTTCTGAAGCATTCCACCTCATTTGCGAGATTTGATGAAAGAGAGAATTGTTTTCCATTCTCTTGAACGAAAAACAATTCTCCCCTTCATCAATCTCGCAAATGAGGCGGATGCTTCATGAGGATCGACCGCAATTCGATCATTAACCGTTGTTAAAAACCATCACAAGATATTACAAGGCAAGCCCATAGCCAGGGGAGGGGGGGGGGGGTTCGAACGACTCCCCTTGACAGATAGGTCCACTTTTGTAACCATAGTTATTATACCTTATAATGTGATACTATAATATATAACACATTTAATAAATAACACTCGCATTTTTTTAAAAACTTCACAAACTACTATAAATCCCCTCCGCAGTGACTAGGTCGTTACACCAAAGGTCCGCCTTTCTACAGTTTCGAACCCCTCCTTGGGAAGTTCTGGCTACGGGACTGCAAGCTATATTATGATAGGAGTGTTCTTAAATATAGCAAGACTTCACATGCGAGAACAGAAATTATGAGAAATGAGAAGAACTGTGATTGGTTAACCCTGACCAATTACGATGGTTTTTCAAACGTTTACATCTTTACGGCCCTGCCATGAGCATAAAAATAAGTGCAAACAAGCTTTAATCTTTATTGTACAGGTGTTCACTGTCCACAATGTCTTGTCACCCTAGTAAAATACTAACCGATTTTCGTTTTTCTTTGAGACCCATTTGAAGTGTGTAATAGTAGCAACTATACGATTGAACAACGCATATTGACTAGTACCCGGGACCGTGAGCAACCACGTAATGACAAACCATTGAAAATATTCGTGCAGACTTCCTGGACCGATTCAATCGTGCAGCTCCTCCGAAAAAGGACTGTTGAGATGGGAAAAGAAACTGTTCGCAACAGGAACTGTGAAAGATAAACTAAGAACTGGCAGACTATCTAAGTGATAAATGGGTCTGAAAGAAAAAGGAAAATCAGTTAGTATTTTACTGGGATGACGAGACATTGTGGACACCCTGTATAACGTGTGTGTTATGCATTGTTTATACATTCTGTATTACTTTCTTTCACTGTAACATGGACTTTTATCGGTGAATAATTACTAGTTACGGGTAAATTTATATTTATGAAGCAAAAGAATTTAGAACTAATGTAATTTGTAATTTATGAATAATTATTAAATAAATTAAGGAGAAGAATTGAGGCGTCCGTAGTAGAAGTGACGAAGTCACCATATGTTCGAAAATCCGTTTTCTGTATCACCATTTTCTTCTGGCCTTTGTCTGTGCAGTGAATAATACACACTTACCGGTACCTCGTCACTAATGCCTCTGAAATTAAATTTGGGAGGCATTAGTGACGAGGTATCGGTAAGTGTGTATTATTCACTGCACAGACAAAGGCCAGAAGAAAATGGATTTTCAAACATATGGCGGCTTCGTCACTCCTACTCCGGACGCCTCAATTATTATTAGTCTTTCTCTACTAATTAGTATTAATAATTAGTTGTATTTAATAAATACACTATTTAGAAATAATTTCCAAAGCGAATGGGTGAATTTGGATTTCTTAACTGTTATCCACTTGTTACTGACATTCTTGTGTATCGCGCGGAACAATCGTTGAGTTATGGTAAAAAATAATTTTAATAGTTATTTAAATGCTTAATTATTTAATGAATTATGGAATTATATTTGTCTAGTTTGGAATTCTGGGGTTTTGCGAGTCTGATTTGAAATTTTGGGTTTCGAAATTTTAAAAAGTTTTGTAAGTTGGAAATCTAATTTGGAATTTTGCGGGTTTAAATACTAATTGTTTTAAATTGTTTTAATCCCCTTCATTTGTGAGTCTGATTTACAATTTTAGCGACAACATTTCTCGGTATAATACGAAGCATTTGATTCGATGTCTCATCCTCGCTTCGAAATGAATTGCGGAAGTAGCCTCGCTCTGCTTAATAATAATATAATGGAAAAGGTGAAGAAAATCGTATGAAATGCGTACTGTTTTTAAAGGTCTGTTTCAATTATGAAGTTAGGAAATGAGTTAAGAAACATCGTTTGAACGGCGAAATTATGCCAATTCGCGACTCAATGCTTGAATGAAGGCGATAAAGCGACGATTGAATTAAGTCGCTTTTGGCCATTGTTATTTCCCGCCGAATGGAACTCCATTGCTGCCGATTTGCGGAGTCAGTCACGTGACGCTAAGAAGTAACCAGCAAGAGAACGAGAAATCACACACGCACGCACACACATACGTGTGTGTGTGTGTGTGTGTGTGTTTATAAACCGTCTCATTAATGTGGTAACGTACGTACATATCATTGAATAAAAATGAATCGTATAAGTGTTTAAGTCATCGCAGGAGCGGAGCCTATCTATGTACGTTTGTGTGTTAGGCTAATTACGTACACAGCACACGCTTTCAAACTGTATTTAAAGGCATCACTGAGAATAAACAATCATTCGTGTGCATTTTATTTTTATACGCACATGGATTCATTTCACGTGAATCTTCTTCAACAGTTATAAAACCTATTATAAACACACACACACACACACGTGTGTGTATATATAACAACTAAAAGTTCCGTTAGCTCCGATACCGTGATAATTGTGTACTTTTTTGTAGGATATATTTGTTCTGTGTAGATCTAATTCTTAGAGATAAGGGATTTTTATTAGACCCCAATAAAAATCCCTTATCTCCAATCTGATTGTCAGATGTACTTATCACAACTCTGAAACTAAATTAATTTGAGGTTCAATTCGGTTAGGCTCCGCCAGGTTATGTTGGATGTGGCAACGTCGGAGTAAGAGTAGCCTAATAAAAATGTTAGGAATATATATATATATATATATAATTATATATATATATACAGTGGTGGGCACCGTTAACCAAAAAGTTAACTTCGATAACGATAATCCGTTAACCCCAATTTTTAACTCCGATAACGATAATCCGATAATTTTACTACAAAGTTAACGGAAGTTAACGATAATCCGTTAACGATAACTATTTCTTTACTAACATTTAAAAAAATCAAGGAAAAAAGCTTTAAAACCCATAGAAAATGTTTATTTATGTAAAATCCAACAATAAATAGGTATTTAACTGTATTTTTATAAAGTTTTGCAACTTTTTTGCTTAATAACCAGGTCAACAAACTCCTCGGACTCAACCACGTGGAGCGGGAGTATGTTGTTGACGAAAAGACGGACTATCTTTTCGTCAACAGTGAACTGGCGTATTGCAGTGCCAGAACTGACTAAGCCCAGGGCCTCGCCTATGGTGGGCTGCCGGACCTTCTTGGCGGGCAGCTCGGGGGTTGTGGCGCCAGAGCTGCGCACGCTGCTGCTGCCGGAGGAGTGACGCTTGCCACGGCCTGAGCCAGCCTTGATATCCTCCTCAAACTGAATAGCTAAGGATGGGTGGGCCCTCTTGAAGTGTGACTTCAAATTACTAAGGCTGCTGACATGGCCTTTAACAATTTTCTTGGTCGGGAGGCATTTTTGGCACTCAAAATAGAGTATTTTTTTGTTGTGTTTGTCCTGACGGCTAAGCTTGAAGTAGCGCTCCAGGTGGGGCCACGGGTTTTGGAAAGGCTTCTGGTCAGACTGAGACTCAGAAGTGCCTGAGACAGAGGCGATTTCAATGTCGAGAACTACTTCTTGGTGCTCCATGGTTGAAGTTTAAAAGTTGTAGAGAATGCTTGGTAAGAGAGAACTGAACGCTGTCTAGTTGACGATAATACAGAAGAATCTAAAAAAAGTAAAATATCATCGTATAAAATATGTAACTAAACTAATAAAATATTAATTCAAACAAAATAGCAAAATTAATTCAAAATAATATTAATTATAATAATAATATAATATTACGTTATACAAAATATTTTATTTTACTTAACCTTTTTCTGTGAATTTTCAATAGAAGTAATTTTTCTCTATGTAATTATTTTATCTATAAAATATTTTATCTGAATTATTTAGTCGATAAAATAAAAATACTTTGTCCATGAATTATTTTGTCTATAAAATATTTTGTCTATGTAATATACGCAATTGTTATTTAATTCGACGACAATATTACAATCAGTGAATAAAAACTATTATTCAAATTTTACATACTATATATACTTTTTTAGAGATTTACTAACGCAGTGTAAAAATACTTATTCATTAGTCATTACTATAAATTAATTTTTCTCAACCGTACATTTTACCATACGTATCTCCATATGTATTAATATATATATAATATTATAGGACTTTTACTAACGTTAAAAGAACTTTCTTACCTTCAATAAAAAGCGCACAACCTCCCCTTGCGAGATCTGGAAGCAGACTGAAGTTATGGCGGTTTGAATTCATTCGCGGAGCGGTGATCTTCCGTGAATGACTCCTCGCAGTTAACGTGTTAAGGGACTTTAACAGACTAAATATCGAGTTATCGGAAGTTAACTGGTCCGATAACGATAAATGGAAGTTAACTTCCGTTAATAGTCCGTTAAAAAAAGTTAACTTCGTTAATTAACTGTTATCGGATTAACGCTTTAGTGCCCAACAGTGTGTGTGTATATATATATATATATATATATATATCAGGGTTGTGGAGTCGGTCCAAAATTTTCCGACTCCGACTCCGACTCCAAACATTGTAAAAATTCGACTCCGACTCCGACTCCACACATTGTAAAAAATCTAAAAATCCGACTCCGACTCCTCACATTTTAAATATACGACTCCGACTCCTCTAGTGTTTCACTCTATAATTATCATAATAATAAGACATTTCATCACCACCACACTAAGTGTGAAATTTTATATTTTATATTTTATATTTAAATAAATATTAATTGTATATTCTGAAAATGTAAAAAAAATATTAAAAAAACTTAATCTAGGAGCTATCAATGAATAAGGTTTATTGACCAAAAAAACTAAATAACCTAAATGTTAGTATTTAGGATTTAGAAATTAAGGGTGACACAAGACACAGAAATTGGAGTCGGAGTCGGAAGTTTTTTTCCGACTCCGACTCCGCCCTGAAACGTGCGACTCCACGACTCCGACTCCGACTCCACAACCCTGATATTATATATATATATATATATATATATATATATATATATAATATATATAATATATAAAATATCAGTGATGCAACTGGATCGGTCCGGACCGCAATGTTTGTTTTGGCAAATTATAGTGTGAATTTTTTAAAAAAAATTACGTGCTTGCTTTATTATATAACACGAATAACGATGGAATAACAAGTTTCTGGCACAACCTGTGGCTTAACTGTGGAAATAAACTTATTTGGATTCTAGACCGGTACCAAGATCCCGGGTTGCACTTGCATCACTATATATTAATATATATATATATATATATATATATATATAACACCTTACCTTATGGCCAAAGATGGGCAGTAACGTGTAACGGCGTAACGTAACGAGCGTTACATTTGTAACGAGTAAGGGTAACGCAGGGAGAAATTGTTAAATGTAACGAAATAATGGTAACGCGAGGGTCAAATTTTTAAATATAAATGAATTTTTTTCGTTACTCGTTACATCGTTACTTTCGCCAAAGAACGAATAACGACGATGAGAAACATTAGTACTTATAGGATGAGATTTAAAATGCGCGAGACCTTTTATGAAGACGGACGCGATGTCGCTGTGTATGCTCACGATCGTAGCGTAAAGGTTAGAAAACGTTAATTTATAACGATTATGTCACTGATGAATATGGCAGTCATTCAATTATGCAGATAAGTTGAAATTCTGTTAGTCAAATGTAACACGTTACATTTGACGAGTAAAGGCAACGATGTAACTGTAACGCGTGTCTATTTTATTCATGAAACGAGTAACCGTAACGCAGCAGATTTAAATGTAATGATGCCCATCACTCCAAGTTATGGTTTTTCGAACGGCGACCCCTGCGGTCGACCCCTCTGTAGCATCCCGTCTCATTTGTAGGATTTGATGGAGGGGAGAATTAATCTGCTCTCCTCCTGCCTTCGTCGCGAGCCACGTATGGCTGGTATTTTCCATATGTATATTGTGCCGCTCGCGTCGTTTTTCCAAGGAATCGCGTTTCAGGCATTGTAGTCGAAACGAGTTGTCTTCATCTTTCGTTTCTTCCGTCTTAGACGTAAAAGTCCTTTGTGTGACCTCTATGTTTGCGATGTCTCGTTTTCTGTATGATCTTGTAAGTACTGAGCAATACTCAATTATTGGTAGGACTGAATTCTTCCATAATATTTGCATGATGTTTGCTTTTCTGTTGTGGAAGCTCCTCCAGATGATTCTCATTATTTTTCTAGCTGTTGTGATTTTAATTTTGTGGTGGTCTCTGAATTCTGCATCCGATGACATTATTACTCCAAGATCCCTGACTTGTGGATTTGGTATTATCGGTTTGGCTTGCATTGTTTTGTACCCTTTATTCTGTAGGACCTTATTGTTGCCATATCTTATAAGTTGGAATTTTTCTTCGTTAAACTTAATAGTGTTGTCTTTCGGCCATTGGAATAATGCTTCAATCTCGTTCTGTAATTTTTCCATGTACGAAAAAGAGTGTCTTTAGATTCGTCCGTACAGAGTCGAAAGTTCCTTATAATCATATTTGCTTCAGCACAATAACTTCATAACTTTGTCTGAATCATCATTCAAGCAGTGGTGATAATCTGTGGTGATAATCTGACTCAGATACTTAAATTCTTGTATTTATTCTACTGTTATATATTTTGAAAATAATAGCCGTTTGGTTTGAGGTTTTAGGATGGAACCTTAATTTTAGCAACATTAAAATGTATGTCATGGTTCTGTAATTATAATTCTCAAATTCTTATAAGGTGATCCAGACCTTTAACGGAAAGGCTTATTAAAAACCATATCATCGACATAGACCAAGTTATTTGTCCTCAAGTTATCTACACAAGGAATCGTCACAGTAACAGAAGTAATTAAGCCATCAATATACACATTAAACAGCGGAGGAGCGAGCAAGGAGCCTTGTCTAATCCCGTATGAGGAAACAAAACATTTGGACAATACATCACCCCATCTAACTATAAAATTTTGGCGAGTGTACCAAAATTTCAATATATTTAAAACATATATTGGAACATTCCTGTCTTCTAATTTTTTTAATAGATTATTGTGACTAGGTCTATCATATGATTTGCCTTATATCCAAGAAACGACTATAAATAGCTGAATTACTGTTAGTATAAACAACGATTTATATAATATATATATTTTAATTTCACTGATATATTTGGAGTTACGTCTGTGTACAAAAACGTATCGATAAAACATGTTTTTTTTTTTTCCAACTGAATTTAACTGCTAATATTTAGGAGATATTTCTTTCCTGTGAAGCAAATGAAGCTCGAATAGATATACCGCCCGGCAGTCATTCAATAATATTCAATGAAATAGAAGCAATCTTCAAATTATACATTTTTTTATTTTTTTTTATACGCTGGAAATTCATACAGAATCATTGAATCTTTGGTGAAAAATTATTTCAATACTATATATATATTTTTTTAACTTTTTTTTTTTACCAAAACTCTTTATACAAAAAGTTAAATTTAACATTAAATACACAATTGGAGGAAATTAAACAATGAACAATTAACTTTTATTGTTATGAAGAAGTTTGTCAATAGTGCATGAATTCGTTTCACTGAAAAATAGTTAACACAATTAAATAAATTAATTTTTTTTTTATTAGTAAAACATCGATGCGATGTGATATTATATGTTTGTCATAAGTAATATAATATTTGTTATTACTAATTTTTGTAGAATTAACTAAAATATAGTTGCTGCTATTTTAACTAAAATTCTGGTAACGATATAGTCAAAGTCTATTTCATATAATTAAGCATTTTTTTGTTTTTAGTTTTTGCTTTGTAAGATGTAGCACAACAGCAAAGCTGAATGTTATACATCCATGTTATACAACCTTTTTACCTCAACCAAATAACGGGATTATACTACACTATCTCCCTCCTCCTCCTCCTCCCTAAAAATAGATGTTTACAGTTTACGGACGCTACTTGGGTTAACAGTGTAGGAATGTTAGTCGGTCTATCTTTTTGATAAAACACGGAATATCTAAAGAAAGCTTTATAGTTTTATAAAGAAGTAGCGATGTTTTCTTTTGCAATAAATGTGGTAGGAAGCGCTGGCTGAGTCTGGTTTCAGAACCCTGGGTGTTCTCGGATGATGAAATATCTTGGGAGTTAAAACCTCACGAGTATTCATATTCATATTAAGGTAAGCTACTTAGAGTGAAACTTTAGCTTTAAATATTGTACATAAAAATTTCGCCCCCCCACCAAAAAAAAAAATATATATATTATGCATTATTATTTCCCATTATGCGTGGGAAATTCTTAAATAGGAGGAGCTGGCCAGCGGAGGTCCCCTCTGGACCAGTGCAACTTATTTAGGTAATTCGTACGCGAAGGACGCGGTGTAAATTACCATATGATAAATATTTTTGAAAAAGGGGTGTGCAAATCATTCTCTTAGTATACATAGTCGTGGAAATTCTTAAATTTGTGTGTGCTGACCAGCTAGAAAGTGCCTGTGGATCAGTGCTTCCTCATCTGAGTAATTCCAGTGCGAAAGAGGGCATTGAAAACAGTAAATATTTGAAAGTGGGTCCCTCGGTGCCGTGGCTTTGGCAGACGATGGAAAAATGGTGTAGCGACGAAATAATGACTTATTACTCAATAAATAAGTAAAAAATGTCTTAAAAAGGGGCAGTAAGTTTAGTATTCATGCTACCCTTTATTTTCCGCAGTCTTCCAATGCGTAACTGAGTACACGAGATAAGTGTAACGCATGGTGTGAATGAACTCTGAAGCTATTCTCTTCATTATATTTTTTCCAACTTTCCTATAAATCTTCTCTCACTACTATTTCCTATCAACAGTGGCTGGCGAAGGAGGGAGAGAGAGCCTTGTGTATTCTATACTTTGCTATACTGCTATTCCTGCCTGAAAGCTTTAAACGTCTATAAGCGTAAGCATAGTATATGTTTTAGTGTTGTTTTTTCTCATTGCTATTTCTAACTTTTCTACTTCCTTCTTGACCTAACCTAGAGTGGATCTTAGGTGGTCTCTCTCTCTCTTTATATATATATATATTATATATATATATATATATATACATACATACACAAACTCAGAATGGTCCCCTGAGAAATTTATATGTTAAACACAGACCGAAACCACAAGGAAAAAGAAAACGATTCCAA